>JACEII010000043.1:356653-459750 GCA_014332785.1 Antheraea mylitta | reverse complement strand
TTTCGTTTTGACGGCGCCGGCGAAATTTACCTTTGTATTCTAGGTATATTTTTTCATTGCCTGAAAAGTCAGTTATAGTTTTCCATGAACAAAATCTAGCTAGATCGATTTATCGTCCCCGAAACTACCTACATACTAAGTTTCACGGTAATAGATGACGCCATTTCCGAGTTCCTGAATATATACAAACATAAAAATATACAAGAATTGCTCGTTTAATATATATAATATATATATATAAATAACGTCATGTGTATTAAATGTCATGTACGCACTTGTTCAGAAAAATTACAATTTTTTACAATTCACTTTAACCGTTCATATTACATGTCGTTTTTAAAATTGATTACTTGTCAACTGTTAACAAATAACCAATTTCCGAACACTTCAAACAAAAACAAATCACTAAATCATTTTCGAGAAAGTTTCTAATATTCGCTTTCCGAAACTAATTCCCGCTATTTTTAAAGTCAGACAGGTGTCAAATTAACGAAGAAAAAATGGCGTCACTATAAAAACGCGTAAACTGTTCCGTTAGAAAAGTAGTAATGTTAAAAGGACACAAATTATACTCATTTACTGATAATTTAATAAACTTAACTAAATTATAGGCATTTAATTCAATTTAAGCGACATCGGTGCTCCGTTGAACGCCGCCGGCTTGGGACGGTCAATCACCTCATCCAGGGTGTTGTGTTACTGTGAAACGAGAATTCTATTTAATATTCTGTAACTCCCCATTAAACAGTAATAGAAATATTAAACTTTGATACGTTAGAATTAAAGCTCACTTAAATCTTACCATTTTGAAGCAATGATAGCGACTTTGAGCATTGCGGTTACAGACACACATTTGAATTCTTACAATAATTCTGAGATGGTCAGTATAACTGGTTTCAGCATGAATGAGTCGGTTCGTCCTGGGTAGTACCATCCTCTCACAAAAAACCGACGTGAAGTAACAGTGCTTGCATTGTCACGTATCGTTCGGTCAGTGAGAGCATCAGAGGTACACCTGCCTCCCCATCCTTTCTTCCTCTTCGCCTTTCCCCTCCCCCACGAATACAGGCTGGCAACGCACTTGCGACTCTTCTGGTGTTGCTGGTGTTTATGGACGGTGGTGACCACTTAACGTCAGGTGACCCGTCGTGTGCTTCCTATGACATTAAAAAAAACAGATGGAGGAGATAAATAGGTTTAAAATTATACCACGACAGTAGGGCCTCTTTATGCTGCCAAGCAAATATTGATGTGTCCGAGCAGGTTCTCTTTAAACCCAGTCTTTCTCTTGATTTAGAGTATTTTCTTTATTTAACATCATTTTTTTTTTATATCAAAGGAAGCAAACGAACTGGTTGGTCACGTAATGTTAAGTGATCACCATCGTCCATAGACACTAGCGACATCAAGAAAGTCGCAAGTGCGTTGCTAGCCTGTATATGGGAGAGGGGGAGGGGAAGGAAAGGAAATGAAGGAAAGAGGAAGGTAGGTGGGTCTCCGGCGCTCTCACTGATCGAACGAAACACAAAAATGCAAGCACTGTTATTTCACGTCGGTTTTCTGTGAGAGAGTGGTACTACACCGGTCGAGCCTTCCCATTCATGCTGAAACCAGTAATGGCTTCAGCGTGGCTCTACCACCTATCATTTGTGACTTTGATCAAATGCTAAAGAAATGATAATATAAGAGTTCTAATATATTATATAATTGGATCTATACACAGTTAAAATGGATTAGAAAGCTGAGATTGTTTTTTATAGGATGGAAGAATCAATAGATGGCCGTGAAGGTAACTCCAGTGCGCCAGGCTTTGACTCGGCAACTATACTTAACGATGACGTATCACCTACGACTAGCTTCTGTTACAGTATACCCAACTTGTTTAACGGGTAAGTCAATATAAAAAATAGTAAGAATTAAAGTGAGTATTACATGAAACCGTCACGAACGGAGTAGGGAAAAAGAAAAGAAGCAAGAGATTGAAAAAAATTGCTAGATATTAACTACTACTACCAATACTACCAATACCCTATAATACCTGTCCATATCAACAAGGGTATGGCTTAATAGATTATTTTTTATTGTTGTATATCTAATACCACCAATAGTGTAGGTTACAAGTGATTGTATATTACAGGGTTATTTAATGTTTATAAATCTCTTTGAACCGATCATTGTTTTTTAAATAATCGTACACAATTTTACCCAAGAATATTTAATTCTAATCTAAAAGTATAGCGCAGTAGTTTCAGAACTTGCATCGCTGTTCCTGAAGTAACTGAGTGTTGTAAGTTCGAAACTCACAAAGAATATTTATTTGTGTAAGGCAGATGATAATTCCAAGCCTAAGAACAATTTGTGGTTATCGATTATGTCTATGTAAAACTCCACAAACACAAATCTTGGATTTAAGTGTATAATTAGTCTTAAAAAAAAATGTTCTTAACACAATTACCTGCCATGAGCGGGTATCGAATCCGCAACCTCTCGAACCCGTGGTAAGGCTTACTACCAATGGATCACGAAAAGAGCTTGCTTTAAGGAAATTTAATATCAGCTTGTAAAATCCCACTGTTAGACGAAAGGCCTGTTTTTGAAGAAAAGTACAGAAATAATTACCGCGTCAGTTTAAAACACAGACAATTTCAAATGCCAAAAGAACCACAGGCATCTACATATATTTTACGTACATATAAATTCATACATACATACAGTTCGTCCATATAGATTTTTGAGATATGGGTTTTCCCTTAATCTTTTCTTTCACCATCAGGCGATAGGGATATAAATTTAAATTAGTGGAATTATGCAAATTTCGTTAGTACACGTCAATGTTCGTACGTGCGGAGACCGAATCGACATTCCGTCGTTAAAAACATTTAATAGCCCGACGTTTTTATTGTGGGTACTAAGTTCAAATTCATATCATGTACAGAAATAAGTAATTGATAGACAGAAAGAAGTTTAATAACCTAACGCTAAGGTTATGGTATCACAATGAGTTATAAAACGAAGTGATAAGTGGTTAAGTGATAAGCTTGTTCGGAAACCGCGTAGATGTTTGGATCTTTCTGAATGATCCAGATCTTGGGTGAAGGAAAACATAGTGACGCAACCCGTAGACTAACTATCAAACTCATGTTAGAAATCTGGCAATAAACACGTATGGTTCCCGAAGTTGCACTTGTCAGCCAGTCTCTCTAGGTTTGTTTACCATCTTGGACCATTGTCATTTAACATAAGGTTAGTTTGTAGTCAACTGTTAAAACCCATAAAGTATTTAATAAAAACATGATAAGCCTGTAGCACTAAAGTTTAAATGGAAAACGCAAATGTTGAATGATATTATAATAATTTTTCAGATTGGGACCTAGTTCGGTACTTTGCGAACGCACTGATACTGAGGGTACAGAACCTTTCAGTAGCAATCAAGAGACAACAGAAGAAAATATCGAGCAAGCGCAATACGAGGACGATGAAGAATATTCACCAAAATCGAGTAAGAAGGAGTCGTATGGAACGACTTAACAATTACATTAAAATATATTCTTTAAATGCCAATAATATTAATTTGTTGTATGTAATTTATTATGACAATAGCAGCCTGACTCATATTGCATTAACTAAGAAAATGAAACCACAAATTTCCTTTACACTAAACCGACAATATGTTAAGGTAGCTCTAAGACTCCGCTCGTGGCACTATCCATTGAGACATTTTGCATACCTAATGAGGAAAGCTGAATCTTCCAACTATGTCACTTGTCACTTGATAATGGAGTATGCTAAGAACCGCATCGAGACTCGTTGATGATTAGTATAAAAAGTAGTTGCCAGAACATAGATATTTGTCGAAGTATCTTGGCTGAACCCTGTTCGGGTAAAGCGATTTGGTAATGATACCTCATCAGCGACTCTCTTGATAGAGCTAAAGAGATTGGGGAACAATATGGTTAATATGTTCGGTGGAACAAAAGCCCCTATACACAATGTAAAAAGAAGTACGGCCATATAGTAAATAAAATAACAACGAAACAAACAGTCAATTCGACAATATTTTTTTGGGACTCAGCATCTATGAACGTAAATTCTAATCTTTACAACTGAGTTAGAGCTTTCGGTCAACCATGCTAACTCCCACCCTCAAGTTTAAAGCACCTGAAAATCAAAATCGAAATATCCTGTATTTAATTTAGGCCCTGAGAGGGTGCTTATGAACGTCGAAATTACCACCGGTTCGGTAAACAACCCAGTCATCGAGAAGAACCGGCAAGAAACTCAATCTGGTTTATCTCCCCATGTTATATATTATTGCAAAACATAAATAGTTACATTCGTTATTAGTGGATGCACAGTGAGGGGCGTCATTTTCAGAAGTCACAATAATTCACATATTGATCCACCCTATAATAGCCTGTAGATATTAAAACCCGCTTGACATGGTTCTTGAACTCACGTGTTAGTGTGTTCTTCATTCTTCTGTATGTTTTTAATTCTCCTTTATAAAACGTTGCCCTTTTATAAAACTACACACACAACACTAAATAGGTGCACTTGTTCTGAAATTACATTCGGTAGTTGTATTTATTTATAATATATAGAATTGATATATGCAATATGTAAAAAAAAACTTTGGACAAAATAAGATTTTCTTTTTTTGTTACAGATTCGAAAAGTGACTTACCAAAACGAAAGCAAAGAAGATATAGGTAATATTTTAAAACATCTAACGATTCAAAATCACAATACTTTAACTCAGTTTAATTCCTAAGAAATTACTCGAGAATGTTAAAATAATCATCAGTTCGGAAGATATCCAGCAAGAAACTCAACTGGGTTCAGCAGTATATCCTTGAATCTACTGCCCCGTATATCGATGATGTGGTTAGGAACCTGAAAGATCTTACTAAATCTCAAAGATTGGATGACTATTTTACAGTTATTTCTAATATTTCTATATTCTAATATAAATATATATATTGATAATATATATTTGCATATATATTTGAGGTTGTCTTACTAATAATCTGGAATTATAAAAAGTTTGTATGGATGGATGGTTGTTTGTTACTGGCAAAAACTACTCATCTAATTTTGATGAAACTTAACAGTAATATAGCCTATACATTTGAAGAACTCGTACACTTTAAAATAAAGTTGTTTTTAAATTGGCGAAATACAACACTAAGTGTCAACTAAATTGGAAAAAATCTTGCCCCCTGAGACAAACCTCGGTGCGACTGCCATAAATCTTTAGAGTTACATAGATATACTGTATGGCATCATCATTTATAAATTTAATAAACGAAGAAATCGAGGGTCACTTTTAGTGTAGAGCAAAATTAAAAAAAGTAAAACAAACAATTCCATGATAGTATTTATCTTCCTTTTATATTTAAAAATGCAATGAGCACTTTGTTCTTATAAGTTATTTACGTGGATTTATAACCGTGACATTATTCTTATATTCATTTACTAAAATTAACACACTTTTCATTTGTTGTAAGATCTGGGAAAAAAAAATTCTGAAACCAAAGGGCATATAGTTGATCTTTGTACTATTTACCACGCAGGTGGAGCTACGATCACAGAGAGTTTTTGTAGGAGTACATTAATATTTATAACACTTTTGATTAGAGCGTGACATATTTCCTTATAGGACAACATTCTCGAATATACAACTGGAACAATTAGAGGCTGCTTTCCATAAAACCCACTATCCAGATGTATTTTTTAGAGAGGAACTGGCAATGAGAATAGATCTCACCGAAGCTAGAGTTCAGGTAACGCTATGACCCTTAAATCTTTCTAAAATCTTTGAAAAAATTATGAACCTATAAAAAGATAAATAAATACCTTGTAACAGTTGCTTGAGAACCGACTAAAAATTTACTCAATTTCGTTTCTGTTTTGTTGCATTAACTGATCTTATTATTTAATGCTGATCTGTTATTATTTTGGCGCCTTTCAGGTATGGTTTCAAAATCGTAGGGCCAAATGGCGAAAACAGCAGAAAGCGGGATGCGAAGCATATCCTCCAAGAGGAGGCAGATCGCCGGAGAGATCTCCATCAGCTTTAGCTCTTGAAATGAGAGATTTCATTACTATTCCAGGTAAATGTAAATCAGTAATGATATAAAAAGTTATAGATAAAAGAATAACCGACAGAGTTAGGATTACACACGCATTTAAAATTAATGAATGATATAACATATAAGGAAAGAATTTACAAACTATTCATTGCTCAATGAGGTTATACTATAAAATATAATTTCGAAGAATTTTTATACATTTTTAGAACTCCAATTGTAATACAGAATTAAAAGATAGTACCCAGCGCAATATGCACAGCTAATGGTTCATTACTGTTTTTTTACAGTTACATCGACACAAATGATAAACATAACAGAAATGCCAAATCAGAACTACGGATCAAAAGTCAAAGAACCAGGACCAGCAATCCACATATCCGCGTTACCGACAAGACAGAATCCACAAGCAGATTTATCATTCTCAATACCTTTACAATACAATCTTGGTGCATTCAAAAAAGTCGATGAAGTCATAGATGAACAGAATACAGAAGTACAGAATCAGTGGGATAATAGAATGATGCCCAGTTTTCATATGATGAATTTAAAACCATTGATTGAGAATCGCGAAGAAATAAATTTATCGGAACTTAAATATGAAGTTAAAAACGAGAGTAATAGAGTTCATTTCAATGAAATTTCTACACAAGCAATGGAAGCTGATGATATTTTAGGCAAAGAGACAGTGAACGAAGGTCAAAGAATATCGCCTGATTTTGAAATCAGATACCAGTACCAAAATGAAAATGATAAGAGATATAGGGATGGTTTCGAAACAGGCATTATGGAAGAAAGCAGGAATGAATTTGTTTGTGATAACGATTTCCTTTGTAAAAATAATTTTGAGAAAAATGACGATAAGCGTAGTGATTTTGAGGGATGTCATTTGTTAGATGCAGATAACGTTGTTAGTTTAGCTAATTATGAGACCAATTTATAAATAATTGTAAAACTCTTTATCTGTTTAAATAAATAAATTATCAAATATATGTATGTGTAAGCGTATCACTTTAGAACGGACGCCCTATTTGGCTAATTGTCTTTTTATAGTTTGTAATTGTCAGGGCCAAGATTGTAAGCAAGAAGATGTTTAAAAAATCATACTGAGATGTGAAGAATGTAGGTTATAAAAATCTGCATATATAAAAATCAATGAGGCTTAAGACAGCAGGAAGATATTCAATAACATGGAAAGACTTAACAGACTGATGTTGAGTTGTACAGTTGCCATTTTATTTCGTACTGTAACAGGAAGATTTGGTAACATTTTCTTTGTTAGACCAGGGCCAGACCAGTTAGACCAGACCAGGGCTTGGCTGGTAGTATTTAGGCGTTCCTTATGGCTCCGGGAAGTAGGATCCCACATTTTTCACATAAGAATATCGCGTGGATATACCCATCAATTGCCCTTTTTTGCCCTTCGTTTAACTTTTTTGTCTACCATTATAAAAAAAAATATATGAAAGATTTAAAATGCGTGCGTAAGAGTCCGAAAAAACATTTTTCCGAAAAAGATTTTGAAGTATGTCATTTTTTTCTTTTTCGAAAAGCCAACTTTTAAAGAGGGAAAAAGAAAAACTGATAGGTCGAGAATTTTGGAATGATGCATTTTAATCTACTTCCTTTGCTCACGGCTGGCCATCTTTTACTTTTGGAACAGTACGTATAGTGCTGTCATCATTTGGTAGATGGTAGAGCCATGCTGAAGCTATTACTAGTTTCAGCATGAATGATTCGGCTCGCCCGGGATAGTACCATCCGACCCACAGAAACACCGACTTGAAGTAACAGTGCTTGCATTGTTGCGTTTCGTTCGGTCAATGAGAGCGCCAGAAGCCCACCACCATTCCCCCTCCTTTCCTATTCCCTCCCTTCTCCTCCATACACAGGTTGTCAACGCATTTGTAACTCACCTAGTGTTGCTAGTGCCTACGGACGATGGTGATCACGTAACATCAGGTACCCATCTGTTCATTTGCCTCCTTTGATATAAAAAAATGAAAATTTTCCTATTAATGCTTATCTCTTTCAAACTTTTACCGACTTTAAGTTACCTAAGTGGAACTTTGTCATTACGGGTTAGCCACTACGGAGGAGCGTATTAATATGTAGCCTATATAATACTCAAGTCGTTTCGTATACAAATGTGGGCAAGAAACAAACGCTTGAATTTTCTGATCATCATGGTATTTTGCATACATGTTGTCAGAAGTATAAAAGAGCACGTAGAGTATACCATTCATTCGAAAATATGGGCCTGATCCCGATGCATTCCTATGCATTCCACCTCTACATAAACGGGGACGAAACCGTAGGTATAAGCTAGTAACACGGTAAGTTCATATCTCTCGGCAGTCCAAAATTATTCTCAGACTGAAGTTTACATAAAATTAGGTGACAAACTGTTCACATCACTTAAATATACCTACGAAGTAAACGAATCTTCGAATCGTATGACTCCAGCATAATATTGTTTTCAATTTCAAATTAATAATTAAACATTCACTAAAACATATTTCACATTTAGTTAAAATAACTAAAATAAAGGTATTATTTAATAGAAAACGATTTAATCAAACTTTATCTAAATCCCAAAAGCCAGAATGAAGGTTCGAAATCGTCGGCCATTATTTTTGAATTGGTACGTTGTTTGTTTGGCTTGTTAGGCGACTTGCATACGTACGATTTTGTAAATAAATTTGGTAAATTAACATAATAATGTGATTATTCGTACAAATACTCATAGAAATATATTATCCCTGAGTGATATAGACTACGTTTTATTTTGTTAAGTATATATTTTCAATAATTAATCGTTCTAATAGAATGTCCTATTTTTAAAAATTAGAACTGAATTAGAAGTAGAACTTAGAATCACAGTATGCAAAAATGAACTCAAAAATTTAATATGTAGCAAAAACACTAGAGACAGTTTTATAAAATTCTGCGTAAAAATTGTAGAAAATTTTAAAAAAATGTAACAAATAAATTAAGGCCAATAAGCTTTTGTGTATATTTTATTAAGAACTTACAAATGGTAGATAAAGTACTTGAGGTTTTTGTTTATTTATAAAAGAATTATTTTAAGTTTTATTTTATTCATGTGTAGTCTTTGTTTTAATAATAAAAAGGAGAAAGTACAAATATATATACTTTACAAATTCTTCTGAAAACGTATAGGCCAAATCCAAATATAAATTTCATGGAGATCATGTTTACTTTTTACAGCATTGATGCGAGTTGGTCAAATACATTGCACATAAATTATGCACATAAAATCAGGATATTTTTAGTTCATTCAAAAGTTTTTTAGTTCCCCGGGAACAGCTTAAGGGTTGTAGTTAGTTATAAGTGTAGTATAAAAGCCCTATAATAGTATATATAGCATAGGCTGTCATTATCATATCATATTATTACGATATCTACTTTCATCAAAATATTCAAACTGAGATCATTTTTCGTCATATTAATACAGAACGGCCTTACTTCATTCCCGCGTTTACATATGTTTTGGTTAGAAAAACTTGAAGTAGCCAGGTATCCTTAAACAAACAATTGTCCACTTCTCTGTTCGTTGTCTGAATCGTTGTGTAGTGACCGTACGTCATTGTGGTCGTCTTGGTCCAAGAAAGTATCGGGCAACGAACTTTCCCTAGTCCGGTGAAGCTATTAAGGCCATGCTAGGTCAATAGCGTAGTCAGTCCGAGAAAAAAAAACAACTACTAATATATGGATACCTAGAAATATATACTGTAAACACCATTAACTACTCTTTCAGCTGTGTCGAAGAATTACTGAAACAGGTTGTAAGGAGGGTCGGACGGGTTCTAAAGGAACATTTTTTAATGAAAGACTTCTTTGATCGTGCTAAACCCCCATTATATTGCGTCGTGTCAAAGAGAATACCTCTGCAATTAACCCACAATCGCGGTTTTAGTATGATTATTTTGGAAAACATTTTTTTATACAAAAGAGTTCTACGGGCTTGGCCACAATCTCATTAGACGTTAAGCCTTAAATACATATATTTTGAAATTAAAACAAGACTGCCTTGCACCCTTGAGCTAGTTGTCAAATAAAATCGGCGGAGTGCCTTAAGCGCATGCCTTAGTAGTCCGGTGAAGCTGTTAAGACCTTGCTGGGTAAATAGAATAGTCAGTTAAAAAAAATATTAAAACATTATTTTTAAGAGTAATGTAATCATAAGTTACGTACAAAGTAAATAACAACAAAACAGATAATATTATTCCGTTATTTTTTTTTCTAATTGTATGGAGAGTTTTCTTAAGAATCTATCATAAATACAATACAATTTTGATATGTTACATCAAATATCGATACCTTGTCTGACAACAGATAACGAGCATTTTTTTTAATTAATTAAATAAGTTATTTAGAGGAACATTGGAAAGTGATTTGGAAGAGTGGGTTATGTAGGTGGTAGAGCCCCGCTGAAGCTATTTTTGGTTTCAGCATGAATAGTCGGTTCCTCCGGGGTGGTACCACCCCTCTCACAGATAACCGACGTGAAATAACAGTGCTTGCATTGTTGTGTTTCGTTCGGTCAGTGAAAGAGCCGGAGGCCCACGTCCCTTCCTCTTTCCTTCTTTCCCTTTCCTTCCCCTTTCCCTTCTCCCATATACAGGCTGGCAACGCACTTGCGACGTCCCTCTGATGTCGCTAGTGTCTATGAACGGTGGTGATCACTTAACATCACGTGACCCACCAGTTCGTTTGCCTACTTTGATATAAAAAAAAGATTCTTAGTGACAGACAAAATAATTCTCTCAGTATTAAATAGGCTACATATAATTATGGTTTCTCATTGAGTTAAACGGTAATGTTAGTTTAACTGAGGTAATTTAAAATCACTATAATGTTTTTATAGGTAAATTAATAATAACTTAATTATAACTGAAAATAAATAAAAAGAGAATTAATCAGGATCAATTACATTTCTCCCATAAAATTATGACACCATTTTCATGAGAACAAAGTGGCGGGTACAGGTTACTCTTTAATAATATAATATGTTTCTCAAACTTAAGAGACTTGGGTAAAATACTATATTGGATATATTAACATTATTACAAGTCAAAAAAACATTGCGACGACATAAAAAAATCGCTCTACTTTTGAGCCGTAAGTTTGTGTTTGGCCTAAACATAAATCTTTTTCATTTGCAAATGAAAAAATGGAAGTTTTTAAACACAACTAGAGCTCGTAATAAGTCATTTTCTTTGTATATTGGCGCAAGAGGGCGCGAGCGTCGACTGTAATGAGGTCGCTTAGTTCGTAGCACCGCGTCTAAATAATATGATTTATTTTCTTGGAAATCTAATTGTGTGTAGTATTTTCTACTTGAGTTAATAGCAGTACGGCTGAACTTATCCGTTTGTGGATATAGTTTGTTATTTACTAACAATCACGCGTGACTTCTTTTGCGTTAAAAAATAATAAACAATAGCTTATGTTATATTTTTTATCGGTGAAAAGATGTTTAGAATCTAATTAATTGTTTTGTTAAATTGTTCCTTCAAAGCACTTATTTGTTTCGTATAATTCCAAATTATTACTAATAACATAAACATTCATAAAAAACTACTTTTTGTGACTTAAATATAAAAGTCAGACATATGCTTTTGGTGACTTTTTTATGGGCTTATCAAGCTGTACGACTTTTCCCTAGAACTCAATCGTATACCTCCCATCGCTAAGGCAGCGTTCGTAAGAAAGGTTTTCGTTGGCCTCTTTTTCTCCGACTCCAAATCCGACTACCACAGAAAAGTTTTTCCATTTTTTGGGTTAATGTATAAGCTATGATACTCACAAATAACGTAACTTTCTATTGGTAAAAAAACTCGGTTTAGTAGTTCCTGAGATTAACCCTTACAACCACACGAACTCACAAACTTTACTTCTTTATAATATTAGTATAGATAGTTACATTAGTTTTGGTGAATGTACAGCTGCACAGAGACGAGTGTTATTTCCTGACGTCATCATCGTTCACATATTGATCCACCACATAATAAGCCTTTAGACATTTAAACCTGCTTATCATGATGCTTGCTATTTTATTACGCGATTAAACACTATGCGATAAGGTTTGATTTTTTTTTTTACTAAATTAATCTTAAATGTTAAATACAGTGACCATAAAAACTACAAAAGTGATCACCAGATTATATTTGTCACCGGCAGGAGTATGCGTGTTCGGGGTTCACGTGACAGCTTATATAACCGTTGACCGTTCACATAATATTAAGTGACTATTCACGCTACACTCCGTAAGCGTAGGTACCTACTGACTACTGACCGATATTGTGGGGTCGTGACGCGTCAACGCGACGCCTTGTAAAGCATTGTATAATTTTTATTTCAACTTTAATTTATTGTAGTATGTAAAATACCAAGAGTAGAAATATTTCTGTTTTTTTTTTTGTTAACTCCACATAATACATGGATTAGCTTGCAGTAATTTTAGTATCTACAATACGTGTAGAAATACGGCAGGCACATTTGTTTTAATAAATAATTTTCTGTTGCTAAATTACATTTCTTTACAGAATTTTATGTTTTCTTTTTTTTTTAAATTCATTATGTAATGTCTAACTTTCTAATTTATTATTCACACGGGCAGATGCGTAAGTAACGCTTTGCTAATGCCAAGAAAAAAAAATCGACTTTTTCAAAGTTTAAGCGATCATAGCTTTGTTATAACGTCGACTGACTGTCTTCATGTATCCCAATGAATCTTTAGGTAAAGAAAAGTATAGTGAAGAAACCGTAACATGGTGACAAGGTTTTATCCTTACTACCTATTACCTGTTGTGTGTCTGTGTTATTTTTTTGTTCGTTTTAAATTTTGTATTAACACTATTATGACCGACTGAGCGTTCGATTATCTTCATACAGGCTCCCATCGAAAATCAGCGCTGCAGTACTATTTGTATTGCACATTTTTGCTGAATGGGTTCGTCAATTGTTGAACTTTATATTCTATTTTCAAAGGTATTTTATTTCTTTTCTGTGTAACCAGTTTGTGTAAGTTAATTTAATTGTATGGTTGTTCCAACAATAAAGTATTTCTTTCTTCTTTCTTCTTTCTTTCTTTCTTTTTTTCTTCTTTCTTTCTTTCTTCTTTCTTCTTCCTTTCTTTCTTCTTTCAATCGGAAAATCTGTCAAGTCTAGAAGTGTATTCTGGTAGGTACATTTGAGCGTCGTTATTTAATATTCAGTAGCTACTTTGGTGATATGCTAATTTCTTTTTTTTTATGTCATAGGCGGCAAATGAACAGACGAGTCACCTGATGTTAAATGATCACCGCCGTCCATAGACATTAGCAACCCCATAGGAGTCGCAAGTGCGTTGCCAGCCTTTGTTTGGGGGAAACGGTTAGGGGGAGAAGGAGTAGGGAGAGGCGAGGGTATGGGAGATGGGCCTCCGACACTCACTGACCGCACGAAACGCAACAATGCAAGCATTGTTACTTGACGTCGGTTTTCTGTGAGAGGGTGGTACTACTCCGGGCGAGCTGGCCCAATGATGTTGAAACCAGTAATTCAGCGTGGCTCTACAACGTACAAAATCTGGGAAGAATAAAAAAAATCAAAATAATTATTTGAATGATGTCTTTATCGAACTATAATAAAATAAATAATTAATTAGTATCCTAACAAGTAAATAAAATATTTTTTATTTAATTCACATGAGCAGAACAGATGCTATAATAATTTCATTTCATAAATAAGAAATCAATATTTCATCTTATAACGAATGTACCTATTTTTTCCTTTTTTTTTACATCAGGAAATCCCTATGGATACCCACCCCAGCCGGACTGCTGAGGGTGGGTTATGTCCGACTTGCACGGACTAAAACCCCATGGTGCCTTCACTCATCTATAGGCCGGGAAACAGGAGCTGCTACTGGAAATGCGTCTACTCCCCGGCAGGTGAAGGCCCCCTATCAGGGGCCTCTTCGCAGTCGAGAGGTCGGAATGGTAAACTCCTCAGGGGAGGGTGAGAGTTGCCCTCCCCGACGATCATGGGAGGCGCATCGGCACAATGCGCCTCAACCATACGGGCCTGTGCAGATAACTGCCAGGGCGACAGACGGGCCCATGTCCACCGCAGGCCATTTATAACGAATGTACCTATCTTATGACGACATTTTTTTTTCGAACTGACTACGCCGTTGTCCTGACAGGGCTTCACATATTCACCGGACTAATTCCAACTTCCGATACCATTTTAAATTAAATTATTATTACCTACCCTAAAAACATAAAACAATTTACTACAATGTAATACTTTACACTTTAACTTTTATTCTGTCAGCTTTATATTAAAACACGATGTGCTACAAAAGAACTACTGTTATCTTTTAATTAATTCAAATCTAAATCCATATAACTTAGTTATTTTTAATGTATTCATCGTTTCTAATTCCTACATTGTGAATAGAATGCACATAAACGCATTACTTGAGAAGGGCTGCATATGTTTGAATAATTCTTTTTTTGTTGTGTTTATAATTACCAGGACAATGTTTGTAAGAAATTGTTTGCAAAATCAAACAGAAACGTAAATAATGTACGTTAAAAATATCTCCAAATAAAAAATTCAGTGACTGATAGAGTAGGGAGAACTTCCAAAATATTAACATAATTGATAAGATTATTGTTCAGTTGCTCTATTGCCTTTTTTGATGAGATGGTCGTATTGTAAAAGGAAGATTAGGACATATTTTCTTCATCAGTAAATCCGTCTGCAGTCGCAACGAATAACTAGTTCATAGTCAGAATACTTATCTTTGCATTGGTTTCATGCTACGCATTTACTTAAATATATTTCGTAGTTCCATTTCTTTTTTAATATTCGACAGGTACGCGCTTGGCTACAATCTCACCTGATGGTAAGTGACGATGAGGCTGATGATGTATCGCGCTTACCCACTAGGTGCTTAGTCACTCTACTTTTGAAGACTCTCAAGTTATAAGATGTCGGGAAAAAAGACGCCGGGAGTGTGTTCCACTAAGGAGGCGTACGTATAATGAATGTGGAAGCATATCGCTTCCTACGAAGTACGGGAATATCAACCACATAAAGTTGGAAACCCTCATGGCGTCTAGTCGTCCTCAGTTGTAATAAAAACAAATTGTATGTAGATTTTCCATAAAATGTTATTTTAGAATCAATATTTCCGAAAATGAATACTGCGCTATCATCTTTAAACATGTTTTGTTTGAAAGAGTTATAATACTACGTAGTGATACAATGCTACGCTTTAGAGATTACGTAACGGTATTACTACGCTACTTACCAATATCACTTCACGTAACTGCGTAGCGAGTTGGCTATGCTTCGTTTAGCGTAGCGTCGTAGCTTCGTAGCATCTACGAATTTTAGCTACACACAATACGAATGTTAATCTGGCGTGTCTATGCTTTCTAGATTTTTATGGAAAAAAATGTTGTCTATGAATAAGTAAATAAAATATATAAATGTGTCTGTCTGTCTGTCAGTTTACTTGATCACACTACTATAGGACTGCGTTCGCGACAAAACCTCATCAAGAAAATAAAAAGCATATCCTTGAGTAACGGTTATTGATAAAATGATTTTTTTATTATTATTATGGCTGTATTATTATTATATAACTGATTTATACAAGCCAGGAGATGCTTCTATATAATTGGAATGATTAGCACGTTGTATATATCACATTTATTAATCTATATAACTCATTTTGTAGGTGCTAGAGCCACGCTGAAGCATACAGCACAAATGGGTTGGCTCGTCCGGAGCGGTACCATCCTGTTACTGTAAACCGACGTAAAGTAACCGTGCTTGCATTCTTGCGTTTCGTTCGGACAGTGAGGGCGTCGGGGGCCCGCCTCTTCTCACCTCCACTTTTCTTCTTTCCCCCCTCCAGCAACATAGGCTGGCAATGCACTTGCGACTCCCCTGGTGTTGCAAGTGTTTATCGACGGTGATGTCTACAATGATATAAAAAAAAGTAATGTTGTCCCACCAATTACTACAATGAAATTTTTAATATTTATTTTTATATCATTTTTATGTGATACTAGTTGCCCGCCCTGGTTTTACGGGGGTATAATATACGGAACCAAATCTACTTTTTAATTTCGATAAGGCGGATGTAGCGTCATTTGTATTTCAGCA
Organism: Antheraea mylitta; assembly: GCA_014332785.1. Classification (NCBI taxonomy): domain Eukaryota; kingdom Metazoa; phylum Arthropoda; class Insecta; order Lepidoptera; family Saturniidae; genus Antheraea; species Antheraea mylitta. The sequence goes on along the minus strand of JACEII010000043.1, from coordinate 443,467 downwards.
TCATCAATAATATCTTTTCTTTGAATTACGAACGACCGTTGAATCATTTTGATATTGTTTATACTAAAATTGCAAATAAAATATGGGAGGGCGGAGTTAGGCAGGCGAAAATTTGAGGTATACGTATTTTTACGCTAAAAAAAAACAAAAGAAACTGTTAAAATCATTTAAAAAATAATCTGGATAGAGACACCGTAATCATTTAGAGATATAAAATATACTTTACGACTTATTCTTGTACCTACCTAATACGAGTATACTGTACCTGGACGACCGAGGCTAGCTCGGTTCTTTAAAAAACATCTTTTAATTAAAATAAACTGTTAGGTTTGTCTCATAAAATTAACATTTAAAAAAGTATATTTATATAAAATATATATCTCTTCTGCTGTCACTCGGATTTGAACTGGGGTTACACGGATTCACGAAGGAACCGATTTCCATCTGAGCTATTTTTGTTTTGACAGCGCCGGCGAAATTTACCTTTATATTCTAGCTATATTTTTTCATTGCCTGAAAACTCACAAAAAAGTTTTGTATGAATAAAATCTAGCTATTGTAAATCGATTTATTGTCCCCGAAACTACCTACATACTAAGTTTCATGGAAATAGATGAAGCCGTTTCCGAGATCCTGAATATATATTATATACTAGCTGACCCGTGCAACTTCGTTTGCACCAAATTGGTTATCACGCGAAAAAATTGTTTCTTTTTTTTATCGTAGCACAGCAAAATACCTGCACTATGCCTGATGGTAAGCACAGTACAATCCAAAAACAATGGCGACCACCGAGTGACCCACTATCCATCGCTGGTCGCCACTATAATGCCGGCCTACAAAAAGCTGGATATGCACAGGCTGATCCCGAAACGCGACGCGCAGAAGCGAATCACTATTACGGATTTTTTCGTCATGTACATGGTGGTTGTGACCCAGTCAGGCTGTAAAGACCTACCACCCCGCAAATAAAACTGATACCCGATTGCAGCCACAACTACCGTTTCCAATTGTGAATCCAAACTATCCACGGATTCACTTAAACATATACCCAGATTACATGTATTCATTTTTTAAATAAACCTAGTACCTATTCGTAGCGTCATCTACCAGGATCAATTAAAATAAAAACTAACCTACATAAAACTGAATAAACATCTCTACCACTTACTTTATCATAACTATCTTCGACTTGTATTAAAACCTTTTTATACTCCATTGTATTAAAGAAAAATATATGAACACCGTATCGAAGCGTCAAACATCCCGCCGAAAACGTCAAATGTCACTTGCTTGAAACTATTGTCTAAGAGTTATAAACTGTTTCAAAAACGTATTTGAAATATATTTCCAATATATTTTTATAAATAATCTCTGTACCACTCACAACATAGTACCTATCACCTTCAAACCAAGCCAGTTTTATACATCAGGTTCAATCCCTCGGTAAGGATCCCTTGAGTGCGTTGCTTGCGCGATACGGTGACACACAAATATACATCACTGCTACAACACTACACGATCATCCCCACACACGTGAAACACATGAAACGCTGAATGATGATGAATGAAACATGTTACACATGAAAGTGGAAGGGTTTACTTTTTTCCTTATCGAACTAAAAAACTCTCAATTTTCCGATAATAAATATATGCAGGAGTTGTTGAGGCGTATATGCTTGGTATATATATACGTTTCAACTACTCATACATATATGAATAGTTAGCTAGATTAGTTAAGATAGGTCGCGATTTTGCATGTAACAGGCAACAGCCAAGCCGAGGTGTGCCGTGTACCCTTGAACTGGTTGCCTAAATAAAATCGGCTGAGTGCCTTAAGCGCTCGTCTTAGTAGTCCGGTAACTTATATACGTATATAAGTTATTGAAACATGCATGTGTACCAAGCATGCGTGCCTCAATAATTTCTATATGTATTTTGTGTAGGAAAAAATCCTCTAAACTATGTAGGATAGGATAACGAAAAATAAGGGTAGAACTCTTGTGTCACTGTATCGCGTGAGCAGCGTACTCAAGGGCTCCACGCCCAGGGAACAGATCTAGGCTTGAGCCGTTGCCGAGAAGGGCCTAATTTGGTGTACGGGAGCGAAATTTAGTCCCAGACCACGGCGGCGTGATCTGCGGTTATGCGGGCGTGGGTGAGAACACGCTCTGTTTGAAGAGACAGGCTGGTACTGATCGTTCGCTGACGTGATTGAATCAGGAGGGTCGGTAAAAATGTGTCGCGGTCGTCTTCTATACTGCGCAGCGTTGGGTACGGGTTCATCGTTCGCGGCGGATACCACTAACGGGCTGGGATGATTCGCGGCTTTTTCGAAATAACTACCTGTAAGTGATTTTATATACGCTCAGACAGAAAGCATCTCCAGGTCCTGTGGAGATCCTTATTCCGGACGTACCATGGGGCACCGGTGATTTTACGTAGGGCTCAGTTCTGGAGAACCTGCAACTTTTGAATACGATTTTGCGCATGTGCAAAGACCGAACAACTGTACGTCATAATCGGACGGATGCAAGTTTTGTATAAAGTGAGTTTGTCTGGGGGATATTTTACTCTTATGACAAAGCAAATGATAGAAACGACCTAAGACCATACGGCTTTGTTTCGCACTCTTTCTGTGTGTGAATCGAAATTTAAGTGTTTATCTAAAGTAACACCAAGATATTTCACCTCGCCGGCCCAAGGTATTTCGGCTTTGTATAGCCTGATGGTCGACGACGCATATATTTGAGATGGCGTCAATCCCAAGTCATACGTTTACGTTTATCGTTGTATATGGTGGTCAATAATGTTTAATAAAATGAAATTGGTTCTTTGCTATGAAAAAAAATAATTGATTTGAAATTTATTATTGGAACGAAGTTCCTTACGGCAGGCTTGGAGGAGATAGAGATTTTGCTGCGCGACCGAACTGAAAAAAATGTGATAGTAAAACTGTAACGAAAAGTGCATGGAATAAAACAGTTAAATGAGACGTGCGCAGGCGCGACAGTCGTATACATAAGCGAGTAGTGTATAATATCTTTCTCTTTCTCCTTTTTTGTAATTATTTCTATTTCTATGTAATTTTATGTTGTCAAACAAAAATAAAGAGACATATTTTGTTATTTTAATTGATAATTTGAATTACGATTACATAAAATTGAGCACGATTTTTTTTTCAAATTGTGTCGATTCTACATTAGCCGAAAGAACTTCGTTCCTACCTGGTGTCCCACGACACCACATTCTTTTTTTTATTTATAAAATATATCAGCGGGTATATATATGATTGTTTATAAAAAATGTGTCTGAATGTTTAATTGCGTTTAAAAGTTACTGAAAAAAATGTTCCTTAACTTATTATTGATTAATCATAAATCAAAATGCCTATTAAAAATACAACGTTAACCCGCTACCAAGTGTCCTAAATTCTGTCTATTGATATATTGATAATTTCTGTAGGTGGTAGAGCCACGCTGAAGCTATTACTGGTTTCAGCATGAATGGGTCGGCTCGTTCGGGCTAATACTGCCAGAATACTTACAGAAAACCGACGTCAAATAACAGTGCTTGCATTGTAATGTTTCGTTCGGTCAGTGAGAGTGCCGGAGGTTCCCTTACACTCCCCCATATACAGGTTGGAAACGCACTTACAAATCCCCTGGTGTTGCTAGTGTCTATAGACGGTGGTGGTCACTAAACATCACGTGACCCACCTGTTCGTTTGCCTCTTATGATATAAAAAAAAATATATTGATGTATTAAAGAACCAGGTATTCTAAAATTCTTGTTCTTTTAACGTTGCCGGCTCTTGTACTAAGGTGTCGCAAAAAAGTCTAGTTACGTTAACTGCAAATTTTCGTTTTTCGTTATTCTGGAGAACTCATTGCGTTTTATGGGACAAAGAGTATCCTGGATGTAGTCTTCTAATATTAGTTATCACCGTGTCAAATTTCGTTAAAATTGGTTCAGTACTTTCAGAGTAATTCGGGTTTATATTCTAGACTTTAATCCTTTATCCTGGAGAACCCTTTGCGTTTTATGAGACAAAAAGTATATTTGATGTAATCTCGTAATATTAGTTATCACTATGTCAAGTTTCATCAAGATTGGTTCAGTACTTTCAGAGTGATGCGTGTGCATAGGGACAGACAGACAGACAGACAGACAAAAATTGTAAAAAGATTATTTTTGGCTTCTATATCGATAACATAGTCTACCCTGATTCAAATTTTCAAAAAATATTTAATGTACAGATTTCGACTTGTTACAGTTTTATTATAGTATAGATAATATAAAAGGAATATATACAAGAATTTCTTGTTTGAAGGTATTAGACATATTTAAAAATTTCATAAAAATCGGTCGAGCCGTTCGGAGAAGTTCGACCACAAGCACCATGAAACGAAATTTTTATATAGTAGAATATAAATCCATAAACTAAAGGTAGTGTCTATACTTTTCTTATGTCTAAAATATTATACTCTCCAACCCATTAACTGGATAAGGTATCGAGCGTTTTATATTAAGTTCTGAAAGTGTTAAAACGAAATCAGGTCAATACGTCTGGGCTGTGTATTCAAAATAAAGCGTTTTATGTGCGATGAAGAATCAATTTGAGTAATGAAGGTTTAAGGTTCATAATTCCTTGTGTTATGTTTGACGCTTAATAGGGTTGAGGCAGTTAGTATTTGCAACAATTCGAGTCCATATCCGATTTAGGATTGTGGAGTACAATTTTTGTCTGTTCTATACCATCCTAGTATGCAGTTACTTTTTGTAACTTATTTAATTATTAAGAGTAATCTCTTATCTAATATTTGTCTTACATATTTATCTTTCATTATTAATAAGGTCGTCTAAGTGCGCAACGATACATTTTTAAGGTTTTAGTATAAAGATGAATATCGTATATTGTTTTTTTTTGGGGTGTAAAGAGTGTCGACTAACATCTTAAGACTTGAGACACCCAAGCCAATCTAACCTGCACGTGGTGCACCCTGCTGATCAACGAACGAGGCAATGGCGATAGCGGGATGGTAGGGTTTTACAGCCCGACTGGATCGCAACCACCATGTATATGGCGAAAAAGCCCGTCATAGTGACTCGCTTCTGCGAGTCGCGTTTCGGGATCAGCCTGTGCATATCCAGTACCGGATGACTTTCGTCATTATGGCCGGTATGACAGCGGCAACCGGCGATGGATAATCTGTCTATCGGTGGTTGCCGATGTTTTTGGATTGTACTGTGCTTAACATCAGGCATAGTGCAGTCACTTTGTCGTGCTTCAATAAAAAAAAAATCATAGGAGGCAAACGAACAGGTGGATCGCCAGGGAAGTCGCAAGTGCGTTGCTAACGTCTGTTTGGGTGACGGGAAGGGGAAGTGGATATCCTGGAATTGTGTGTTGTGACATTTTTTATTGCAATAAATATGTAATGCTCGTATATCCAAAATTTTTAGTAGTAAGTGCTTTATACTTATTTTAGGTAAGAAATTTTTAATAAGGTATATTCTTACAATTCGATGTTACAACTGTTTATTTACGAGTTTTAAAAATTTACACATTAAATCTCAATATATATTCATACATTTAAAAAGACCTATGTGAGGTTTAACTCTAATTACATTACGAAAAGTGTATAATAAAATAGGTGGAAGGAAGGAATAGAAAGAAAAAAATACTCGTTGATAATGAATACAATAAAAATGATAGTGTAGCTGTTATTAATAAATATAGTAATTAATAATCCATACGGATTTTGATTTTGCTTTCAGAGAGAAAAATTTAACGTACGAGAATCTGCATTCCTGTTAGACACAATTTACAAAATCTATGATGACTTTAAGACCGGTCCTCCGGTATTATACTGAGATTCTTCTACACAGAAAGAATGATATAAAATTACACCTTGATTTCATGCAATAACGTTCACAATTAAATGTAAGTTTCTAAGCTAAGATCTGTTGAAAGTAATCACGTTTATGGAGAAGACTTTTCTGTTATTCGAAAATATTTCATAATATAATCAATCTAAGAACGATTTTCAAACAAAATTTTAATTAATGTGAGCAATCGAATTGAACTGTTCGCACATGTGATCCGATTCTAAATTAAATTAAAACTAATCCTTAAGTATAAACTATTGAATAGAAATTAGATTAATACACCATTACGATTCGGAAAATCTATGTATTGACTCGTAGAACGGCGTGCATTCGGTTTCCAAATATAATCTACATTTGAAAATAACCGAGTAACTGTGAACTTTATGGTAGTGGAGTTAACGAAGTGAATTATATTTAAGAGGTTATTCTGGGGAGATATGACGATTTGGAAGTGAAGAAGTAGCCATGGCCGAGGGTTGAAAGGGGTGTCGGATGTTCCAAGGGTGAGGTGGGGACGGCTAAAGCCTTTCCAGTCAGGTCTACTTCGTTAGTATAGTCGCGTCTGTCGTAAAGCACGCACGAATGGCGCGTGCAGATCGGTCGCGGTTTTCGATTTTTTTTTAAACGTAATCCTGTACCATTCACTTCTTAATTTTATTTATTGAGTTTGTAAGGAATTCTCTCCGTTTGTGAGTGAACGTTGCGTCTATTATTTATTCAGTGAACGTGAGCGAATGGAGTTGAACGGATGACATTAATATGATACGATTGGTTTATGTGTGGCATATGACCTACTTATTTAGGACGTGTTTTATTGACCTATTATAAAAAAAAGTTGGCAGTCCGTAGTATAACCTTGATAAAAAGGTAGCAAAGTAAATTTGGGAAATTAAAACGAAAGCGCGGGAAACCACATACGCGGTTAAAATGGCGGGAACACAGCACGAAATGCGTGTAAGAGAGAGTATTATTAAAAATTTCAACAAGAAATTTAAAATGGAAATTGAGTTTTAATCCAGAAAGCTCTTGAATCGCGTCGTTGGGAAATACGGAATTAAAATATTAAGCAACCATTTATTATTAGCAAACAAATCATATTGTATATATTAGACGAGTAGGTTTTTTATTATATGTATTCATATTCTTTCATTTGTAGTTTGTTTAATCTAATCAATATGTTACAAATAGTTGTCATATATTACATAAAAAATAAGCTACAAATATATAAATAACCCTTATATAAGGCCACATTTATTAGTAAAGTTAAAATGGATTTTTTTATCACCCTCAGCTGCGTTTTTCATATTAGGAGGCTTTCATGTAATTCACACATGTCAACCCTGTCACACTCTTAAGCTGGTTTATATGTATTACCTATATTTATTTTCCAATTGCTTGCAAGCAATTTTAAATGCTAAATTAGCCCTCGGCTATTGATACCCCGCACCGCGATACACGGCCCAACTTTTTCTATAATTCGAATAGGATTTTCTACCCTCCTATAATTCATAGCGTGATGATAGTAAATCTGTAGCTGTCTTCGATAATTGTATTATATATTATAATATTATAAAGAGGTAAAGTTTGTGAGTTTGTGACGTTGTGAATTGTGACGTTGTAGGGGGTAATCTCAGGAACTACTGGTCCAATTTGAATAATTCTTTCACTGTTATATAGCCTATTTATCGAGGATGGTTATAGGCTATATATCATCACGCTAAGACCAATAGGAGCGGAGCAGCAATGAAGAGTGTTTAAAAATCGGGGTGCTTTTTCCTCTTGAGAGCTTTTGCTGCATATTAGTCAGCCCAAATTAACTATGTCCACGCGAACGAAGTCGCGGGCAGAGGCTAGTTGTATTATAAACTGCAAAAATAGATTTTCAAATACAAATAGAAGTCTCAGAGATTAGTAAGTTCAAACAAACAACCTTTTGAACTATATAATATTACGCAGTTATAGATAATCCATAATATTTATTGTCTAAAATAAATTAATAACATTAAATATATTTAGATTTTTATTGTAATAAGTAAAACAACACATTATCTATTAAACTGTATATTTGTTGTAACTTTTGTTTGTATATGTATTTATATCTAAATAAAATAACGAGGTTTTTAAAGGGATCATATCGGTACATAATGAGTCTTGTCTTAACATTAAACTTTATAATCTAGTAACATTTGCACGCTACTGCCCTCGATTTAATATATATTTAACCTATCCATCGGGATCTTTACTTTACTGTTACTGTTGAGAACTTCCATACAAAATTTTGTGATAAATCCGTTCAGTGGTTAAGGTCTGAAAGTGTAACATACCAACAGACCTACACCAATGGTAAGGATAATTGGAAACTCTTAGGACATACTAAAATACTTTTAAAGCCGTTATACCGTAAAGCCGTATATATGTTTAAAGCAACATTTTTTTAAATTACTCCATTAACAGATCACGATATATTTAAAGTTTATTCGTAAAATTACAACCTATGACTTTTTAAATATATTTATTAAAGGTTGGTTAATAATTAAAATTGGTCACTGTCTGGTAATTTATTATTCCTTCCATACTGTGTACTTTGGGATATATACAAAAAATTAGCCAGGTTTTAATGGTCGCCAAATGGCACAGTGCCCAGAGAACTGGAGGCGTTCCAATGCATGGCAGTAAATTGTGACATTCGGTAGCAAAAATATATAAACAAGACTTTTCTCCGTTGTTGGAGAACCAGAATTTGATAGGATTAGAAAATAAAGTATAATTTTAACAGAGTACTATATGCTCGAAGTTTCGCGACATATCACGCCATATAATACCTACATACTTATAAAAATTCAAAGAAATATCGCAATTAATTCCTTTTACAGTACGCCGATAAAATGGTATAAAATGGAACATCAATCTGTCAATTTTGTCTTCTTTGTTAACTTTGTTGTTTGAAGATTTTTAAACCCAATTTTGTCAGATTTCCGTACTTTTTTTTCGTATTTTATTTCTCATACAAACCTCGTCCTTATAATAACAAATACAATAAGAAAGAAACAGCCAAATAGGAAAGAATGAAAACATATTTATTGTAGCAAATAAACGGACAATTCAATATGGAGAAAAAAAGAGTTATAAAGATATACAGAACATGAAACAAATTAAAACATTAGAATATTTTTAAATTACGCCAGGCTATTGCTACAATGGCGCAAAACTCAGTATGTGCTGGCTGCCACCATTGCTAGTGATCCCAGCGCTGATTTTAAATTTTAGCTAAGTGAACTTATTAATCACTTTTTTTTTATATCATATAGGAGGCAATCGAACATACGGGTCACCTGTTGTTAAACGATCACCGCCGTTCATAGACACTAGCAACCCCAGAGGAGTCGCAAGTGCGTTGCCAGCCTGTGTTTGGGGGAAAGGACAGAAAAGGAGAGGAGAGAGGAGATGGGTCTCTGCCGCTCCCACTGACCGAACGAAACGCAACAATGCAAGCATTGTTACTTCACGTCGGTTTTCTGTGAGAGGGTGGTGCTACCCCGGATGAGCCGACCCATTCATGCTGAAACCAACAATAGCTTCAGCGTGACTCTACCACTACTAAACTATAGTAAGAACCACTGCTAAACTACCACTATAGTAAGAACATAGTAAATCAAGAAATCACTATAAATGTGAAGTTTGTAACATGTAAACGCATATGAAATTTCATGATCTCATGAGTAACTATATCGTGATAGCTCAACAGACGAATAAATTTACATTCCCATTTATATTACTAACTGTGCCCGCGACTTCGTCTGCGTGAAATGTCAATTATAAAAACAATGATTAATAAAATCATGGGATTGTATTGAGTATTAGAATGAGATTTTAGGTAAGTATTAGATTTTTTACTAATTTTCTCCAGTAGTTCTTGCGTAAATGTCTTATGTGTTATATATGAGAAATATGTTATATGTTATATATGTTATAATGGTGTATAAAAAATCTGTAATGTACAGATATCGTCCTGTTACCCTCTCTTAATATACCTAGTACTTGGATGACCGAGCCTAGCTCGGATCTTCAAAAAACATTTTTTAATTAGAATAAACTGTTAGGTTTGCTTCACAAAATTAGTATTTTTCTCATTCGCTGACACTAGGATTCGAACTGGGGTGGGACGGATTTTCGAAGCAGCCGATTTCCATCTGAGCTATTTCTGTTTTGACAGCGGCGGCAACATTTACCTTAATTATTTTTCATAAATAAAATCTAGCTAGATCGATTTATCATCCCAGAATCCTGAATATAAAAATATACAATAATTGCTCATTTAAAGGTATTACATAGATAGATAGAATAGATTTACGATTAGCATTAATAAGTTAGGATCTACACATAATTCACTTGTCAAAGATTGTTTAAGCTAGCTGGTCCTTGATTAAGGTTTATTTTTAAAAATCACCCCGCATCCCGCTAGTAAAGTTTGCAGTCACGTTGCTCTGTATTCGTCTACCTCCGCGACATATATAAATAATATATCTAATCTATACTATAAAACTTCATCCACAACATGTTCCTCGAGAGGGTTATGTGGGACTAAATTATCGATTTCGCGACTACACGGGTCGACTTTCCCAAAGGTCACTGTCAGCGTATCACAGGTTAACGTCCGGCACATCAATATATTTCTAGGATATTGTAACAAGGTTTATATAATACATCAAGTCAACTACACGTTACGAAGCTTTTCGTAACAGTAAGACTATGTAATTAAATAAAGTAGCAACACATGAAATAAACGTTCGTCTTAATATCTTTGAAATCTATCTGACTAATCTACCCATTTTTTAAAATGGAGATTTAATAATACAATTTGTTGCAATTTTCCATACGATTTTCAAATACTTTATACCATCCAAACCTTGTCCTGACAATAACAAATACAATAAAAAAGAATTACGCAAATAGGTGCTTGTAGGTGGTAGAGCCACCCTGAAGCTATTCCTAGTTACAATGTAGTAACAGTGCTTGCATTGTTGCTTATTGTTCGGTCAGTGAGAGCACCGGATGTCCACCTACCTTCCCCGTCCTCTTTTCCGGTCCCCTCCCTCATACATAGGCTGGCAATGCACTTGGAGCTCCACTGTTGTTGCTAGCGTCAATGGACGATGATGATCACTTAACATCGGGTGACCCTGATGACCCAGGTCACCTGTTCATTTGCCTCCTTTGATATAAAAAAAATCGACCTGAAGTAATACGCTTAGTAATATGCAACAATTGATTTTTAATTATATATTAAATAATTATATTGAAGTCGAAAAATATGAAATATACAATGACGAATTATTGTATTTAATTAAGTTTTCAGGAAGATAACAGTGTCCTATACACAAATAGAAGAATATACCTGTTACTCTCAATAATTCAACTCTAGGATTTTATAGGCGTTCTGTACTAAAGCTATAGACATAATTTGTCGCTATACATATGTTTTAATATACAACATATATATTTGCTTAACTAAGAAATGCAAAAGCTTCTCGCTCTGACAGATAATGCTCTTTATTCACCATTATTTGAACTGGAAATTCTATCATAAAATAATAATTCCAATTATGAATACCCTAACAGTCCTGTCGTCCTATTTAACAGTTTAGTTCGTAGTATCGTCGAGTATGCATCTGTAGTTTGGTCACCGCGTTACACCATACATTCTAAATCTATTGAAGCAGTTCAAAGAAAGTTTTCAAAAATTCTATGTTACAGATATGGTCATGCTCGCAGTGTCTCTTCATACTATGAAAGATTAAATAAATACAACATTATACCATTACATGTTCGTAGAATTCAACATGATCTAGTATTTCTTCATAAATTGCTGCACAATTATATTTCATCTACCTCCTTGCTAGAGTCTCTTAATTTTAACATCAATTTTAATTATCGTTTTCCTAAAACATTTATTCTTAAAACTTATATGAATAATACTTCTTACTTCAACCCAATTGTACGTATGACTCGTATATATAATGAGCTTGCAAGCAAACACATTTCATTAGACATATTTGCCCATCGGGCAATCAAATTCAAAAAAACAATTAAACACATTTTATATCCATGACCATCTCAACAACAGTTTCTATATATTTTAATATTCATTATTTAAGTTTGCCACTCTGTTCTTTTTTTTTTCTTCCATATGGTAATTTTAGTTTTCATAAATGAATTCATTTGAACTTTTTCGTTTATTCTTTTAAATATAGTTTTTTAAATCCAATGTATCTAAATATTTAAACAATTATTATTTTCTTATTATTATTATGATTTGTGTAAATTAAGTTTTTATGTGATAAAGCATTTTAGGTCTTCAGCTTAGTTTACTTTTTTGTTATTATTGCTATTGTATTATTATTTTTGATTGTCGACTGTTGCTTTATCCATGTGTAAATAAATAGATAAATTATGTGTTTGTATCTGCCTACCAGTTTATTTGATTCAAATTAAGATTTGGTGTTTTATACACGTATATAAGTATATATATTTCAAGGTGACAATATCAAGAATTCAATAAATGCTTTCTCACAAACATATAATCATTAAAACCAAATATATAAAAGCTAAGTAACATAATCACTCATGTCCATATACTTGCGAATGTAATAATATGTAGAATGTTCTCGACGAAAAAATAGTGCTTCCTTTCGTACAAGCCTTCATCTGTCGCTTTATATTATGTGACAAAATAATAAAAGGCAATAAAATATATCTTTCACGTATTTCCCTCAGGAGGTAAAGGAAAAAGGTCCTCGCGGACGTCAACTGTCTTAGACCTAAATTTCTTACATAATTTCTGTGTTACTCTTCATAAAGTTATATATATACTTAGAATACTTATGTAATGTAAGGTTTAATTATATAACTTCATACTACATACCTATGGGGATAACTAGACATGTATTTAGGTGGTAGAGCCACGCTGAAGCTATTACTGGTTTCAGCATGAATGGGCCGGCTCGCCCGGGCTAGTACCACCCTCTCACAATAAACCGACGTAAAGTAAGATTGCTTGCATTGTTGTTTTTCGTCTGGTCAGTGGTCAGCTCCTCTCCCTCTTCCCAACACAAGCTGGCAACGCACTTGCGACTTTCCTGCTGTTGCAAGTGTCTATGGACGGTGGTGACTATTTAACATCAAGTGACCTACTTGTTCGTTTGCCTGCTTTGATATATAAAAAAAATGTATATATCGAATCCTTACTTAATGCTTTTATACTTCTTAGTAATATTTATACTATTTAATATTTTATTACAATACTAGCGGACCCGGTGGACGTTGTCCTGCCCTAATAATAAAAAAACAATTGACAAATTATATACCTAAACATTACGTAGGAATCACTTGGTATATAAGTGAAAATCTATTCGTAGTTTTTAGGTTTATCGCGAAGAGACAACCAGAGGTGGATATTTTAAAGGATGCCTGCACACTCGATCTTCATTTATTTTGAGATTATAAAGAAATATAATATACATAAAGATTCATAGAGGGTCAATACACTACGTCTTCCTATAGAGCTACGCACCGTTTACACTAATTACCGGTAAAATTCATTATTATGGTGTACTAGTCCCTCCTTCAATGATATAAGCGAGGTTGATGTTTTTGATCTTTCTAATACTACCATAGATAAGGACGTGCAGGGTGCGGGGTGGTAGGGTTTTACAGCCCGACTGGGTCGCAACCACCATGTATATGGCGAAAAAGTCAATAATAGTGATTCGCTTCTACGGGTCGCGTTTCGGGATCAGCCTGTGCATATCCAGCTTTTTACAGGCCGGCATGAAAGTGGCGACCGGCGATGAACAGTGTGTCAATCGGTGGTCGCTATTATTTTTGGATTATACTGTGCTTACCATCAGGCATAGTGCAGTCACTTTGCCGTACCACAATAAAAAGCCATCGTTTTTAAGTAAGAAGTTCTTTAATGATAACGGTCTCTAAGAATAATAATATACTCTTAATGTACCTAATAATGCAAGTGATTTTACTGTTATGTAGCGTTGTGGACTTACTTGGTGTCAATAATTATTGTAAATTGTAGCTGTTAATTTTCCAAATAAATATTATAAACACGAACGCGAGTATCCTTGTACTCTTAGGATAGTTCTCGGTAGATTTTTTTTAATGCGATAATTCACTCACGTACACTTTTATTCAATGGACACAATAAGGTATGTCGTCTCCACACAAGATTTACAATATGGCTCATTTCGAGGACTGCTTGATTATAACATTATTATAAATTACATACACTCAGCATTTTGCAATAATAAGTTCATAACGTTTTATCTACAATAGTGTGGAGTTACAATATTACTTTACGTATGTGTGCGTTATTGTGGCATTTGTTTTGTCAAAATATTTTGTAGGTAACGTATATAGCTTTTCAGTTATTATATCATTACTCTGAGTGATGTGCTTCTCCTGAGATTTTTTTAGTGAGACACTTTGTGGTACTTGCATATTATGCAACATGTACTACGCTGTTTGCATACGTTCACTAATTACATGTCTGTTGGAGAGCGTAATCTCTGGAGCTACTGGTCGGGTTTGAAAAATTCTTTCAGTTTTATATAGCTCATTTATTGAGGATGGTTATAAGCTAAAACCTATAGGAGCGGAGCACCAATGAAGAATGTTTTAAAATCGGGTTATTTTCCTCTTGAGCTCCGTTGCGTGTTAGTATTAGCATAAAGTAACTATTCCACGCGAACAAAGTCGCAGGCAGAGGCTAGTAACATGATAAATTGAGATCGTGGTCGAAGCCGAAATCCATAGAAGTATATAAAGAGAAGGTAGAAATCATTAAATTTTGTGTTATAAATTTACTCTGAGGCATGAAAGCGCACTAAAGGATTTATTGAAGATCACCCTTATTAAGCCCTGAATTTATTGAGATATATCAGATTCTATTTCAAACGAGATAACTAGGAGAGATAGACCTCTCCACCTTTGATTTATAAGCCAGTTCAAATGCTATGAACTACTCAAATAGTGCTTCGAGGAATGAGAGAAATCTTTTGAAGTATTAATATAGTTATAACTTATATGATATCAGATCTTAAGTTTTGAAGCATTAATACCATTGTGAGGTTTTACATCAACAACTTTGAACTTTTCTATCGGAGTTGAAAAATTACGAGTATTATTGTTTGCGTTCGCTCAATTTTTAACTAACAATTTTTTTACGTTTTTCTGCAAACCATTCAACGCACAAAGAGAAAGTTTATTTTGAAGCGTTGTAAATGAAGTTCTTTTTACAATTTTATTTCGTTTTCGATAACACTCGTGGCGTAATGGTTAATTTTGACACAAGATGAAGTGGGTTTGACCTAAGGAAAAACAATGATTGATAGTCATAATTGCAGTTTTGTTCTATGTTTAGTTAGGATATTACAAGGTGTATTTAGTTTGAAATTTGTCCTCATATAAAAAATATTTTCGTTTTCTTTTTAAAGTTCTTTTAAATGTCAACTTTCGATTATTTTTTTTCGTCAAACGTAATAATTTCTATCTTACTAGCCTCTGCGCGTGACTTCGTTCGCGTGGAATAAAAGTATTCTTTATTTCTAACACGCAGCGGAAGCTCTCAAGACGAAAAAGAAGCCCGATTTTTAAACATTCTTCATTGGTGCTCCGCACTTATTGATCTTAGCGTAATGATATATAGCCTATAACCATTCTCGATAGATGAGCTATATAACATTGAAAGAATTTTTGAAATCGGACCAGTAGTTCCTGAGATTGCCCCCTACAACGTCACAACGTTACAAACTTACAAACTTTACCTCTTTATAATATTAGTATATCTACTCATCTAAGTAGACATCAATCTACATGTATATGAACGATCTGTGTATATAATTTAGTTCTTTAGTGTTTGTAAAGAACTTTTTTTTTTCTTTCAATTCTTGATACAATATTACTAACAAAGTGTCGTATACCATATATTTTCAGTTCATAAAATATTTTGAGTTATATTTAAGCAGTTGTAAATAAAAAAATTACCTATATGCCATTTACTGAATTACTAGCTATTAATCGCGGCTTCACTCCTATTAATGTAAACTTGAACTATCCCTCAGAAATAGGGCTTTCTTAATGGTTAAAAGTACCCTTTGTCCTTTTTTGTACACTTAATAATGTTTGTGCAAAATTTCATGATCATCTGTTAGGTATTTAAAACGTAAAAGCATAACAAACAAACAAACTCACAGACCTTTTTATAACACAGTATAATTGGAATTATTTTATTTTAAAAACAACTTATTCTTTATCCTTTTTCACCTAACGAGATAATCTCAGGTGGAAAAGGGACAGCGTACTATACTTAATTATAGCGCCAGAAATACGTTGTTAGAGAATTTGACAAATAATGAAAACAAAAAGTTAACCTAAAATAAATTATTTTTACATAACCTTACCTATTCCACGAACTAAGTTATCGTGAAAACACAATAATAGGTACAAACAAATGGCTACGTAATGTGTACACAATATTAAAGCCCGCAGCCGGCCTAGTATCGATTCGTTTTGGCCTTGCATGGGTCGGATTGGGCCATAACGGGCCGCTCGTTTCAAGTCAAAGCTATACCGGCGTATGATTTATTAAGATTTTGTGTGATTAAACTGGAAACGTTCATCGATTTTTTTTAATGACGTACTTAAAACTGGTTTTACATAATATAAAAGGTTTCGAAAGAATTCCAGTCAAATGTTCACAGTTTTAAATAGCTCGTTAAGACAATCTATACACGGTTATTGGTAATTCGATGTATTCCTGTTAGGAAGTGATAGGCGTGACTATTTATGATAATTTTAATCCTTGTATGCATTATGCAAAAGTGAACCATTTTAAGTTATCAAGTTTTTGAGAAAATAGACAAAAATTCAACAACAAAAATGTAAAAAATAGATTAAATCTCATTTTTTTCTTTTAATTTATAAAAACAATTAAATATTGGTTATTCATCAATATTAAAACAACAATTATCGCTCCAAATTTTAAAAAGCGAAACGAAAATCTATATTATTACAATTGTTTTTTCCACAAAATGCCTTAACAGCGAAAAAAACATTATAAAACTTTGTTTGCTCTTTTACTTATAAACAACCGTTTTCTTATCTCTCCAACAATGCATAACAACTAGGAACATATTTCAAAGAAACTAAAAAAACAACACACAAAAGAAGCAGGGTGAAATTAGTATTTGAACCTAAGATCAAAAGAACAAAAGATCAAATTTCTATAAAATTAATTAAAAACAAGACCCAATCTAAATAAATGCGAATTTAAAATAGAATTTAGAACCAGTTACAGTTTAGTAGTAATAATAATTAAGAATTAATAATAGGTAAATATTAAGACATTTGGTAATTTGGTCTTATTAAAGTTCTTGCTTGACGTGGTTTCCTTTATTGCATTCGCAAAGTCGTATTATTTTCTTGCAAAGCATAAAAAAAGACTTCCGTGTCACATTCGTTGATTCTTGGTCCTGTTACCTGTAAATTTAATCCCCATATTCGATGATTGTCGCTATCAGTCAATTGTAATTAATCTCTTACCACTACCAACATTGGTTTTATTGAAAGAATACTTATAAAACGAAAGTGGACTTAAACATCCCACTAGACCAAAAGGGACATAAAGTTAACGTATTCGACTCTTCCTTTTCTCAGCTTCAGCACGAAAGCTGAATTTTACCTGACAGCACAATCTCTACGGAGATTTATTTAGATCGTTTCCTCCCAAACGAGTTCTCGAACATTTAAAGTATTAGTGGGAGTGGAAGGAAAAAGTGCTGTTTCAGATAGCAGCGCATTAATCCTGATTTATGCATACATTTCTTTATTGTGTATTGTATAACATTTCTCTTTTGTTTGACCTACAGACACTTTTCATGTAAATAATCAACCGACCGATTAGACCGACTGTCGGCGTGGTAACGCGTCGCCACGGTTTATTATTTTTAATTTTTATATTTAATGAATAAATACTGTAAATGCTAATAAAATGGTAATTTCTTTTGTGAAAAAAAAAATCGTATTATTTTATTTTATGCATATGAACTGTACAAAATAATTTTGATTTTTGACATTTGCTAGGCGTTCCACGACGGCTCATAAGTTTATTTCATCAGATGTCAAATGGTGATGACTAAGTGATTAAAGTAGGCAAGAATTAGTTCACTAGTGCAGGTTCGAATACTTATTTTTAACACTAATTCTATCGTATCACTACGGTGTTTCCTTTTACTGCAAGCGCCTCTTCATTGAAGGATTCAAACCTACGTAAATCAACAAGATTTCCTATTATTTGGGTGGAGGCCAACGAACATGTGAGTCACCTGATGTTAAGTGATCACCACCATTGTCAGGTTGTGTTGGGATGGGGGGAGGAAGGGAAGAGGCGAGGGGGAAGGTGGGGAAAGGTGGTCTTCCGGCGTTCTCACTGACCGTACAAGCCGCAACAATGTAATCACCGACTCACGTCGGTTTTTTGTTAGAAGGTGATACTACCCCGGGCGAGCCGACCCATTCATGCTGAAGCCAGTGATAGCTTCAGCGTGGCTCTACCGCTTACTAAAACTAATAAATACTAAGCGTGATCGTTTCCAAATTCTCGTAGTCCTGATCTTTCTGGAAGCATTTTGTTGTCTTGAGAATAGGGCTATTTGTCATTTAAAATTTAATGTCTCTTTAGAAGCCATTCTAATTGTTGATATAGTTAATTATTTTTTATATTTAACCTTGACCGTAACTGCTTTGAAAAAATACGATCAGTGACTTTCTTTTTATCTGACTGTACCAAAGAAAGCTATATTTATCTTTTAATGTGTGTATGTATATAATATTTTCACACGCTTTACAATTTACACGCCTTCATAGATTTTAATATGTGTGTTGTTAGATTGATCTAAAGTTACATAGGCTTTATGTACGGCATCAGTTAATGAAAAACCGGTTTCCTATAGATTTTATTTCAAGTTAAAACTTGTTTTAGGCAGATATATATTTTTGACAAGAGATAAATTTATAATTTCTCGTCATGACATGCTTGTAAGCGTGACTGAGTGTACGCTGCTTGCGTCAGACTAGCGACGCGTAGTAAAAGGGCTTGTGTGCTGATTTGAATATTGATATTTTGGCTCCGAGTGCCAGTATATATGAAAAACAACCACGCTAATGTTTATCTATACTAATATTATAAATAGGTAAAGTTTGTGAGTTTGTGGGGATGTAGGGAGTAATATTTGGATATACTAAACCGATTTTGAAAATGCTTTTACCAATCAAAAGCCCCGTTATTTGTGAGTATCATAGACTATATACTAACCCGAAAAATCAAAAGACTTGTTAGTGGTAGTAGGATTTGCAAAGTAAGTCGGAGAAAAAACGGTCGAACGAAAACGTTTCTTACGAACGCTGCCTTAACAATGAGAGATGTATGATTGAGTTCTAGAGTAAAGTTGTAAAGCTTGACAATGCATACAAAAATGTCAGTGACAGCATATGTCTAACTTCAAGGTTTTTTTTTTATTATCAAGGCGGAACAACGTCCGCTGTGCCCGTTAGAAATTTGAATTTATTTA
Organism: Antheraea mylitta; assembly: GCA_014332785.1. NCBI lineage: Eukaryota > Metazoa > Arthropoda > Insecta > Lepidoptera > Saturniidae > Antheraea > Antheraea mylitta. The sequence continues at coordinate 423,935 of JACEII010000043.1, read as the reverse complement.
TTACAATTTATTTTAATAAATAAATTCTTAACTTTAAATATGGCTTTCACACTATCATTCATGTAAAAAATCGAAACAAAACACAATTATTTCATTGTTTTGGATTTCACTTCTGTCCGGTCCTTAAGATTACCTCGATTTTTCATGTTAATAATTAAACGTTTTAACTCATGCTATCTGATATTAGCGTACTTACGTTTGATAAATTATTATAGTGTTATTTTAATAACGACCGCCAAGCGATGACAACATGCACCCGTGACATTTAAAATATTATACGTCATATTTAAACAAAGAACTTTGTGAAATACACTTTGTTCGCACTCTGTTTAGAAAAGGTTAATATGCGAGTTGCATGTCGAGGAATATAAACGGAGCTCGGTTAACTGTATAACTTAGGGGAGAATGTATTAGTAATTGCAAAATATTGTACTTTTTACCTTGCCTTGTTTATGTTTAAAATATTAGATTATTTATCTAATAATTATTGAGTGATGAAGGAATAGAATAATGGGTAATTAGTTACGATTTGTGACTCACATCAATTCTTTATCACAGTAAAAATCAATATCTGGTAGTCAAATATCCTATCGAGTTACCTATTAGTGAAATGATTTTTATATTTGGATCTATAGTACCGGTGTAATTACATTAAAACTCGAATAATTTATCTTGACGTAACTAGCTCTACTCGCGGGATGAGTTCTGTAAAACCTTTGTCGTAGGAAAATATAATACCTGGTAGTCAAATATCTTGTCAAGTTACGTACTAGTGAAGTATTTTTTGTATTTGGATCTATAGTCCCGGTGTAATTACAATAGAACTCGTATAATTTATCTTGACATAATTATCTCTACTCGCTTTATGAGTTCTATAAAACCTTCGTTGGAGTAAAAAATAATAACTGGTAGTCAAATATTCTATCAAGTTACATGTTAGTGAAATATTTTTTGGATTTGGATCTATAGTCCTGGAGATTATCTCCTACATTCAAGCTCGTAAATTTCATCTTAACGCGTTAAAACGTAACTAGCTACTACCAGTGATTTTATCCGCTTTATGAGTTTTAAAAAATCTTTATCGAAGTAAAAAATAATATCTGGTGGTCAAATATCCTATCAAGTTACATATTAGTGAAATATTTGTTGTATTTGAATCTGTAGTTCCGGATATTATCTTCTACAGTAAAGCTCGTAAACTTCAATTTAACGTAACTAGCTACTACTCGCGATTGTACCCGCGTTATGAGTTTTATAAAATCTCTTTAACAGTAAAAATTAATCTATATTAGTCAAATATCCTATCAAGCGTCCTATTAGTGAAATGGTTTTTATAATTAATCTATTGTTCCGAAGATTATTAGTTAACTTAGTCTCTTTCAAATATTTGTTGTTATAATTTTAGAAATATGTAATAAACTTGATTAGTATTACAAAGATACTATATAGTAACAAGTAGAGAAGTCTACGAACGAATGATGGGATGTCTGAACGTTGAATACGAATACTTCATTAGTTTAGATAAGATAATCCCTTCATAAGTTTATTATGAGTGATCTAAATCATTAGGTTTATAATTTAGACGCTCGACGAATCAATAAAATCTGTGATTGTTATTTGTAATAATGCTCGGAATTTAGTTAACACAAAATTTAAAATTCATAATTTTTTTCAGCACTATATCTAGACACTTTTAATGCAAAATGTGTTGTTATATTTATTTGTATGCATAGACGGATGGCTATTGAATTTTGTAATGGCAAAGGGCTTCGATCTTTAGTGAAGTGTGAATTTGTTATGAGTGTTAAGTGACCTCAATACCAGTAAGCATTAATGTTTTAAGAATGTATATTACTTTGAGCGAATATACATGAAAAATACATTGGATAAACCTTTTATCATTTCTTCATGTGTTAAGAAAATATAGTGCTTTTGAAACTGAATTACATAAAAACGAATGAACGTATTAACATAGAATTTTGACCATTCGAAGCGGATTTTTTGTAGATATTTCTAGGCTATTTATTCTGAGATCCGATTAACCCTTTGCTATTCTTTAATGTCCAATGAAGTGGCCAATAATCAGCTAGTATGTTTGTTCTAAAATATGTAAGAGAAAATTAACCAGTTGACGATTGTCAACTGGTCGTAACATCGATTGATTAACGTCAGTAGTTGTCAAGATAAACAATTACTTACCTTTACGTTTCTTGATTAGAATACGGTTACAATTACTAATACTAGCGGGCCCTGCGGACGTTGTCCCACCCTGATAATAAAAAAAAGTCTATAATCTGATCGCAGCGCCACCTACCGGATCCAATTGTAAATCTAAACCGTTCCCGGATCCATTGGAACATGCATATAAAATTTCATCAAAATCGATCCAGCCGTTTAGGAGGAGCTTAGTGATATATATAAGTACATAAGAAATTTATATATAAAGATATTAATAAAAAAAGGTGAAAAATGAAGGTTTTATGTGAACGCGTTCTAAATTGAAATCAAAGAATCGTTTGTCTACGAAAAGCATTTTTATAATGAATCTATCCAATTCAAGATTAATTGTGGTTTGCATAAATAAATAAAATTCATTGAAAACACATGACCAATTAGTCTGAATGTCATTATTAATAAAAATGTGGCTATCCGCATCTGTTAGGTACCGTTTTACGCTACGCATGACGTTACGAAGGTCCGTAGTGCCTTGACCGGAAGTCGGCCATATTTTATTAACGGAAGGAACGGACGGGCGGTGGGAAAAATAGCAGTGAACACCTATATGCATATCGATTTTAAATATGACGAGTTGAAAGTCATCTACCTATTCTATAATGATGCAAAAATTACCCAGTTATGTTCGCTTTTTTACAATTAAGAAATTTTTATTGCGAGAATTATTTACATATTTTAAGCATTTTATAAAAAGTGACTATTTGAAATGTTGAAATCTTGAAATTAACATTAGAATCATATTTTAAATTATAAATTTTATTTGTTTTTTTAATACTTTTGTAAAATCCATGCTATTAAAAAAACGAAAAAAAAAAACAAAGTCTCGCAACTCAGTACTTAAGGGACCTTCTGTCTTAAATTATTACGTAATTAGGTAACCTAACAATAGCTTATAGAGACCATATCAATATTCAAAATCTTTTATGTTTTAAATAAAATATATTGACTTGGCCATCGCACTAAACAATCTTGTTTCATATAATATGTATTACTTATGAGATACATTGCATTTTTGTGATATACATAGGAGGCAAACGAACAGACGGGTCACCTAATGTTAAGTGATTACCACCGTTCATAGACAATAGCAACACCAGGGGAGTTCCAAATGCGTTGCCAGCCCGTGGTTGGGAGGAGGGGATGTGGGGCTCCGGCGCTCTTACTGACCGATCGAAACGCTAACAATGCAAATACTGCTTCTTCACGTCGGTGTTTCTGTGAGTCGGATAGTAATACCCCGGACGAGCCAACCCATTTGCGCTGAAACCAGTAACAGCTTCAGCGTGGCACTACCACCTCCAAACTTACAAACATTCGACAATTGATTTTTAATTCTGTAAATTTGGACTTACCTTACTTTAATCTCTGCTGATATTTTTGGACTTACCAAATAAAGCATCTACGCGAGTCCGTACAAAGCCATGCTTTTAGTGAGTAATATAGAGGACTGTTTTCAGGCGGTGCCTTTACTCTCATTTTAAAGTTTCATTTCTGCATGTTGTATTTCAGGATATACTTACATTTATATGGAAAGACTTTATAGTGGAGTTTTCGTATATGCTGGCAGAATAAGTCGGTTCTTTTACTTCACTACCAAATATGCATTTCTTTAAATTATTTAATGCTAACTATATAGTTATGTTAATCTTATAACGAGATATTATTACGAAGTTTCTTTAAACGTGCTACTCGCTACAACTACCAGGCAGACATATATATGTATATACTTCATTACTTTTTGTGTTGGATCATAATTTCTCTTGATAATAAATGACGATTGTAGGTGTTAGAGCCGCGCTGAAGCTATTACTGATTTCAGTATGAATGGGTCGACTCGCCCGGGGTAGTACCACCCGACCAAAAGAAAATGGGCGTGAAGTAGCAGTGCTTGCATTTTTGCGTTTAGTCCGTTTAGTAAGAGCGCCAGGGTCCCACCTCCCCTTCCCTCTGCTTCTTATTTCCCACCCACTACTCATCCCCCAACCACAGGCTGGCAACGCACTGGTGTTCCTAATGTCTATGGACAGCGGTGATCACTTTACATCAGGTAATAAGCCTGTTCCTTTGCCTCCTATGATTAAAAAAAAAAAACGAAAAGATGTACAATAGTAACCACGCTAAAGAGCGCAACTAACTCTCATGTCCATCTGTCGGGATACACATTTTATTGGTTGTCAATAGATTGTCAACTTAAAGGTGGTAGCCCAGCTATTCTGTTTTAGAAAAAGCCTTACTACTATGCAAATTTTATAGTGTGTTTGTAGAGGCAGGTTGCAGACTCTAAAATAGTGATACGGCCCTTAGAAAATAAATAAATCGATACATCTATACTAATATTATAAACAGTTGTTTGCTTGAACGCGCTAATGTCAGAAACTATTGGTCCGATTTGAATAATTCTTACAGTGTTAGATAGTTTAATTATCGAGAAAGACTATATGCTATATATTACCACGCTAAGGTCAATACAATAATTAAAAATGCTTCAAATTCGGGGTTAACGTAACTATTATTTGCAAATATTTTCAAGTTTTACGAAGTCGCTATTTAAAGTCAGCGTTAGCCCAAAGTATCTATTCTACACGGACGAAGTCGCGGGCAGAAGCCAGAATACTATAAAACATAAGTCAGAAAGTAAGTGTTAATGAACTAACCGTTAGACAACAACAAGTATACCAAGTAGCTTAGTATGAGTCACAATAGTGAGCCGAGGGCGGGTCACTCGATAACAATCGACGATTACTGAGATGAGCCGATCAGTGAATGCCTATAGCAACTAGGTATCTTGCCTCGTGGATCAGTCGCGCTATCTTTACAAAGCAATTCTATTTTATATATATTTTTATTTAAGTTAAATTTAGTTCAGAACGAATCGGCTACTAACGGATAAAGTGTGGAAATATTTCCTTTTATACAAACGATATTTAAACAGCTGCCGGTTCAAGTCACTCCTCGTTCGAAATTTCGATATCAAAGGAAACTTCGTAATTAGACGAACTATTCATCGGTTTCGGCGGACATTACATTGAAAAGTTTTAAAATATTCTCTAGTTAAATTATTATTCTACTTACCGACCGACCATCTGTTGAGGGTGAATTTTTGTTCTGAAGGCTCTTAGTTCAATCGTTCTGTATAACGCATTCGTAATGAGATAGGTAGAAATGGAGATTGAATATTTTAAGATATTATACTGCTTTAAATTAAAAAAATCTACTCTGACAATCACACCTACTATTGGTTTATTTATTCGTTCGTGCTGGAACCTGTAATGTGTACTTATATCTCGGAAATTCCAACAAACATTAAAACAAAAATCAAAATAGTGAATGTACTTGACGCACGTCTAAAGCTATCCTTCTTTGGGGTGATTAAAATAATAGTTTTTTCACATTCTTACTAAATTAAATATTGTCCATAAAAGCTTCAATAAATAATTATATCATAATATATATATGAAAAGAAACTGTTTATCAACTAACTTCATGATGTGTTACATCAGTGCGCGTAACTTATGTTTCAAGCTAAAAAATAAATCTCAACAATTTGTCCTAAAGCGCCAAAAAGCATAAGGCTATGTTCACATAGTAAGTGCTTGACGCACGTTTACAAATACATACATTTTATTCAGGCCGTAGACACGCTAACGTGCGTTTTAATAAAGCGAGCGTTAACGCGCGCTTTGAGATCAATGGTTTTCTAGTTTACCATTCAGTTGAGATCGTGGTTTTGACGCGTATAACGGACAAATGTACAAGAAACTGAACCAGGACGGTAACGCATGTTCAACACCTGATAAGCGAACACCATGTGAACACTACAAACCAATTTTGCGCGTTTGTCATGTGAGCATAGCCTAACTTGATACTATATACTATATACTATTCGTGCATATCGATGTAAAAACATATTAAGAAAAGGGTAAAGTATATATCTCTCTTTTAAAATGGAATGGCACTAAGGGTGAAGCGATTGCCAATTTTATTAGATGTTTTTTGCTTTTCCTATTTGATGACTCAAAATTTTCATCAAAAAATGAATGAACATACTGCATTTTTAAGTATCTGGGTAATTTTGCGACAAACGTCCTTTTTTTGTTTTTTATTAATTTTGTATCGAATTCTGAGCTTTTTTTTGATAATTCAAGTTTTTATTAGCGAATTGACTATGATATTGGCCTAGCAAGGTCTAGCTTCTTTATAGCTTCACTGGACTACTAAGGCGAGCGCTTAAGCACTTAGCCGAAAATTCAACTTTATAGCTCACCAGAAACAGTTTAATATAAGTAGAGAATCTTACTCAAATAGACATCCAAAGAATCTATTTCCACATATGGTAAAAAAAGTCACAGTGTAGCGATGATTAGTGCATTAGTAGATAATTGATTAATATAATTAGTCAGTTAATAATTCATAAAACAGAATCACAGGCACCAGTAAGTAATTTATATGGATAAAATAGGGAGCCTAAAAACACAATACACAGACAATAAGAAACTCACGAAATAGTGAAAAAAGAGGTCCGATATAATTAATAAATATTATCGCAACTTAAAACGTACTTTATTACGATGAAAACAAAAGTTAAAATTATTATCGTACATTTTTTACCTGAGAATTTAATGAACATAATATTTTCGCCCGTTAAATAGAAGAAGTTTTTTCAAGAACAAAAGTAATATACGTTAGGATTTCTCGCGAAAAGTTTAATAGCGTATTAAGGATTCAATTTGTTTAATGCCCTTTCTGCCTTAAAACGATCTATAGAATCATTGCGTATGTTGATTTTTAAACAGTTGATAGGGTACTTATTAGTAACTAAACTTTACCCGTAACTTCGCTCGAGTTATTGTAAATTTAACCTAGTCCCCAAAAACAGTAATTTTTCTCGATGAAAATTACCTTATATCCTATTTAATACTGCACACAACGCGTATGCAAAATTTAATAATGCAAACAAACTCACATTCATATTATAATAAACAGTTAGGATAGGCTAGTCTGGATATGAGATTGTACTAAGTTATATACTAATTAAGAATGATTAATAACGTATGCTTGACAATAATTAAAAATATAATACAGAGTCACAGACGATATGAGTTAACCGAGATGAAATTTTACCAAAGAGTTTCAGGTAACAAACGAATTGCATTCATATGCCCTAAAGATTTTTAATTGAAATTGTATAAATGTTTATTTAAAATTTCACCAACAGGATCGATTGTTAATTGTCGTCAATAAATTGACGAAATATGTACAATAAACTGATTAATGCTACCACGAATGATTGGAACAGGTTTTCTGCAAATAAAGATCTAAGAACACTACAAATTGTCATGACATTCAATTTATAAATATGAGATGTATAATATATCAATGGGTTGAAAAAGTAAATAGTAATACCATTAATTAACAAATATCCATACTGAAATAACTTTTATCTAATAAAATCATTATTTAATTGATGAAGCCGTTACTTTGCGGAAATCCTTTATTACATATTTGAATGGAACGTCCATTTTGCACTCCCGCTTGGAATTTATTGGCCGCTGCCACGTCTCACTGCAGCGGAAAACGTTAGATTTTATTTGTGCAACGGATACTTGAAAAAGTTTCATCTAAAATTAGCAATAGAAGATATACGTCGCACAAATAAAATCAAAGGTCTTTTGTTTACAGTGACAGTGGCAAATCAAGGTGTAAGTGCAAAGTAACGGCCATTATAATACTACAAAAAAATTATGTACAAATATAAAGGGCTGTGGACAACATATGTATTTAATATTATTCTATAATAACTGCCGTGGGTTTTTCAACAAAACAAACGCGTGGGATGCAAAGAGTCCTCTTCGGACAAAGTATAGATATACTGTAAATACGTATCTATTTATAAAATGTGTTAAGTCGACCATTATTCATTTGTATAATATAATGTCCTTCTGTGACTTCATAGATATGATTTGTTTCATCTATGTTACTATAATGAATAACATACTAACACGAATATAATTCATTTGAAATGAACAGAAGGTAATTGTTAAGTGCTGGGCTACAAAAGAGACGGAAGAGAGAAAAGTACACGTGGCAGAGATGCGAATGTTAAGGTGGATGTGTGTTGTAGCTAAAATGGATAAGATTAAAAAATAGTATATCAGAGGCAGTTTGAAACTAGCATCAGTGACAGAGAAGTTGAGGAGTAATAGGTTAGTATGGTATGGGCATGTCATTAGAAGAGATGAAAACCATGTAACTAGAAAAGTTTTGAGTTTGATGGTGGACGGATATAAGAGTAGCGGAAGGACGAAAAATGTATGGTTGGATTGGGTGACAAATGATACGTGTGTAAAAGGTGTGAATACTGAGATGACTTAGATTGACAAGAGCGGAAAAGGAAAACGTATTGTAGGATAATATTGGTTGAGAAAGAGAGTGTGAAAGAGTTTATACATTTTTTTAACGATATGTTTATGTTATCGACTTTAAAAGCATTTTTTTTTCTTTATGAAACTTATTTTTACTCACATTGTTTTCATTCGCAGGTTTAAACTAAAATAATATTTACTATGTAATTTACAATAACAAACGAAACACAAAAGTTCCCTTCGACATATCAGTCAATTATGCTACAAATTAAGTGTTAAGAGAAAGGAAAATATATTATTTGTAAGAAAAAAATAATTAAAAAAACCTTTTCAAAAAAAGTGTGTAATGTAAAATTAGTGTAAATGAATGAACTTAACGGTGGCGATGTCAAAAATAATAAAGAGAGGGACAAAGAAGAAAATGAAGTATCATTCAGAATGCAAAAACGGATGGGGTTAGTCCTATGGGAGGTTTCAGTTAATGTCGCTATGAAGTTGTGTTTGCTCATCTTAAAGAAGTGTATTAGTTTCGGGAAAATTGTTTCGATGTGCTCGCTTACGCGTTACGGGTCGTGGCCGTTGGTCGGAGTGTTGTTTCTTGTCGCATGGGCGGGCGGGAGTGAGTTTCCTGAACGAGAATGCTGCGATCCTGTTTATCCGCCCAACACTGCAACGACCGCAGCGGCTCCTGTCACATCGCCTGTCAGTAGAATACCAGGTAAGTTACATATACTATCCACATAACGTTTCACTTATCTGTTATAACTAGTAATAAATTATTAAATAAGAGTTATTCAACTATTACGTAGGTCTTTGATTTGGGTGGTGATTGCGTCACCAATATTAATTCGTTTAGCCAGATCAGATTTAAAAATACTTATATAAATGAATATGTAAGTATTTTAAGAACGTTGTTTACTTTTGCTTATAGTAATTCCATGTGTGCGGATAGTAATTCCAAAGATTCTGCATACGTTATACTTGAACGGTCGTCAGATGCGTCAAAAGTACCAATTAAATATCGCGTAGATAAAGCGATATAATGTCGCGTAATTCCATTGTAAGATGACAAAGATGAAGCGATAAATTTGTAGTAACCTCGGTCACCACCTAGAGATGAAAATTTTATCGAAATAATTGAATTCTATCTCCAACACTGTTAAGTAATGATTTACATAAAGTTCTTTTATAACCTCTAAATAACGGTTAGTGTGAGAAATTATTTCAATTATGGTATATTATGTTTTTGTCGTGCGATCTCTGGTCCTAGTGTTATCGTTACTATCTTCCTGTGAAAAATAGCTGCTAGTGATTTATCACCAGTTATAAAACGTGACCAAATATAACTTAATTACATCAGGTATTTATTGGTATCACATACACATGGTTTTACATCCAACGAGAAAGCGACAGAGGAATGACTGGATGCCCTTACCCAGTTTTCGCTCAGGATCAAGAATTCGAGATATTTGAATAATTATGTTAACGCAATGTTATTTAAGCATTTCCAACTGTATTAAGTTACTACGATTGTAATAAATATGGTAACGCCCACGGAATCATCCCACTCGTGAGTGTGGGAGTCATTTAGATGACGGATGAAATTGAAGTTAAATTCGCATGTTATTTGATGAAAATGGTAATTTATATTACGATTAACAATTTCCAAGGGAACTACGTATATTTTCTCTATTAAAATTGTGTTGTTTTTTGAAGTGGAAACCACTTTAGGAGCGTTGAGCGGTAATATTTGGTATGAGATAAATTTATAATTTCGCGTCATGACATGCTAGTGAACGTGATCGACCGTATTGAGCTTGCGCGGCTTGTGTCATACTAGCGACGTGTAGTATATAGCAGCCTATGTATATCTAATACTCATATCTTATATTGAGATTGTGAAGTCCATCATATGTTTGATTCATTCATAAGCTGTAGAGATATATATAATTATTGTTCGGAGTGCCAACAAATGTGAAAACGAGAGTAATGATTAATAATTAAAATTTCCGAATTATGATATTTAAATAACATATACGTATAATACGTCCGAGTAGGATAGTTGCTTTGGGCTAACTTAATCGCAGCGGAAGTTCTCAAAACGAAAAAAGCCACGATTTTGAAACATTCTTCATTGGTGCTCCGCTCCTATTGGCATTAGCGTGATCTGTATCCTATACTCATCATCGATAAATAAACTCTGTAACACTGAAAGAATTTATCAAATCGGTTCAGTAATTCCTGAGATCACTCCCTACAACCACACAAACTTTACGTCTTTATGTTTTTTTTTTATATTTTGTTTTAGTCTGCAGACTCTTGGTCCGCACCTTTTTTTTGCTTATATGTAGTTTTTTTTTTACGTAAAAATCGTATCCGTGAGCATATATATATATATACATACATTATTATTATTAGTAGTTTATTAAATATTCACTATTTAATTATTATTAACTTTTTTTTTGTTTTAATGACGTTATTGTTTTTATAGCGCTTGCATTTCCATTCTTTATGTCTTTATGTTAGTAGTATAGATTAACAAAACAATGGTCGAGAAAGGTGGTCGCGATATGACACGAGTCACGTCCCTTCCCTTTGATGCGTTGCATTAGCACTATATAATAAGGTCACAGATATTTGTCAGTCATGTAGTTCGGTGAAGCTGTTAAGACCATGCTAGGTCAACAGAGTTGTCAGCTCGAGAAAAAAAAAATAGTCGTGATTTAAGTGCAATTCAGAGAGTCGCAAAGATTTTTGTAGGTGGTAGATCGACGCTGATGCTATAACTGGTTTCAGCATTAATGGGTCGGCTCGCCCTGGGTAGTATCACCCTCTCACAGAAAACCGACGTGAAGTAACAGTGCTTGTGCAATGTTACGTTTCGTTCGGTCAGTGAGAGCGCTGAAGGTTCACCTCTCCTCCTCTTCCTTCCCACTCTCCCCTTCCCATACCAACACAGGCTGGCAACGCACATGCGACTCTTCTGGTGTTGCAAGTGTCTATGGACGGTGATGATCACTTAAGATCAGGTGACCCAACTGTTCGCTTGCGTCCAATGATATAAAAAATTCACGGTAATTTCAAAGTTAATTCAATACCTTGAGATAAATGATTACACGTTTTACAAATTTATCAAACGATTTGATGTCACACTCCTTCTCCATCAAGCCCTAAAGACCGAAGGGACATATAGGAACATTGTTACAAAGCGTTATATTAAAATCTCTTCGTACTAAATCTGAGGCTTTCTTAAAATAGGTGTCAGAATATCAAAAACTGTAAATGAAGACAGATATGGCATGATTCACGTAGATATTGGATTAAGCTCATATTTTTTTAAACCTTTTATATTGTTGAGAGTTTGATCAAGGAGAACACGCCACCCTCACCCATACAACAATCAATATTCTAACAGAGTTTTTGGCGGGATCTTGGAATGCCATGTAGTGGTCTTTATATTTTATCCATAATCTTGTGTTATTTGGTTCTATATTGTGTAATGTCAGTGGTGCTTGGTTATTGTGCACAAGTGAAGTGGATCGGAGATAATACCACGGAGCATAGATTCTTACTGGCCACAAAAACTTCCAGGAAAGTTCTAACAAGATAGCCACCACTTGTCATATCGTTACTCATTTAATAGCAGTAACAGTCTACTAGAAGACTAATTGCCAAAACTAAAATAGTCGAAGAAGAATAATCTAACAAAGATCATAGAAAAGAATAGAATAACAAAAAACTAAATTAAAAAACAGAACTTTACAACCGCGTTCTTGTCCTTATACAGACGACCACCATATTATAGACTAATTTGGTTTCTTCGTATGCTGGGCGTGACAATATTTGATTACAAACGCGTACATCTAATGAAAAACCATTAAACGAGCAATTCTTGTATATTTTTATATCGTTATATATTCAGATCTCAGAAACGACGTCATCTATTTCCGTGAAACTTAGTATGTAGGTAGTTTTGGGGACGATAAATCGATCTAGCTAGATTAGCTTTTTAATTGAGTTTTCAGGCAATGAAAAATATGGCATGAATTTAAAGGTAAATTTCGCCACCGCTGTTAAACAAAATAGCTCAGATGGAAATCGGCTGCTTCGAAAAACCGAGTAGCCCCAGTTCGAATCCGAGTGACAGCAAAATCTGATCTTTATTTTGTATCTGTGATATCTTTTATGTACAAAAATGTTAATTTTGTAAGGCAAACTTAACAGTTTATTTTAATTAAAAAAATTATTTTATTATTATAATTATAAGAGAGATATCTTTATTAATATGTATATTTTTTTATAAAATGCTAATTTTGTGAGGCAAACTTAACGGTTTATTTCAATTCAAAACTGTTTTTAAAGAACCGAGCTAGGCTCGGTCATCCAGGTCCTTAGAATTATCCAAAAATATCTGTAAAATGTATATACAAAGGTGAGAATACAAATTTCTTCAGAGACGGACCCGAAGTAGTTTTCAGTACGTATCCGAGTTCTGCCGAGTCACTTTTATCATTTACTCGCAGTGTGGTGTCAGGCGATATAATTAACAGTGTCGGCGACGAGGGAACTAACGTTTTATCACCCAGGATCACCACCCACGCCTCCCGGTCGCGTAAATTAGATTAGATAAATAATTGAAAAAATACCCAATGGGTATCTCCGAATAATTAAAGAGCGTAGTTTAAATTTCTTCTTTTCTCTGTGTTTTGTTTCTCTCGTAAATATTTTCAGCGGTTAATTTTATAGGTGAACACGCATTCTTATTGATGTCTGTTCGTCATAATATAATAAGTACTTCAAGTATGTTGAATCGTCAGATAAACGTGTAATCTATATATTAATACGTGAAGCAAAATCTTTGTACCCCTTTTTAACCGATTTCCCGTGAACGGGTGAACTTGAAATTTGGCATAGTAAAAGTTTATATGGCGGAGAAGTGCAGAAAGCTATTTATTTTATATAAAATACATTAGAAGTATATTAAATTAATTAAAATATGCATTACTCACACTACTGCTTGAATTTTACACATCATATACACACATGTAAATAAAAAAGACGTTTTGACAGCCGTCAATAACGAACTTCAAAAATGGTAGTGAAGGAGGTTATTATGCTCGACTGTATGCATTTTTTTACTCTTATACTGGAACAATTACCCTATTTTATCCTGCACTCAACAATGATATTATAAAATATAACTATTATTATAATATTTATAACACGACATACGTTCCATAGCTTACATGGTCTTTGAATTTAACTGGGCAATTGTAAGTTAATTTTACAATAATATAATAATTTTAACACGAATGACGTTGCATGCCTTATATGCTCTTAGAAATCGATTGTCATATTGTAGGTTAATTTTATAACGTTCCATAACTTATATGCTGTTCGAATTTAACTGGGCAATTGTAGGTTAATTGTACAATAATATAATAATTTTAACACGAATGACGTTGCATGCCTTATATGCTCTTAGAAATCAATTGGTCATATTGTAGATTAATTTTATAATAATATATATGTAAATTCATAATGTATATATACATTAATAATTAATAAACAATTTATCTTTAATACATTTATGGAACCACTAAAATTATTATTCTCCTTTGTTTTATTGGATGTCAAACTTTTTACGTGACAGGAGTGCTTTTATTTCATGTCACTTGGTTTCATGTTATCATAAGAGTTTACCACCTGTTTTTTCTTTCAATTTTATAATTAATTCCTATTTTTCATTTACGCATAGTTTTTTTTATGTTTATATAATTAAAGATCATGGCAAATGGCAAATAACTGAGTAGCCACGATGAAACCTTTGATATAAGTATACCCTTTGACAAAAGAACCCTAATTAAAGTTCAAATTTTAAAATATCAATAAATTATGTTCGAATGTCGACCACTGGGTGCCCACTAGCCTGTATGTAAAAGGTAAAACAGCTCAGTGCCTTTTCCTTCTCTGTCTGACCTACTTATTTTTGTTTGGTAGCTATTGTTCGAAAATCATTTTTGCATCTATGAGTCCAATTCTTTATTTATTATTTACTCTTCACGCACTTTACGGCTACAATAAACAAAATTCCTACAATAGTTAACACAATATTTTACCATTTTGAAAAATAAAATAAAAAAGGAAATACAGAAAAACTTTTATGCCTCTTACTGTGTTAAAATTCGCTGTACACGATGTGACTGGGCTTCATTCTCTGTGAACAATCCTGTTTTGTGTAACGCATGTGGTACTACAATTAGTATTAAATCGCTGTCCACGCTCTAAATGTACATATCTGGCCCTGAGAATAGGGTGTCATAATCAAAACAATAGTTAGTTGTCCTTTAAACACATCTTGTAATCGACAAAAGCTATGCATTTAACTAAAATAATTGACTAATTTATTCTGTTTTAGTTGAATTTTAAAAGCGAGTAAATTATTCCTACAGTCTTGTTCGATAGCGAGTTTTTCTCAGATCCAAAAAAATTAACTAATCTTATTTCATAAATACACATCCGTAATCGCCTTGGAACGTATCCACTGTAAAGAGTGTTATACTCGGAGTATGGTGTTTGCAATGGAGTCGGATAAAATTGTGGGTTTTATGTCAGTTGGAGCGTAAAGTCTAATGTTGTATTCGTGAATGTTATAGTATTGCGCTCCGCAAAAGGACCTATGTCAAGGATTCAACTGATACTAATGTTGATAAAAATAATAACATTTCAAAAATGATAAATGACCTTTTGGAATAAGAAAGAGTATTGCAAGCAAAATCAAATATATTTGAAATATACACTCAAGTGGTGCTTCGGCGTACTTATGAATATAAATTATCTTTCCGCGTCGTTTTGATCGATAACCAGTGTGTTTGATGTCGGAATACGATTAAAAACGTTCGGTATTTCGAGAATAAAGGTATATTATGGAAAACCTGAATATAAAAACCGGTATAGTAGTTATCTCAGAATAATAATGGGAATGAGTACATTAGAGGTAGTTTGCAAATAGCACCAGTAACGGACTTGTTAAAGCGTAATAGATTAACGTGTCAAAGGTATATTAGGTGGGATGAAAAACACGTACCCAGAAAAGTCATGACTGTAAAGGAAAATAACCATAGAAGTAGCGGAAGACCGCCAAAGGTATGGATGATCTATATGAGTAAAGATAAGCGTATGAAATGTGTGAATATTGAGACGACAACTCATAGTGGACTGTTGAGACTCAACTCATAACAAATTTAAATGTCGCGATGAGGAATGAAGCGTTCGGTTAAGATCGATATGCTTCGGTTTTGTAAAGAGCTCTCCCTATTGCAGAGCGCAATGAGTGCGATAGCCAGAGATAACGCTATGTGGGGCCGAACTCAGCCGACAATCTCTGTCTTCATGTACATGTACATGTAACACATATAGATCATTCAATCATAATAATCAAATATATAATAAAAGGCGCTAACGGGACGAAATCTGTACATTTAATATTTTAAAGAAAAAAAATTAAGGGGTGGCTTAGAATGAATAACAGAACACATTTCTGTGTTTTTTAAAATTTTTGTCTGTCTGTCTATCATTTGTACAGGACTCATGCAAAAACTACTGAACGGATTTTGACGAAAGGAAACACAGACGAGAAGAAAATTACGGAAAAACGACTCCATTGCATCCATCCATATTGCATTATCTGTACCTCTGACAATGTACATGTAACACATATAGATCATTCAATCATTCGAATCTAGCGTGACAAACAGAATCACTGGCGCATTTACAATATTAGAATTAGTTGTTTAAGTATGTCTGTTCATGAACGTTTTAAATTCAAACAAAAGGTTATATAGAGGACGCCATCTAGTAACGACATTGTATACATACGTTGGCCGGGTTACAGTCGATACGTCCGCTGGAGTGATAAATACAGATGTCGCCGGGAGATACGAATTCACATGTTGTTCGAAACAGACCGGCTATTCACAAACAATGCCCGCTAGTACAACGTCCACAAGCTTTCTCGATAGACTCTTCTTAATTACATTAGCAAACGGGCAGTTTGAGCAACATATAATATGGGACCTCGCGAATAATTAAAAACGAAGTTCCAGGAATTCGGTATCTCAGCTCTGCCGTCCCAATACACTCTTGATAATAAACTGCATTTAGTAAAAGACCGGCATAATCTAAATACTACAAACTGTAATAAACTGGTCATCCCATGTTTCAAACCTAGTAAAACCAGTAATAGTTTTTTGGGTTAGTGTTAGGTTTTACAATAAAATCCCAAAACATGTTAACGATTTGCCGGACTGTAAATTTAAATGCCACGTCAAGCGGGTTTTAGTATTAAAAGGTTATTATAGAGTGGATCAATATATGAACGATAGTGATGATTAGAACTGACTCCTCTCCGTGCATCCACTAAAACCTATTGTACGATGTATTGGAAATATATGTTAAAAAATGTACCTGATCGAGTTTCTTGCCGGTTCTTCTCGATGACTGGGTTCTTTTCCGAACCGTTGGTAGCTTTGACGTTCATAAGTGCCTTATTAGGGCCTAAACTTAATAAAGTATTTTTGATTTTACATTACGTACTACTATTACAGATCAGTGGCTATAGAGGAATGGATACTGGTTACGCTCAGAACCATACCACGCATAGCTAAATAAATGCAAAAGGTTAAAAGAAAAAAAAAAAACAAAACCATTTTCATTTCAAAAAGGCACGGTTATATTTCCATATTTAAAAAGACTCCCATTGCTTACGTATTTTAATCTGATAAGAATGACACTAGTTCTGTTTTGCATTTTCGCGTTAACATTGACCAAATATAATATAAAAAGCAGTTTTAAAATTTGCTTCTAACTATATGCGATATGCTTAGAACTAATGTAAGGTAACATAGCAACAGACAAAAAAATATTATTTCTTTCGAAATTTTTAAATTACATTTTTGTAATTTTGGTTTGTGGCTTTTTTGTACCTAATTAGCGACATAATGACATTCCCAAAGACGATTGACATCTGTTCTCAAAGAGTAATTGACTTCTGCTTCTTTTAATGCCCTGATTATAGAGCTAATGATTCTGAGGTTGCGAGGTGGCGAGCTGAGATCTGAAAGTGACACACCATTTATTTGTCTGTATATACACGTTCTTTTCTTTCCTGCTTCGTATGTAAGTGAAAATCGAAAATTTTGGCACTAATATTTATCCTAATTACATTCTAATTGATGTTGTCTAAAAGACTTTAACAGAATCTTCATTTCTATATAATATTAAAGCTCAACTACTTAAAAAGTTATTTCAAGATTAAATTATGAATATGAACACATTACACATACTAAGTTTCTATTTTGACATTTTGCGGATCCCCAATTTCTGTTAATTTAGTTCTTAATGAATTTAATTTTATTAATTATTGCGAAAACATTTAGACAATCCTAATTTCTCATCTACTACTACTATTATTTTTGAAGTAAAACTTTTTTAGACGCGATTAGCAGGTAACTAAACGACAATGCAAGGGAAGTCCATTACGGCAATATGGCGTCACATTTCTGTACCATCGGGTTAGATAATAATTAAACGTAACCAAAACTTCTATTAAATGATAATTGATTTGATTCGTTACTTATCATAGTAGCCTGTTTGTACTTTTCCGTATTTTATTTACTTTATAACAAAGAGTTGCTATATTTCCTGTGTTATTTAAGTTCCGAATTAACTGATAGATGACAACTACAGATAATGAAGATTTGATTTAAATTATTATTTACTTATATTGAAACCAGATGGCAGCACGGTTTCGCGTCCTTATATACATAATTAATTCTATTGTATGATTTTTATTATTGTTTAATTTTATTTTCAAAAAAATTTGAATGACTTGTTATAAACTCAAAAAAATTGACAAAATTAAAAATATTTAAAAAGTTTTCGCTTCATTCGCGAGTTCTGGTTATACTCACTCATTTTATTTATTATATAGACTATTCTAAGTTATTTCCTTAACAATATTTATTATTTATTTATTTATTCTGGCTCAACAACAAAAAACTAATTACACAAAATATACATTCATAATAATAGCTTACAGAACTAAATTTTTCTTCCTATTAATGTTGGGCACAACACTTTAAAAAATTATAGAAATAATAAAAAATAACAAAAAAAGATTATGGTAGTTACTAAAACAAAATAATTAAGTATTGTCGCCATTGAAATCCTTGCTTATATTTCCGTAAAATAGTATATCCATATCCCATGCGTTATTATTGTATGCTCTGCACATATTGTATGTTGGATTATAGTAAGAGACATTATTTGAGCAATGTGGAACTTCGAAGATATTTTAATTTCGGCAGACTCTTGTGTTTATTGATAAGTTGGCTTAACAAGTCTGCTGTATCCCATTTAGAATTGATTATTTTGTGTAGAATGGAATAAGAGCTTAAACTACGCCTGGATGACAGTGTTTTGGCTCCAAAGTGATTTAGCCTCATTTCATATAACGGTTGTTTGCGTCTTAGTCCAATTTTTTCTTTCGATCTGACTACGCTATTGACCTAACTAGGTCTTAACACCTTCAGCGGACTATCGTCTTAGTCAACATTTTTATGCTAAATAATGTACAATATGTATTTGGATAGTTTTATACAATAATATTTTTTTTATTTTAACTAATCGTTATTATATTGTGTTGTTAAAAGGTTTTAAAATTATATGGTACGATGAAAACCATAATTAATGTAGGCAATACTAATGCAATACCTAAGTCGAAAGTTGGTAGCAGTTCCATACTGGAAACATAGGCTATTATGGGGCTATTTCCACGAAGAAATCTGCACGTGAGCATAATCTACAGTCTCTTTTCAAGCGATAAATTGTTTTTTAAATTGTAATATTTTATTTCTTATACTAGAAGATACCCGCGACTACGTCTACCTCGTTTATTTGCCTAACAATATAATTCATTGACTTGAAAAAATACATACGCACCACAGCGCTTGTCCCATCTCTCCAATATTAGCTTCTTAAAATCTTTATATCACATTCTCGATAAATAGGTAAGAAAACAGTATTTTTGTCACAATCGGACTGATATTTCTAGAAATTAATACGCTTTAACAAAGAAAAAATCTATTAAATTCTAAAATATTGTGTAGCATAGGTAATGTCGCTGTAAGTGGCACCACACCTCACTGGCTATCGGGTCCAACCATCGGTTCGCGTTTATGAATACAAATGAAGGCAATTTAGGGTTGGTTAGGCGCGTACTGCATCTAAAGGGTTATGCCACTTATTTTTTACATACAAAACGGAATTATTTCTATTAGCACACGAGGAGACCGTCGCGTCAAAAAATATATTTTGTTAGTAACATTTTTCCGTTTTCTATTTGCGTTAGTGATTGTCGATAAGCAACTTGGGTAGGCTCCCTAGACTGTCCAAAACCATAAGGATTTTAGCTACATAAAAACGAATGCCTTATAATGCACTGTTTAACATAGTATTGTAAAAAAATCGTATTTAATATAAAACTTCTTTTTTTTTATTGAAGCACGACAAAGTGACTGCACTATGCCTGATGGTAAGCATAGTACAATCCAAAAACAGTGGTGACCACCGAGAGACAGATTATCCATCGTCAGTCGCCGCTGTCATGCCGGCCATAATGACGAAAGTCACTGGATATGTATAGGCTGATCCCGAAACCCGACGCGCAAAAGCGAGTCACTATGACGGGCTTTTTCGCCATGTACATGGTGGTTGCGACCCAGTCGGGCTGTAAAATCCTACCACCCCGCTATCGCCATTGCCTCGTTCGTGGATCAGCAGGGTGCACCACGTGCAGGTGAGGTTGGCTCGGGTGTCTCAAGTCTTAAGATGTTACTCGACACCCCTTACACCCCAAAAACTACAAAAACTAGCTTTTGTTCGCAACTCCGCATACACCTTATAAATTGTAATAAAAGACATTAAAAATTGTAAGAAGACATACAATTACAGAAATACTTTTCAAATACATTTATAGGTACGACACAGCGTAACTTAAGAGGACTAGTTAGTAGGACTAGTGTAAGTTAATTATACTATGCCTACAATCTTCACGCAAGTTTAAGCGATAAGTTAACAAAGGTATATAGCCAGATGAACGACATGACAGCTCGTGAGATACGAACAAACATACATCTATTCTTATATATTACATTTGAAAAACTTGAATAATAACAGGTTACGTAATGTAAAATTACAATTAAAAAAAAGTTATATATAAAAAAATATGATCCACCATTTTGAGACCTTGGTCTTATAAATTCATAGGAGGGGTAAAAAGTTTTATATATTATTGCCTCCTGTCTCACTCACTCTCTTACTCTTACTAACTCACTCTTTATACGGATTATTGACTTAATTTTTTTTACGTCTCCGTACGATTTTTGAACATTTCCATTAATCCAAACCTTGCCCTGACAATTAAAAACACAACAACAACAAACAATCGCCAAATACGTACAGCTGTTTTTAAACGAAATGCATTCAAACATTCGGCAATTAATTGTAACTATATAGTTATTATAGGTGGTAGAGCCACGCTGAAGCTATTATTTGTTTCAGTTTCAAGTTTCAAGTAACAGTGCTTGCATTGTTGTGTTTCGTTCAGTCAGTTAGACCGCCGTAGACCCATCTCCCTCTCCTCCCTTCTCCTCTCCCTTTTTCTCCATTTCTCCAAACATAGGCTGGTAACTCACTTGCGACTCCTCTGGGGTTGCTAGTGTCTATGGACGGCGGTGATCGCTTAACAAAGGCGACCCGCAAAATTCGATTGCCTCCTTAATGATATATTATTGTGAAACAGAACAAATGAAATTATTATTAGCTTTCTACTTATTTCGTATGGAATGATATAAAATAAACTCATCTATCGTACAAATAGAAGTTTGAAAATATAATAACGTTTATCTAAATCGCTTAGTTCTATAATATTTTATTGAGAACGATTCAGACAGCTATTTTCGATACCGATTACCGTTCGTTGCTTATATCTTTTGATCCATGACACGTTAGGGTGTTATCCTTTAAGTGTAGCTTAACCTTTCGGTATAGAGAATGGATAATAAAAAAGCTTAGAACTAATATCAGTAGAAGTCAATGCTCTTATTTTGATCGTGGCAAACAATCGTTATAATATTGACATTTAACGGACTTTGACATAACCACGACTCTCTGACTTGCATCTAAATCATGATTAACAAATCTTGGTGACTTTTTAACCGACTTCGAAAAAGGAGGAGGTTCTATGTTTGGTTGTATGTATTTTTTTTTATGATGTTAATCGATATCTCCGTCAATTATGAACCGATTTTAATGATTCCTTTTTTGTTTGATTTTTTTTTAACGTGGGGAAATCCATTATGGATGCCCACCCTCCCAGGGGAGAGGATGGGTTATGTCCGACTCTCACGGACTAAAACCGTACGGTGTACAGACATACCGTGTTGTTGGGGCGGCAAGGGATCGTTCTAGCTAATCAACCTTGTAGAGCCGCCCCAACGGTCCACCCGGCGGAAGATGGCCGCCGGACTCCTACCTATAGAGAGGCAGCCAGGTACACACCAGTTGCCTCTCCTCGTCCGCCAGACCTGTGCAATGAAGGGAAGAGCCCTCCGACTGCATTCCCTCAGGTCCGGCTACGGTGGCAGGAGGAGTTAAGCAAAGCGCCGCCTCCTCCTGCCGGTCCTCTGTTGGCGGAGACGGCCACTTAGAGGATCTACCTCGCGGGCTCTCTCCGCCGCCTCCTTTTGCGAGATGACCTCTTTGCAAAAGGAGGCCATTGCTCGCCACGCCTGTTCGCTGCCGAGCATGGCAGAAACCACACTCGGCAGCGACAAATTCCCCTCTACCGCCGCCGCCAGAGTGCGGTGCTGTCCTTCCCACGCAACACACTCAGAAAGCGTGTGCTGCGCGGTGTCTTCCTCTGCGCCGCACTCGTGACAGACGGCGGTCGGCTCCTTGCGAGCGATCCGGTGCAGGTACCACCCGAAACAACCGTGCCCGGTCAGTACCTGCACCAGCCTGAACGTCAGGGAGCCCCAACTCCTCCCAATCCATTCTCGCAGGACCGGGCGGATGGCGTCGACGGTGTACGTCCCGAAGCGCGAGTCCGCCAGGTCCTGCATCCACCTTATTAGCGCCCCATCCCTACACTCTCGCCTCTTCGCGATCATGAAAATGGAGAAATTGGAATGGAACTCCTCAACGGCTTACACCAGCTATCTTGTGTTTGAGTACATGTGACTCGTTTGGACGAGGACTTATATGTGGGCTTGTGACTGTTGAGGCAATTAAGCGGGTATTAGGAAAGATGAGGTTCTGAAATTCGTTCATATACACTAAAAATGGAGAAATAAAAAAAATTTACAAAAAAAATTAAACCGACTTCGATAACAAAAACTTTGTTGCAGGTAGAAAAATATATTATACTCGTATTATACAAATATACATCACGAGACGTGAGAGTCGCTTAAATTTTGTACCTGTAGATGATATGATTTTCGGTTGGCGCCGACTTCCAATATATCTCTAAGTAGCGAAAATATTCATATATTGAATTTAATTTGGTTAATTAAATACTATATTTATTTTTCACTTTTCAGTGCTTTATAAGTTTTTGTTATCGAAGTCGGTTTAATTTTTTTTGTAAAAAAAATTATATAATGCTAATGCAACATGTCATGGAAAAGAAAAGTGAATCGTATCAAATTGCAACAATATTGAAAAAAAAAAAATTGGTGAAAATGTAATCTATTTATATAAATATAAGATTGTCCGGTGGTTGATAGTCGATTACAAGTCATATATTTTTTAATATCAATATTATTTTAGTTTTTTTAATCATTGCATTTTTGTTACATCAGGTAGATAAGTGTGTATGTCACAATGCATCAATAATTTATTACAATAAAAATTATACAATCTGTTGGGCCGATTCGGTAATGAATCGTTGTTAATCACGGGTATATGGGGCTTATCAAACCAATCAGCTAATCAATCGGCGCGTGTAAATCGTATGCGTCACGCTGCCGCCAACATAACAAATTGTCCTTCGAAAAATCGCCTTATCGTTTGCTATATGTTGGTACTATAACGACACATCTTAGTTCACATATCACTTCGTTGGAAGACTGTTGCATTTGTACAACTTCTTTTCCAACATGGAGACAACTTCAGGATAAAAAATAAAAATTTTAGGTTCCTATATTTTTTTTGTTGTAATAAACTCTCGACGATATTATGCGCAAGTTCCAGCTTGAAGCTATATTCAGTGTGGTTAATTTCTCGGATTAATATATAGCGTATGACACTCACAAATAACGTGGCTTTCTATTAACAAAAAAGAAGTATTAGTAGTTCCTGAGATTACTCCCTACAACATCCCAAACTCACAAACTTTACCTCTTTATAATATTAAAAAATAGTATATTAGTATAGATTACGCATTCTTCAATCTTTACCTCAAAATAATTTAAAATGAATGTAAATTCGTTTAACTTTTTCAAATAATCTACAAATAAAATAAAGAAATATAAGATATTTTTGTATGTCTACAGCATTTAGCCTCCTACAATTGGACGTAACGCAAACCTCGCATTGTCTTGCTTCATTAACAATTTATGTTGTTCGGTATCATAACGATTTGGGCTCTAATAGTTTAAGAGTCAGACTCGTATTCAGGGCTTTAATTCTCGCCTATCCAATGAATAGAGTCGTTTGGTGTTATTACAAAAAAGTTAAATACGTACTGATTATTTACTTAAAAAAAAGTTACTTTTTAAATGCACCGCTTCCAGAATGTTCCCATCTTGCTTTTTTGTCTCGCTTTGGTTAGACTAGGTTAGGCTTGCGAAAAAAGGATAACGCGAACTTGCCTCGGGCGAGCGCGGTGCATGTAGTACGAAACCTTTTGAAACCAAGTATTTAATACATATTTAACTTTTTTGTAATAACACCGTTTATATTTAATAATTTGTTTGTAACCTCAATACACAAAGTAATATTTATAAAGACTAGTTTCGAGTTATGGTTCTCGGAGAGAGCTGTTGCTGCTGTTGAGTGTGGGCCAGATCCTAAAATATCCTAAGAAGAAACGGAATGACAATGTAAGCGGACTTCGAATGAAACCCTAAATTAGCAGTACAATAATAAATCAAACTGGGGGCACGATCCCCGCTCGGTATTAACTAAATTTGTACCTGAATGAGTACAGAGCTCGCAGTATTCTGTCTAGACACACTAACTTTGTAAATTATAGAATACACTCTCGTTTGCAGTGATAATTCTCATGTTTTATGTTGAACAATCAATTAGGATTGTATTGAAATTGTTCGTTTAAAACAATAATGTATTTATCGTTTTTCCAATCTATTGCTTAGTAAATAAATATGTGAATAAATTAAAGTCAATAACAATAGAAATATTACCTCTTTAACAAATTTATTTAAATTAGTTAAAAAAAAAAACAATAATTCCATCTTATAGCATAGGATGTTTTTGAAAATTCGAAGCTCATTAATTATCTATATTGACTGCGTTTCACGATGCGCTCACAACGCTCACGCTCACGACCGCGAGTTTTCCCGTTCCACTAGCTCTCGAACGTTACAATCGTAAACTAGTGAAAAGTATTTATGGGCGTTTTGAGCGTTCAGATAAATAATACAAATGGGAACCTAGAAAAAATAATGCAGAAGCTTTAAGAGTTTAAGCTACAATTTGTAAATCTTAACAGTAAATTCTAATTATTATTAAATTGGTTTAAGTATATTATAAAAAACAATGTACAATTCTATCTTTTTATCTTAATAATCATAACAATATAAACGTGATTTTTTTGTCGAATAAAAACATTAAATTACCATTAAATGATCATTAATTAATTTCTATATTGAATTTTACGGTTCACAACATTTATCATTTATATATTTCGTGAATATAGTATTTTTCATAAATAAATGTGAAAAGCGCTTTAAAACTGATTACTATATAAGTATAAGGATGTAAATTAATACAATTTTGTTCTAATTTACGCGCTTATGTTCCCGAATACAGAACTAACTTTACGGGCAACGATTCTTTACATAGTACAATTTAATACAAATACAATTTGAGCATGATAGCGGTACCATAAGGAAGTGTCGAAGTTCGTACGATATCAACCTTCAGTTCCCAGTCTTATCGGATTCACTTCGCTTAGAATCACTGAGTACTTAGACAGTGGATTGGATGAGTGTTGTTCGGGAAATGGTTTAACAAATTTCCTTTCTTCTTTTCATTTTATTGAACCTATAGTTTCTTGGTGCGTTAGGGAAAACTGATGTAATAATTGGTAGGTAGGCTAGAAGGGTTACGTTAAGGCGGGGGGCTATATTAGGAGTTGGTTAGTCTAGGACGGAGGGGACTTCTCGGAGGCATGTGGTGGTGATGAGGAGTTAACTTCGTTCATAAATCAACACTGGTGTGGTGGCGGAAGGATATTTTTTCTTGCTGCCGGCTGAACCCAGGGGGGAAGGGGCGGGGACCTGACCCCCCATTGCACGGGACAGCAGACTGGGAGGCAGTCGAAGAACCGGGCTGCCTCAGTGGTGTGTGGCGTGGGTTAAACGCCTGCCGATGGAGGCGTTACGGAGCTTGCTAACGCAACCCCATGGCGCCCCCGAAGTGCGGCGCACGGTTCATCGTGAAGTTTTTTAGTCGGTAAGAGTCGTCTTCAGACACCGTCTCACCGCGTTTACGTAGTGGGCGGTCGACACTACTCAGCCCCCCCCCCCCTCCCCTCCGACCGTTGGGTGTCCCATGCAGGATTCTTCTCCACGTAAAAAAAAGTGAAAAATGATGAGAGTAAATTATTACGGTGCGCACGCACACCGTCACGAAAAACAGACATCCTGAAGTTAGTTATAGTTAACATTTTGTTTCTTTGTACTTGTTGTTTGTATTTCTTTGTGTTAAAACTTTTAATGTATTAAATACCTTTTTTCTAGTGTTAGTGTCGTTTTTTCATTAAACGTAGAATAAGGCGAAAGACAACATTTTTTTGTACCCAAAACTATAAAAAGAAAATAGATAGAAAAAAAAAGATAAATAGAGTTAGATTTAAAAGATTTTTATCTTGTTACGCTAAAGTATAACTTCTAACGCGTGTACATAAGTACACATACACTTTTTTTCACAACCATCTAGGTTATCGCAGGCATTGTCGAGCAGATAATATTATTAAAAGTATCTTGTGATAATTTCAATGTTCCGACAAGATGGTGGCTCCCTTCTTAGAACTTTGTAGGTGGTAGAGCCCCGCTGAAGCTATTTTTGGTTTCAGCATGAATGGGTCGGCTCCTCCAGCGTAGTACTACCCCTCTCATAGATAACCGATGTGAAATAACAGTGCTTGATTGTTGTATTTCGTTCGGTCAGTGAGAGAGCCGGAGGCCCACGTTCCTTCCTCTCCCTGTTCTCCCATATACAGGCTGGCAACGCACTTGCGACGTCCCTGATGTCGCTAGTGTCTATGGACAGCGGTGAACGTTTAACATCACTTTTTTTTTTCTCGAACTGACTACGCTATTGGCCTTATTTTTTTGGCCTTCACAGCTTCACCGGACTACTAAGGCGAGCGCTTAAGGTACTCAGCCTATTTTATTTTGGTAACTAGCTCAAGGGTGCTCGGCACACCTCGGCTTGGCCGTTACCTAGAAAAACCCGATCTGTCTTAGCTAAACTATGGTAAGCTATACATGTATCCATTTTTGGATCATACTGTCTGATTAACTGTGTATGTGTGAAATCGATGTGGTGTGTACTGTATCGCGTAAGCAATGTCTCTGCGTCTACCCGGGTAGCCACGGACAAAAATATTGCCAAGAAAACGCGAACAAAAAGTGTGAGGGTATAAAAACGAGAGCTCTCTGCCTGTGACGCACGAGACAGGAATTCGCGATGTGGCCGGCCACAGGAAAAATTTTATAAGATCGAATTTACAATTTAAAACAAACGGCGCCGGCGCCGGGATCTAAAAATAGAAAAGTGATATTATTTGACGATTTTAGGGGAAGATAGACGTAAACACGCGAGTTTACTCTATCTTATATTGAGAATAATTATCATTATTATTTAGAAGCAGCGGCACGCGCGAGCCGTTGGATTGTTGCCGCGATGGCGGGAAATTGCGCGATCGCGCGAATGGGGCCCAGTTTTGGGTCGTTCGCGACCTCGTCGTAAGCAGAGATCTCTGAGATCTCATGTAAAACTAAGAGCTGGGCGGACCAGTCCATGCCGGAGAGAACGACTGTGGTGTCGGCCTGTGAAGGCTTCGCCGCCTGAAGTCGTGGGTCAAGTGGCACTGCGATCTGCGATGTCCACGGGACCTGAGGGGCCCGCGCGGGGAGGGGAGTCGCATGAAGAGCGGATGCGGGCGCTGCAGGTGCGCGAGATGCGCACGGCAGGCTCGGAAAAGCCTCTCTAGAGTCGAGAGGCGGAGGGCGGGGGCGGGATGCCGCTGCAGGCGCCCTGGAGGGCGAGACCTGCCTAGCGTATCGGGGCAGTGTTGTGTGCGGGGCGCGGGGGCAACCGCGATAATTCGCTGTATGACTCACGCCGCAGCACAAAACGCAACTCGGAGGACCGGGCGAGTCTTTGGTTCGGGAACAATCCGAAGTGGAGTGTTCGCCGAGGCACTTAACGCACCTGGGTTTCAGGTGACAATTAAGTGCGGAGTGTCCGTACTCCTAGCAGTTATGACACTGCGAGGGTACGGACGTTTTGCGCGGCGGCTCTACGGTGACGCCGGAGAGGCCGCAGAGGGTCGAGAGCGAAAAGATTTTCTTGCCCTCCATGGCGCGGTCGAGAATGACAAGCACCATATCATAGGGTGCTTTGTTTCGATTTGAAAAGATCGCATGTGGTGAACCTCTTTGACTGGGAACTTTTGTTCCCAGAGGTCTTCGTAGATATCGTCTACGAGAATTTGGGCGGGGACTCTGTGTATTACTACGCATAGCATGCGCTCTTCTTCGAGCGCATACGTGAAGAACGCAATTTTCTTAGCGCGCCGAAGGCGCGTAAGTTTGCGATGTAGGTCAGAGTGATTCACCTTTACCTGAATACCCGTTCGGGTACTCAAGGCGGAGGCTATCGGGGTTTCTGCTTTCTTCAGCAGGTCTGAGATATTGAGCCAGGACGCCTTATACTGGATCGTGACGGGGAGAGGGGACATGGGGCTTCTTACTCGAAACTGCAGGACTCGTAGCTTTCGAAGAAGCCGGTACGGAGGATGTGGGTGTCGCCTTTGGCATTTTCGCGCCATCGACGTTTGAGATCTTCGAGGGATTAGCGCCTTCGGTATTGGAGGACGGGTTTGCGCGCTTCTAATGCGGTTTGAGCTTGCGGGAGACAACGGTGAAGCCGTCGTTCCCGGCGGAGGGGGGTCTCGCTTCATGTCGGAGCATTCCTCGTCCGAAGAACGAGAAGAGGTAGGGGCAGGGGGGTGTTCCCGGAGAAAGAGTTCCTCTCAAGGTCATCTTCCGTAGCGGAAACGAGCGACGGGATTGGACCGTCCTTGAAGTAGTCGTCCGCTTCAATACAGAAGCGGTCGTACTCGGTGATGTTGTCGGGACACAGCTTCGACACAAACTTCCGAAAACGCGCGGACTCGCGCTGTTCGGAGGTCAGGTTGGCCATAGCGGGGCCTGAGGAGGGGTGCGGGGCGGGGGAAGACCTTTGAAATCTCCCTGCCAGAGGGGCAGGAGGGCGCGTCTTTTTTAAGTTAACGGACTCCGGAGTCCGGGCCAAAAGGAAACTGTGGGCGAAGTGCAATGGCTCACAGGGGACCTACAGTGCCTAGGGGGAGGCCCTAACACTTCTTTCTTTGACTGCGCGACGACACGGAGCTCGAACCACGGAGCGAAGCACGAAGCGCCGAACTCCTGGAACGCGAACCGGCGACACGCAGCACACGGAGAACACGCAGAACGCACTAAAAAGTGCGATTAGAATTGCACCGAAAAGTGCAGTTTGCTACGTTCTGAAAAGAACACCTGCAATCGAGTCCCAAGAAGGGAAACAAGACCGCAAAAGCGCAACAAAACTTACGAAATACCGTACTTTCGATGTGAATACACGAACGCGTAAACACGCCGCGAACACTTGATCGAATAATCGAGCGAAAACACGAACAAAAAATTCACATCGAAAGAGCACTGCGGACGCGACCGACCCGCACGGCGGCACGAATCGGAGTCAATTCGCCCTCCACTTAACATCACTTGACCCACCAGTTCGTTTGCCTCCTTTGATATAAAAAAAAACTTTCCAGGGAAGTTTTGTGACATCTCAATATTCATGCTCCGTGGTATTATTTCCCATCCACCTCACTTGTGCACAATAACCGAACTATATTAAGTAAAATGCAACCAGTATTACTAAATACAGACACAAGTAACATAAGATTGTGAATCTGTACCTATATATAAAACAAATTCGGTTTAGTTACACCATTTATAACTCAAGAACAGCTGGACCGATTTTTATGATTTGTTTCTGCCCCGAATAGCATATAACATATCAGAAAATATCGCGAAGAAAAAAATTGGGAACATATACTTTCTAAGAAAAGGCATTTTTAACTATATCTCGAGAAAGGATTGATTGATGTCGATGATTTTTTTTTGTTCTTGCATCATTATTTAGATTTTTGTACATTTATTGAACTTAATTCAGTTTGAGCATTTACATTATTTTAGTAAAAACTGAATTTGATTGAGCTAATAGGTTAGGTTAGGTTAATACAATATTTATTGATTCTCAGGTGGTAAGAAGTTCGCCGGGTCAGCTAGTGAAATATAAAAGGCACTCATGACAGGCTAAGATCCCGGCAAAAACTCTAGACAAATATTTCTTATGCACGTAATTCAAAGTCACATCGTGATTCGTCAGTTCATTAGTTTACTCTGCAATTTTATAGATACATTGTAAGCGGTCCAAAAAAAGGATGATGTATTTTATTTCAAAGGATAGGGCAAATCTAGATGAGGGAGAACGAAGCCGCGGGCAGAAGCTAATATTTAAGCATAATGACTACGCATGAACCTGCAACTACAATTAGTATGCTTATAACACCTTGATTAATCTTGTTGAGGGTTGTCCCACGCTTCGCGTTCCGCTACGTGGTCGCTGTATTAGGAATTTTTAGCCCCATAGGCTATAAGTCATTTGAAAAATATGCCGTACCTATTACCATTTCAATTATGATATTTAGTGAGCTATATCTGCCACAAAAGTTCTTCTTTGGATTTCTCCATTACTGTTTCGATCACGTAGAGAAACCTCAAGCATAGCTCTTTCCATGCACGTCGGGTTGATCTGTGGTTACACGGGCGTGGGTGTGAACACGCTCTGTTTGGAGAGACAGGCTGGTACTGATCGTTCGCTGCCGTTATTTTATCGGGATCATAGATGAAAATATGTCGCGGTCGTCTTTTGTAACGCTGAACGTTTGGTATCCGATACTTCATCAAAGACACTACGAGAGATACCGCCTTGTCTAAATTATCGAACGCGGGAGGCAACCCGGCGTCTTTGTCGAGGAGTATATAGGAGTAGTCTCGTCTGGCTTTAATGATCGCACGAGCTTCCAGTACGCCAAGTGAGATGGCTGGATACTCTCCAGAAGCCTGTCCCACCTGTCGGCCCAGATCTCTGCGATACGAGCTTTAACCTGTTTGCGTAATTGCCGTAAGCGATCGTGATTTTCAACAGACGGGTATGTGTCGTGAGTTCGAGTTGCGGTGTTCTTTTCCGTGATCAGAGCTCTCACGTCATCTGGGAGTATAAAGCGGCGATCATTCACCGCTTGTACCTCTTTCGAGGTCTCTTTGACGGCGGTCTGGAGATAACTGACCAGGGAATCGATGACCAGATCCACGTCAGCTTTTGACACTAACACGTCCAGAATATTATCTAACAAGTTTGATGACGAGTTACCTCTGAGATAACGTTCGAGTTTTGCGTAGTTGGCCACCCTTACCGGCTGAGGGGTGGTGTCTGTACTTGAACCTAGCTGTAATATTACCGGGCGATGGTCGAAGTCAAATTCGTGTGCGACTTGAATAATTAATTCATAATTAATAATAGATAATTAATTGAATAATTTAAAAACCGACGTGAAGTAACAGTGCTTGCATTGTTACGTTTCGTTCGGTCAGTGAGAGAGCCGGAGACCCACCTACCTACCCCTTCCTCCTTCCCTTCCTGCCCCCCCCCCACCCTCTTCCCAAACACGGGCTGGCAACGCACTTCCGACTCCCCTGGTGTTGCAAGTGTCTATAGACGGTGGTGATCCCTTAACATCAGGTGACCCATCTGTTCGTTTGCCTCCTAGGATATAAAAAAAAGAAAAGTTGTAACCGAAGCGTGACATACTTTAAAATAACTATGTCTAAGACTGTCGGGTGATAGTTGTCCTGATATGAGTGGGTTCCATAGGGGCTATGATGTCAATCGCGAGATCGTCACTTAGTTTGTCGAGTATCTTTCCGTTTCGAGAAGTAGTCGGACTGTTCCAAATGACGTTCCCGCTGTTGAGGTCCCCCGCAATAATAACGGTGTCTCTTAACTGAAATATCGCCTCTAAATCGGATTTTAATAGCTCTCTATTCGGCGAGAGATACGTGGATACTATTATAACGGATGGATGACCGGTCATGCTTAATTTGCATACTGATACTCCCATATTGGATAGAACGGGCGGATCTATCGGCATACAATATAGTGAGCTTTTATAGTAAATTAAGGTGCCACCCCCGCGAGTGACACGATCATTTCTGACTATGTTGTAATTCGCGATAGCGGGATTATGCATTTTTGGTTTTAATTGCGTTTCCTGTATGAGGAAAACGTCTATTTGTCTGTTACATAAAAAGGCAGATACTAGATCGTGCTATGTCCTAAGGGATCTTGCGTTGTAAAACGAAAGATATAGACCACGCGGTTTTATTTTATTCATAGCCGCGAATTTATTTACTTATGATTGTGAGTTTCACGGACGAGGCGGTGCAGCATCGTGACAATGCCTGTGTATTTCGCGAACACGCTGAGCTGGCCTACTCCTTCTTCGGTCTGGAGAATTGTGTAGATATTTAGTATTTCTTGCATGTCGTGTTCCAGGATAAGCTGGTGAATCCAGTCAAACTCGGCAAGGTCAAAAAAGAAGGCTGACGCCTGTGCTGGTTTTGCCTGTGGGAGCTGATCCTGAGACCTAGGGACCTGGGGCTGAGGTCGGGGCGCCCAGGGGGTTACAGGGGCCCGCCCGGGTTGTAGCGCGCGCGGTGCAGAGGACACTGCGTGAGATGCGTGTGACATGAGAGATGGAGGCGGAGGGCGGGCGGAAGCTACAGGCGTCTTAGGCGCCTGTCTTGCTTGACGAGGGCGTTGTGTGCGCGGCGCGAGTGGGCAGTGGCGATAATTCATTCATTCACAACACGCAACTGGGGGGGAATTGTGACCACTGGATGACCACTTATATATATGAATTGATGTCATTAGAGATCTTGAACTCGCTTCATCGTCTCATGAGCGCGAGGACGCCTACACCAGAATTCTGCGAAAACTGCTTGTCCTGCGCGACGATGCGCCGCACTAGCGCCGCCACGTCTATTCCGCCGAGTAGACGAACTAAAAAAGACCCTTTTCAGGGCCAATCAGATGCCGTTACGTCATCGACTTGGTCAAGACACACGACACCGAGCCTGCATACGGAACCCACCGCTTCTACAACGACGACCAAAGCAACCCCTGCTGGACTCCACACTGCTTCGCCCACGCTGCAGCAGAAGCAACATACGCCGCAACCGCAGCCTTCAGAGATGCCACAAAGGCCGACCGGCGGACCGTCAACACTGAAAGACGCGTACGAGAGTGATACATTCACTCTCGCCCATCTAATTGTAGATGGGGCGCTGTCGGTGAGGATGACTCGCTGGATAGCGCTGTACTTGCGCTTCTTAGAGGGCGTGGTAACCGGCTAACAGCCCTCCACGGAAGACGAGAAAGCGATGCTCGACGTCATCACAAATACACGCCTCAGCCTGCCTCCGATTCCTCAGAATCAAACACAGCCCGCTCGGTAGTACGTTGTGCCGGAAGCGCAACAATCCCGACGGTGGGCTCGCCACGACAACCGCGAATACGCAACGTACCTCGCTCGATGCCCGGTCGCCGGACACGATAAAAGTTGAAGAAAAAATTTGGTTCACCTACTCACTCCCCACCGATCGAAATCTTAAGGTCGCGATACGCGGTCTCCCCGGGGACACTAATCCGGACAAGATCACTCACGCCCTCCGAGAAAAGGGACTGTACCCGGAACACGTCAGGGAAATCAAAGCGAGCAGAGGAAGACAGGGGAGTATCTTCTTCTGCTCACTAAAACGAACGCCAGATATAACCACGAAGATCTACGCAATAACGCAACTCACCTTTATGGACGTGAAGATTGAAGGATGACGAGGAAAGAGGGGCCGGCACAATGCCACCGGTGCCAGTAGTTCCGGCACTCTTCCTACAACTGCCACCGGCCAATCGCATGCGTGCGATGCGGTGGCCCTCACTTCGCGCATCAATGTAAGCGCCCATTCGAAGAACCGCCAACCTGTATTACTTGGGGGAGGCGTACACCCCTCCAACAAGGCGGCTCTATGTCCCGTCTTCAGGAGAGAGACAAGAAATCGGAGAACAGGCACCGCTGCCCGGTCAGGTGATACCGGAAGAGCAAGGGTGCACACTGTTCGAGAGCACGTAAACGTTGAGGAGTCGGCGGCAGCAAGCCTGATGGCACCTGCCAACAACCCTCCCACGCAAAATACGCCCATTAGTCAAAGGAGACAAGGAAAACGAAGAGGAGCCCGCGCCCGCAAGGTCGCGACCGGCGAGACGCCCTAACTTGAAGATCTTGGTGGCACTTCAACAATAAGACTTCCGCACCGCCGATCATAAGACGCCCGATGACCACCGTAAGTAGGCACCACCCCGTCACCTCACAGCTTAAAATAAGCGACCAAAGGACATGTCCGTTTTCATGGGCATTGCTGGAATAACCACTGAAAAAAGCATCACGCCTTGACCAATAACCTCGTCCCCCACGCAAGGCCCCCCGACTGAGATGACCCCGATGATAGAGATCTTTTTAGCAAGCCCGGTGAAGCTAGAGAGGCCCAATAGCGGATAATCTAGTCGAATACAAAAAGCTATCTTTTTCTTATTCATTCTATAGTAAGTCACCAAAAGGTAACTAGGTATATACGATTATATATTAATATATAGAAAAAAAAACAGATATATATATTAAAATTTAAAAGATTTTTATTTTGTAACGTCAAATAAGTATAACGCCCGCAGAGACCGCTAGTACATTATAATTATTTATAAAACATACATGTCTGATTATAAAACACTTTTCTATGTCGAATTTAACTATACAGGTGACCTTTGGTAAGGTAAAACTTAAGATAAGGGTAGACAGGACGATTTTCGATACTGAATATTTCATATCGGTCAGTTATCGGTCAGCCGCGATGTATGTACAGAACGCTTTACTCTTATGTCTAGACTCGAGATTATTTTATTACCGGTTTTGTTTATTGCATGTAGGTTTTTTTAAATAACATGACATGGAATTTTTCAGTCGATATTAAAATTTTCACGTAAAAAGCTAGTAATTTATTTGTCTCTACTGCGTTAGTTATTTACAAGAAAACTTCGGTAAAAATAAACTCGAAAATAAAAAGTAGCGACATTATTCTATGGAACACTTTTTCATGAATACAATACGTGAATTTAATGTTCAAACGGATTTTATAAAACAAGCCGTTATTGAAATGCTCTAAAAAGGATTATTTTATTACTAATCGATCTACTCAAGATTTAAAACTTTAATATCAACTGAATCGCATATTATTTTGCTCATGCGTATGGCGGCCATTTTGAAATTCGCCATCTTGTTTTCATTTCACTTTACTAGGACTAAAACACACATGCAAAATTAAGAAGTTGTCAAGATTTGATCCAAACTAAGTATCCAAGTTTGTAAGCTATAAAAAGCTTGTAATAACTTAAATTATCCCCGGACGAAACGTTGCAGAAAACTAACTACTTTATAAAAGG
The DNA here is from genome assembly GCA_014332785.1 of Antheraea mylitta. Taxonomy (NCBI): domain Eukaryota; kingdom Metazoa; phylum Arthropoda; class Insecta; order Lepidoptera; family Saturniidae; genus Antheraea; species Antheraea mylitta. The sequence continues at coordinate 388,125 of JACEII010000043.1, read as the reverse complement.
GAAGGCCATGAACCAAAATGTCCGATAATGGTTTAGTAATTTGTCATCGTGTGTGTACTAGTGTCGCGACGCACGTGTTCACGCATTCGCGTGTCAGAAAGCACTTTCCCAGTCGGCGACTATTCATTTATTTGTCCCTGACTTTTACCTGAGTGACCCGAGATACGACCGGGCCTGGAATCGTATAAGTCTAGTTTATTTCATAAATTGATTCGTCGTAATAGGTTTTGTTTGTAAGTCCTATATTGTCAGCCTTAGTTGTTCTATATTTACAGGTAGAATTAGATTTACTTCGCAATTAGACTGAATAGTATAGTGAACTGTAAATATATTCAAATACCGACATAGTAATTGCGTACTATATGTGTACATCGATCGGTGGTAATTCCTAAAAGAATGACAAGTTTCATACCGCAATAATAGAAATCAAGTTAGATTCCCGTCAAGGAGTAACTTTTTCCAATTAACTGAGAAAATACAGAGATGCATTATATATAATATATATATAATGCGCTTTGGATTCCATACTAAGGTTTTCTTTTTTTGCGAACTACTTTACCGGACTACTAAGGCGAGCGCTAAAGGCACTCAGCCGACTTTATTTTGACAACTAGCCCAAGGCTACCCGGCACACCTCGGCTTGGACTGTTGCCTGATTCATGCAATTCGCGATCTGTCTGAGGTAATCTAAGCTACACTACATATTCATACTTATATGAATTACTGAAATTATATGTGTAACAAGCATATATACCACTACAACTCCTATATGTATTTTGTGTCGGATAGATTCCATACTAAAGGTTATACTTCATCCGCGTGGAACTTTAAGTAAAAAAACATTGATTAATAAAGTTATCTTAATGTATTAAGTCTATTTACTTATCTACTTTCCTCTCGTACTTAGCTCGTGCCGTCATTCAAATTACATAAACTTTTGATAGAGTAGACCGATTTTAGTGAAACAAGGACTAAATATGTTTTAATTGATGTTGCACCGGTCTAACGGCACCAGAGGCCCATCTCCTATCCCCTCATCCCTCCTTACTCCTCTCTCCCATACCCTTTCTCCAAAACAAAGGCTGGCAACGCACTTGCGACTCCACTGGTGGTGCAAGTGTCTATGGATGGTGGTGATTACTTAACATCAGGTGACTCGTCTGTTCGTTTGCCTCCTATGACATAAAAAAACTATTTTTTTTTTATAGAAGCACGACAAAGTGACTGCACTAAGCCTGATGTTAAGCATAGTACAATCCAAAAACATCGGCAACCACCGAGAGACAGATTATCCATCGCCGGTCGCCGCTGTCATGCCGACCATAATGACGACAGTCGCCCAGTACTGGATATGCACAGGCTGATCCCGAAACGCGACGCGCAGAAGCGAGTCACTATGACGGGCTTTTTCGCCATATGCATGGTGGTTGCGACCCAGTCGGGCTGTAAAACCCTACCACCCCGCTCTCGCCATTGCCTCGTTCGTTGATCAGCAGGGTGCACCACGTGCAGGTGAGGTTGGCTTGGGTGTCTCAAGTCTTAAGATGTTATTTGACACCCCTTACCATCCATCCACCATCCACCATCACCATTAAAAGAGGTACATATAGATATATACTTACTTTGTAGTCCGGTGAAGCTCTTAAGACCCTGCTAGGTCAATAGCGTAGTCAGTTCGAGAAAAACATATCACTTAACTATTTTACAGGTTGATAGGCTTCATATTAAGCTAATTTAAATTTTGTCTATGATCACACTAAATGCAGATGTGGGATGACATTATTGTTATGCGTTACGAATTATCGGACTGCGTTGCAATAGACGCAGCACGATACCTGAGCAGGTGATTTTTACGCACATCATTACATTATTGCATTATTGCACAAGGAGTTTAGCAGACGCTAATGTCGAGTCATTGGAAATACACAGGTGTGGCAACGTATAATGTGCATCTTTATTGGAATTACTTTGACGTTAATTTGAGAGCGACAAGTCGCCAAGGCTTCGTTTCTCGATATGGGGGTAGCATATAATAAGTAAATTAGAATAATCCATAGAAACTGTGGCCAAAAATGAATGGGCAGCTACCACAACTGGACTTATAGCAAGGCTTAGATTAAAAAATAGTTTTTTTTCGAACTGACTACGCTATTGGTCTGGCAAGATCTTAACAGCTTCACCGGACTACTTTGAAAATAGATTTACTATACTGTTCTTTGATGCTAGTCTATGCAGGTTATAAAAAAATGAATAAAATTGATTATATAAAGACATAAATGTATATATTTTAAATTCTATGATGATCTATCTTATTTTACTGAACAAAGTATAATCCTATTTTGTTAACAATTATAATTTAATTAGGAATTTATAATGCATTCTTGTCATTATATGCTATTTTTAAATACGAGAGAAAACTAAAATAATAGATACTCTATCCTTCGTTCGCAGTTTAATATGGAAATGGGCGGTAGATGTGGTTCATATCCCAGATAACTAATGGACAAATACCATAACTCTGTAGACTACAAACGAACTACAATCTACAGCTGGTAGGAGGTAAATTGGCATTGCAAGGAATCGGGACGCTTTGCTTTCTCTGTAGGAGTCCTTTACTCGAAGAGTACACGAAAATTAATGATATTTTTTAACGTTAATTATGTCATATTGTAGCGGAATAAACAGACTTTTTTATCTACTTTACTTTTTTAATTATATGCTTAAAAATACCAATTAACATATATGACGTCATAATTACTGAAAAAATCATTTCATTTCAAAGCTAAGATAGCCGTGAGTTTTTAAACGGGTATATTTAATTGTTTTCATATACATCTTTGTTTAAATGGATATAGATTTATAAACTATTTTAATATACAATAAGTATAAACGAAAGCTATTTGTAAAAATCTGTACATCCGTATTCATTGTCATAATATTTTTCTTTCGTTTTAACAAATATTTTTTTAGATAACCGAATAATTCCCAGCCTTACTAAATATTGACCTAAAAATAAACTATAGCCGATAACAACTATAGACCCGTAATAATGAGGAAATAAATCAAGCGCGTGGAGAAGTGACAGGCAATTGCTTTGCTTGCCCGGGCCAAGTCTACTACCGATTTAAAATGATCCCGCAGGATCCTTTTCAAAGTACCCGCTGTTTGACGTCATCGATGGTGACAGGGTCTCTTTATCCTGGTCGCAGTTTGCAGCCTATCTCCCGAAGTCGAAGCGAGGGCTTTAGTGACATATCATGAATCTACTTCTCTCGGTATTCTTAGTTCAGTGTTGTCATTTTTCAGGGAACGTAATTTTATGTACGAGTTATGTGAAGCAGTAAAGCATAAGGGTGTATCTCTGTATTTTTCAGTAACGTATAGTGTATTTTATGCATACAACTCATGTCTTTTACATTTATGCTCCGGTGAATACATATGGATTAAAATAACTAAGTCGTTGAAATACCACCATAATTCTTTTTTTTATTTCAACTTTATAGAGATTTTTGTGTTAAGGAGTGGATTTTTATAATCATATTTTCTTTAAATTATTATTATACATATTTACATGTACATTAAATTTCATATACAATGTTATTATACTCGTAATTACGATTTTGTGATTATACAAAAAATATACGCTTGTCTGTTCCGCAAGAAATTATGTTATGAAACTCTGTACGTAATACGTTTATGGTCTAAGATCTTATTAGGAAGACCTCTTCTACCTTTAAAGTCACTAATAATTACAATGTCGAATTGTAAACAAAGCTGATAATTATTTCTCTGATTTAAAATAAAGAATGAGTTGAAACCTTGCTAAATTTCATATAGACAAAGTCACGAATAACAGCTAGTCTAAAATAGAATAACTTCGATCACTTTTTATAAGGTTCGCTGTCTACCAGTAAAACTCCCGTGAAAATTGGTCAAACCGTTTTGGAGAAAGTACTGTGGACGAAGCCACGGTTAATAGCTAGTATAAACTAAAAATGCTCAAATTACTTTTTATAAGGTCAGCTATGTGCCAGTGAAAAGCTCGTGAAGATCTGTTTAACCGTTTTGGAGATAGTACTGTGGGCGAAGCCGCGATTACCAGTAACACGGTTAAAAAGTAGATAAGTAAATAGATTTAATATATTCAGATGATTTTAATAGCCAATATTTTTGTTTCATTAGGTTCCACGTGAGTATAGTCACGGCCACAGCTAGTAATAGTAATAGGACGGTAATAAAATGAATGATTTTTAATTTTATTGTTAAATTTACAAGCAATATATAAATATATGCATGCGATTTCCTTTTCAAATCATCACAATGACCTAAAATTACTTGTATGCCAACAAAGAAACATACCTTCGTCTCACTCACACATACTGTGAATAATGAAAAAGCTATACGCTCGTTACATCGTCCACTCGAGTCCTCTCGTATGAATAGGCTTATTGTAGGAAGTCTCCTTTCCTGGTTTCCATTGTTCCGTTATTGATCTACCTTGTTATTATAATCATGATTTTATTTGGATATCTTCTAAGGTCACATTAGACATGCCTACATAATACTTCTTCTACATAATATGGATAACCTGTGGTAATTATTTTTATCTTTTAAATTTTCCTGTAAAATATTTTTTCCAAGGTTTTTTAACAACATAGTACTAACATTTGTCTACTTAAATACCTTAGGTATGTTAAGCATTCCATGTAGATTAAAAATAGTCATTACAGTATATTATTTCACATATTTTATTGAATATTCTAAAGTATACGTCAGAGCAGCGATAAAATGGAGTAGTCCGGTGAAGCTGTTAAGACCTTGCTGGGTCAATAGCGTAGACATTTCGAAAAAAAAAAAAAAAAACGATAAAATGGCATCCATGTACAAGTATGACGTCATTCATAGTGACGTCATGGTTATGATTTAATCGATAAATCCAGCAACAAAAATCGAATACCACGTTAACTGATACAGAAATACAACACTGACTATAGTTACGACGAATTATACATAGGTGTGACTAGCCCAAATGTCTGAGCGCGTATGCTCAGCTTCTAGTCGTGGGTCGCCTTTTAAAGCATCAAGATATATAAACAGCCGATACCTCCAACCAATGGCGTTTCACATCGAGGTAAGTAATGAATAGCTGAAAACTTCAATCAATAGCATTTGAGGTCATTAGTAACACCCCCGCTACAGTCAATAGCGCGGTATCACAGGTCAATAGTGGCTCCTGCGTATATGTCATAGATTTAAAATTATGCAAAACAAATATACCATTTTGGTGTAGATCTCATGCCCTTAAATAAATTAAAAAAAAATTATTTAAGAAAATGAATCTATATTAATACATTGCACTTTAGCGAAGTGGGTGAGGATCATTTGTTTTCTTATAGTTTCTTATTTATTCCATAATATACTTTCACAAGTTTGTACACTTGTAGTGTTCAATAATACATTTTAAATGGTAGAGCCCCGTTGAAGCTATTGCTGGTTACGGTATAAATGAGTCGGCTCGCCCGGGATATTACCACCCGACCCACAGAAACACCGACGTGAATTAACAGTGCTTGCATTGTTGCGTTTCGTTCGGTTAGTGAGCGACGGTGGCCCTACCGCCTCCCCCTCTCCCTATACACAGATTGGCAACGCACTTGCAACTCCCCTGGTGTTGCTAGTGTCTATGGACTGCAATGGTCATTTAACATCAAGTGACCCACCTGTTTGTTTCCCACCTATGATATAAGGACACGTTATAATTTATTCTTTCGACTAAATTAACCTGTCTACAAGACATTGTTTTTATTACACTGTTATTAAAGATAATTCAATATAAGGAAATTTTATTTAACGCTAGACTCTGCCCGCGACTTCGTTCGTTACTTTCGATAGTTAGTTACTTTGTTAGTTACTTTGGGCTAATGCCAACACGCAGCGGAAGCTGTCAAGAGAGAAAAAAACCTCGATTTTGAAACATTCTTTACTGGTGCTCCGCTCCTATTGGTCATAGAGTGATAGTATATAGCCTATAACCATTCTCGATAATAATTTATGAGCTATATAACACTGAAAGAATTTTCCAAATCGAACCAGTAGTTACCCCCTACAACGTCACAAACTCACAAATTCACAACGACAAACTCATAAGCTTTACCTCTTTTTAATATTAGTATAGATAAAACAGTAATGTATTTAAAAAAATCAATATTTATATCAGCTAATTATAACCTATATCATTTAAAAACACAACCGTATAATACTATTTTGGGGAGTTTTTGGCGGGATTTCAATCTGTCATGTAATGGATTTTATATTTTATTCATAATCTTGTGTTATTTGACTCTATATTGTGTAAAGTTGGTGGCGTTTTATGTAATATTGTTAGTTTATTGTGCATAAGTGAAGTGAATGGAAAATAATACCACGGAACATGAAATTCTGAGATGCCACAAAAACTACCAGGAAGGTTCTAACAAAGGATCCACCATCTTGTTAGAATATTGGCTCACACGACGCTTGTAATACTATTGACTACGCGACAATGGCAATAATAATCTGAAAGATTGATTGCCAAAAATAAAGTGAAAAAAAGTCTACTTTGATACAGATTTTTTTTATAACTATATTTTAATTTTACGATTTAGGTCTACGGGTATCGACCTCTCGGCTAAGTACGTTAATTAAGTCGGCCGTTATAATGGTCATAAAGACTAATTTAGAGCTTACAATGTTAACCCATATCTACGATACATTGTATCATACGCCGGTTTACCCGTAGTATACTCGTATATCTTTAAGAACACAAAAAAGCGGTGACATGATGTTTGTCTACGATGAACTCCAAAATTACTTCACCGATCATCAAGAAAGTTGGCATTTATGTATAATTTGGTCCCACTTGAGAGATGGGATTAAATATATTTTTTGATTAATGACCTCAATATTTTAATTATTTTTGATTGATCGTCATCAATCATATGTTACTTTACGGAAGCATTTTTTGTTCTCGAACTGACTACGCTATTGACCTAGCAAGCTTAATGGCTTCACCGGACTACTAAGGCGAGCGCTTAAGGCACTCAGCCGATTTTATTTTTGGCCACTAGCTCAAGGGTGCACGACACACCTGTTGCCTGTTACCTGTAAAACCGCGACCTATCTTAGCTAACCTAGACTAACTAACTATTCATATATGTATGAGTTATTGTAACATATATGTGTACCAAGCATACATATCTCAACAACTCTTACATATATTTCTTATCGGAAAATTACGGAAGCATTAAGTATTTGAGTGGATGTTACTTTGCACTTCGATCTGGGATTGATTTGCCGCTGGCATTCTTAAAATGAAACTGTGAACTTGCAAGTCGTCTATCATCGATCTAAAATTGCCCCATAAATGAACCAACACAAGTAATAATTTGTGGAGGCTACAAGTTTCATTTTGAGACATGACAGCGGCCAATAAATTCCAAGTGGATGTGCAAAGTAACAGCAACTCAAAAATTCAGCAATAGTATATTTATAGGCTGGTATGACTATTGTTGTTAATTTATGTTCATTACTTTTAAGCGATAACTAAATATAATAACGAATTTATGTCAAGCATGTTACTTTGATTTAGACGTATAATTATGTATAATTTTCTTTCACACGAAATACGTATTAAAATATAAGCGGATATTAAAAAAGGCAGACTGCAAGGCGCCTATCGCGAAGGCTATAACCATAGTGTAATATATAACTAAATAATATGTAAATCCTTGCTAATGTAACTAAATAATTACGATTGAAGGTGACATTTTGACCTGGTTCTCAAGGGCGGTAATTACAAACGAACTGGTAACATGGCGTTATTGTCGGAAGGGAAATATTTCTGGGAATTCCTATTCTTTATACTAATGATACTAACTACTAACATACTACTTTATACTAATGATATATTAGATATGCTGGATCAAGGAAAAGACCAACATAATTTAAATATTAGAAACTGCAAAAAGTTGGTCATTCCATGCTTCAGGCTCACGAAGTCCAATAACAGTTTTTTAGGTAATAGTGTTCTTATTAGTCTTATAGTAGGTGGAGACGCAAGCGCCGAATACCGGCGGGTAATCATAGTCACAATAACGAGGAAAAATAGTGACGGGAAGGAAGCGGGAAGTCGTGCACTGACCTGGCGGTTTCTCCTGCAGCGTATTCTCCAACCACGACCGCGTACAGCCGCCCAGAGCACCTCCAGCAGTGCACTGCGATTTCACCTTCACAATGATCACTACAAAGTCTAGTATGCGGAACTATAGTCTCCACCGTGCGGGTGCGGGTTAGCGAAATATTATAGGTTTTCACCTATAATGGCGCGATATTTCTCCTAATTCCTCAATGGAATCAGGAGCGCGGGAGCAGAAACGAAAGCGAAAATGTAGGTCACGTCAGCGCGATAAGACGTTGCGAGAAGCAAATATGGCGGCAACCGATTGTGCACGACTGGAAAGGGGTGGGATATTAGGAGTTGTTGCGAGGTATACTAGATGGCGTTACCAGTAGGTCTTATAACAAAATCCCTAAACAGGTTACCGATTTGACGGATAGTGAGTTCAAGAGCCATGTCAAGCGGGTTTTAATATCGAAAGGCTATTTATTATATGGTGGATCATTAGGGGAGACCTAGGAGAGTTGTAACTGAGGAGAGTTGTAACAAAGCCGATTTCTTGGAATCTATGACCGTTAAAAATATGGAAACTCAACGCAATTATTAGTTTTTTGACGCGCTATTTGATGTAGTTCCCGCCAACGCCCTACAGCGAGTAGTTGTGAGTATACGAAACCTGCACGGAAAAAATGTCAAGAGTAAGTTTTCGATCAATATTTAAATAACCTATTATTGTTTATGTATTGAATTAGTGGTGATGTGTTATTATTTCAAAAATATATTACGTACTCAAGTTTCATACCACGATATTAGATTTTAGAATTTCAGTAAGTTTCCAAGGTTAAGAGACTTATTCTAACCAAACAACGACTTTAATGCACCTAGGAGAGTTGAAACAGACAGAAAAAATCGTATTCTCTTCTGTAATTAAAATGAGTTATTTTTGCATGAATGTTGTTATTTTACCGTTTCAGAATACCGAATGTACGAAAAACAAATAGGGGGAATGAGTAGTTTAGAAATGTACGAACTAGCTTATGAAGAGGTGACATGAATTAATTAGAATTATGTGTCATTGTATCGATTTGTTAAAAAGGAAAAGGATTTCCAGGCTATCCTGACAGATAAGGCTCCATCTGTCGGATATCCCAGACCGACAGTATTTTCGGAAGGTGAGGAGAATATATTGTGTTTATATAAAATATTGCGGCATCCAATAATGGGTTGGCATCAAAATAAGCAAAAAAATTGGCTTATATGTTAGCACAAGAGCATAATAATGAATTTCCTGTATTCTGGAAACAAAAACAAATGGCAGTGGATGTTTGGTTTTAATTATTTACGAAACTTCATCCAAATTTATCTGTAAGATTGCCTCAAGCAACAAGCATAGCTCGAGCTACGAGCTTTAATAAAACCAATGTTGGTATAGTTTTCGACGATTACGGAGGTGTCTTGAGCAAGCATGCGCTTGAAGTAAAGGATATATGGAACGTCGATGTGCTGCTATAGAAGCTAGTAGAAGAGTAAAGGCAGTTAAGAAGCGAGTATTTAGTGAGAAAAAGAAGAAGTCTAAAAATGCAAAAAGAAAGAAATCAAAAAAGAATAAGAAGAGTAGTGAAACTGATGACGAAGACCACCAGGCAGAAAATAACTGCTATTGCTTATGTTATCTTGAGCCTTATTCCAACAGTAAGTCGAATGAAACCTGGGTTCAATGTATTGAGTGTAAGAAATGGTCTCATGAAGCTTGTACTGGAGGCGAAGTACCGGTATATGTGTCATAACTGTTTCTACGACTAATTTATATTCTATCGTTACTTACTATTTTTTGTGACATAACGTAATAAAAAATAAAGATTTATGAAACTGTTTTTATTAGCCAATAACAATGTTTATAATGAATTTAATCCCCAAATATATAGCTGTTACAACTTACCTCAACGTCTGTTACAACTTACCTCGGCACTAGGAGAGTTGTAACGCGGAGAGTTGCTTCAGTTTTCATCGATTTTCTCATATGCCTTGGTTGTTTTAATCGTATTTATAAATTTACAAAGTGTATAACATTGATCTTGGTGAAGTATAAAATTCATTCGAATATAACTGTATTTGGCTGAAGTATGCTAGGTAATGTAAAAATTGTTACAACCCTCCTCGGTCTCCCCTATGTGAATGATTGTAACGTCTGGAAATGACGCGCCTCTCTGTGCATCTACTAAAAACTTTGTAATAATTTATACTTTGTAAAAATATGTAACATGAAAAGATTAACCAGATCGAGTTTCTTGCCGGTTCTTCTCGATGACTGGGTTGTTTTCCGAACCGGTGGTAGCTTTGACTTTCATAAGCGCCTTCTCAGGGCTTAAATTGAATAAAGGATATTTGATTTTGATATATATCTAACGATATGCTCCAACTTCCGAAAAATACAATGGTCTAATGTGAAATCATATTTTTTGAAGTTTTGATTTTTACAATCCATCAAAATAGATCATAGAAGCTACGCTGCATAAAAGTATTTGGATAAACAACTTCTTTTTTGGTACGCGTATTATTTAATTTATAATATCTTCTAAAACAAACATTTAAATTATATACTGTAAAGGTCCATTTTGGATATTAAATATGCAACGTAACTGAAATACTTAATTGGGTTTATACTAATAATATATTAGTTTAAGTAACGTCGTAAATTAAACATTATTATAATTCAATGTTATTCAGTATCTTATAGATAAAAATGATTACTTTGACTTATCCTTAGGAGATAAATATTTACTATCACAGACTCTTTTGTAGATATTTTAGAGATGTACAATTCCGTAGTATGTTATTTATATGTATCTCATAAAGTGTGGTCATTTTTATCAATGTAAGCATCCGAAGAGTTTTTTTACAAATTCATTAGAATATACATCGACTGTTCTTTAGTTTATATAAATAAAAAAAAAACATATTAACATTGTTTTTTTATAACATAGAAGGCAAACAAACAGACGGGTCACCTGATGTTAAGTGATCACCGTCGTCCATAGACACTTGTAACACCAGGGGAGTCACAAATGCGTTGCCAGCCTGTGTATAGGAGAAGTGGTAAGGGGGAGGGAAAGAGAGAGAGGCGAGAGGAGGGGAGATGGGTCTCCGGTGCTCTCACTGGCTAAACAAACCGCAACTATGTATGCACTGTTGTTTCACGTCGGTTTTCTGGGAGCGGGGTGGTACTACCCGGGGTGAGCCGACCCATTCATGCTGAAACCAATAACTTCAGCGTGGCTCTGCCACCTACAATTGTGGAAGAGATTCTTTAAACGACAATGAAAATTATAACAAAATTCATTGCGTAGTGTGTTAAGTGACTTTATTTTAGCACATTTATAGAATAGATATGGAAATAATACTGTCATATATTATTATGTTATGAATTTCATCGTGGTATTTCCAAACATTATCGTTGTGGTTTTTGATCAGCATTCATCTATTAATATTTAATTAATATTTGTTAGTATATCATATTCGGGAATAGCATAAAGCGATAGATCGCTATTGCTATCAACTGGTTTTATTATATTTGAAATAGGTATAGACGAAATTTAAGTGTCTATTATTTGTCAGGGTAACATCAGAAATGGCTGAACTAATTTGGACGGGATTTATATAGATGCATAGAAGACTTTTAAAAGCATGTTCTGGGCTATATCACAACCTACATATTATAAAAGAATGTCCTCTGCCACGTTTATCTGTCTGTCTGTTCCCGATAAACTCTAATACAAATGAACGGATTTTCCTACTGTTTTCATCTATACTCATATTATAAAGAGGTAAAGTTCGTGACGTTGTGAGGTTGTAGGGGGTAATCTCAGGAACTACTGGTTCGATTTGAAATTGATTTGATTTGAGTGTTATATAGCTCATTTATCGAAGAAGTTTATAGGACATATATCATCACGCTAAGAACAATAGGAGCTGAGCATCAGTGAAGAATGATTCTAAATCAATTTTCCTCTTGAGAGCTTCCGCTACGTATTAGCGTAAGCCCAAAGTAACAATTACTACGCGGACGAAGTCACGGGCAGAGGCTACTCAGTAGATAAAGTGATTCATGAGAATGAATTAGGTATATACTTTTGTCAAGGTTTTCTTATTATCAAGGCGGGACAATGTCAGCCGGGCTCACGAGTATCACTATAATTTTTCAATGATGCTTAAGCTATAATGACACAGTTAAACATACGACCAAGTAACTTAAAATCAACACAACAATTACTATTAGCTCTAGTATGTACTTTTAATAAAATAACAAACACAATTTTAACAAGATCGAATTAACAGACACCGAGTTGAAAATTTATTGGAATTCAAAGCAAAGAAGATTAAAGCAAGAAGAAAAGCACTTAGGCTTAATATTTTTATACATATAACAGAGAGCCCTAACTGAATTACACCCCCTTACATATTTAACTATGGCATTACCAACGCTATCGATCATAGTCCGTAATTACCTATTCGTCCTTAGCGGTTTTATGTTTACCGGCCAAACCCTATTTTGTGGCCCGGATTTTATCCCCAAACACTTTGAATGCCATCGGAGATTTCGAGGTCTCGGAGCTTTAATCGAGGTAATGGGTTGTACGTACATAATTACTTATATTTATAACGTGAGTTATTGTAATATTTATATAGTCGCCATAGTATAGAATAATGTATATACTTTTTTTTTGTCATAAAATACAAAAAAACCGACGGTTCACCTGATTTTAAGTGATTACCGCCGTCCATAGACACTTGCAACATCAGTGGAGTTGCAAGTGCGTTGCGAGCCTTTATTTGGAGAAAAGGGTAATGGAAAGAGGAGTAGGGAGGGCCGTGGGGAGGGAAGGTGGGTCTCCGGCGCTCTCACTGATCGAACGAAACGCAACCATGCAAGCGCTGTTACTTAACGTCGGTTTTCTGTGAGAGGGTGGTACTACCCCGGGCGAGCTGACCCATTCATACTAAAAAACAAGTAATAGCTTCGACGTAGACTACCAATCACTCAACATCAATATACCGAGATATTCAGCCTCGTACCAAATTCTTCAACAATTTTTTTAATAGTTATTTACGAGCTTTTTGTGTTGTCAATGATTTATTGGAAATATTTATTTTTGTTCATAGCATCGACTAGACGAAGATACTATGTAAGGAAGTCAGGACATTCGTAAGGCAAAATATTTAGTCCGAAATGTTAGGTAACTCAGATTGAACTAGTCCACAAACAGTCCAGAACATAATAGTTACTAAACTTCTACGCAGCGTGGACAGGAAATCATATAATACAGAATTTGTAGAATCAATTGTTTATACTTACTAATATTATAAAAAGGTAAAGTTTGTGAGTTTGTGACGTTGTGACTTTGTACGAGGTAATCTCAGGAACTACTGGTCCGATTTGAAAAATTTATCGAGGATGGTTATAGGTTATACATGATCACGGTAAGACCAATAGGAGCGAAGCACCAATGAAGAATGTTTAAAAATCGGGATATTTTTTCCTCGTGAGAGTTTCCGTTACGTATTAGCGTTAACCCAAATTATCTATTTCACGCGAACGAAGTCGAACCAGAACGATATTGTAGCCAAATTATGACATGTAACATCATTTGAAAGTGCTCCTTATAAAAGATATAGGTATTCAACTCAGAAAAATGCAGGATTTTGGAAATAATAACAGATTTATTACTCATGAATACAACTAGTCTTAGCAATAATTTTGATATGTCAATATTCTTTTGAATTAATCAATATTAAAACAAAGGGCACTTCTGACCATAAATAATAATTAAAAAGATATTAGATATTCAACCTGATATCATGTCTTTTTTTTTTTATTGAAGCACGACATAGTGACTGCACTACGCCTGATGTTAAGCATAGTACAATCCAAAAACATCGGCAACCACCGAGAGACAGATTATCCATCGCCGGTCGCCGCTGTCATGCCGGCCATAATGACGAAAGTCACTCGGTACTGGATATGCACAGGCTGATCCCAAAACGCGACACGCAGAAGCGAGTCACTATGACGGGCTTTTTCGCCAAATACATGGTGGTTGCAACCCAGTCGGGCTGTAAAACCCTACCACCCCGCTTTCGCCATTGCCTCGTTCGTTATTCAGCAGGGTGCACCACCTGCAGGTGAGGTTGGCTTGGGTGTCTCAAGTCTTAAGATGTTACGCGACACCCCTTACACTCCAAAAATGTCTTACTGCCGACACTGTTATTTTACAAAAAAATAACTTCATAGATTAAACGATGCTTACACTTAATAGATGAATATAAATTCGGTTGAATTGGTGGAAGACCGTTTAAGTGATTGTTTTTAAAAGCCAAAATAATATTTTATAGAAACAAATGCTAGACACAAAATTCCTATTAACACTTGGTAGGTAACCCACATAGCAACGGCTCTATCTTTGCTTTGTGTTAAAAATTTGTTGTAAACCTAATTGCTTTCGAACCTTTTTGTTGTTTTAAACTTTATAAGGTAATGAAAGTTTTATCTTCATGTTATACTAGCGGTACCCGCGGCTCCGCATGCTTTTTTAAAATTGTATTAAAGAATTATAAACTTGTGAGACTATGTACAATTATAGAAATGCTCTTTAAAAACAATACTAAGTAAGACACGCACGCCACTTACAGTATAGTATGTAATGTATACAATAGACATATAAATACTAACAATGTACCTTAGTGAGGTTTACCATCAGCAACATATTTGGGATTTTAACCCACCATATAACTATCTTCGTGCTCACTTACACTGTGTAAGGAACTAGTGAAACAATAACTTCAAATTTTATCATAAAGATTTACATTTACATTACTTTGTTATTATAATTACGATTTTGTGTCTATACAAAAAATAAACGCTTGTCTGTTGTGCAAGAAATTGTATTATGAACCTCTTTACGTAATACGTTTATGGTCTAAAATCTTATTAGGAAGACCTTTTCTATCTTTAAAGTTACTATCATCATCATTACCCTTATCCCACCTAAGTAGGGTCGGCACAACATGTTTTCTTTTTCCACTCTCTCCTATCAAATGTCATCTCAGTATTCACACCTTTTACGCACATATCATTTTTCACACAATCCATCCACACCTTTTTCGGTCTTCCTCTACTCGTATATCCATCCACTATCATACTCAATACTTTTCTAGTCACATGGTTTTCATCTCTTCTCATGACATGCCCATACCATGCTAACCTATTACTTCTCAACTTCTCTGTCACTGGTACTATTTTCAAACTTCCTCTGATATACTCATTCTTAATCTTATCCATTCTAGTCACACCACACATCCACCTTAACATTCGCATCTCTGCCACATGTAATTTCCTCTCATCCGTTTCTTTCGTAGCCCAGAACTCAGATGCATACAGCATGACCGGTCTTATCATGGTTTTATAAACTTTCCCCTTGAGTTTCAAAGGCATTCGTGGGTCACAAGCTACCCCAGACACATTTCGCCATTTCATCCATCCTGCATTTAACCTGTTCCTCACATCCTTATCAATGCCACCGTCGTTTTGTATCATTGAACCGAGATACCGAAAATTGGAGCAAGCTTGTAAGGGTACACCATTTAAGGCTATAGGAGAAAAACTAGATGTACCACCAAAGTCGCAAAACAAGTATTCAGTTTTTGTTCTACTAATTTTTAAACCGACATTCTCCGGGTTTTCTCGCCATTTTTCCAGCCTGCTCTGGACATCGTTAGCGTCCTCTCCGATAAGAACAATGTCGTCAGCAAACAGCATACACCAAGGTGTATCCTCCTGAATGTCTGATGTTAATGCATCCATAACAAGAAGAAATAAATAAGGGCTTAAAGCTGAACCCTGGTGTAAACCTACTGCCACATTGAAATCATCGGTAACTCCAGCTTCGGACCTAACTTGTGTTTTCGCTTGACCGTACATACCACGAATAAGTTGTAGGTACTTCCCAGGCACTCTTTTCTTTTTCAAGGCCCACCACAAAACATCTCGAGGTACTCGATCATATGCCTTTTCCAGATCAACAAACACCATATGCAAGTTCTTATGTACACGTCTGTATTTTTCGCACAATTGCCGAAGTGCAAAAATGGCATCGGTTGTCGCTCGTCCAGGCATAAACCCAAATTGATTCTGCGTCACTTCAGTCTCATCTCTTATTCGTCTCGCTATCACTCTTTCCCAAACCTTCATACTATGTGACATGAGCTTTATTCCTCGATAATTGTTATCTTTAAAGTTACTAATCATTATAATATCGAATTATAAACCATTAGTTGATAGTTATGTATCTAATTAAAAATAAAGAATGAGTTGAAATCTTGCTAAATTTCAGTCAGACAAAGTCACGGGTAACAGCTAGTCTAAAATAGAAAAACCTCAATTACTCTTTATAAGGTAAAGTGAAAGTCCTCGGAAAATCAGTCTAACCTTTTGGAGAAAGTACCGTTGGCAAAGCCACAGTTAACAGTTAGTATAAACTAAAACTGCCTGAATTACTTTTTATAAGATCAGCTATCTGCCAGTGAAAGTTTCGTAAAGATTGGTCTAACCGTTTTGGAGATAGTATTAAGGGCGAAGCCACGGTGAACAGCTAGTATAAATTAAAATTGCTCGAATTACTTTTTATAAGGTCAGGTATCTGACAATGAAAGTTTCGCAAAGATCAGTTTAACGGTTTTGGAGATAGTACTGCAAGAAAAGCCACGGTTACCAGCTAGTATAAATTAAAATTTCTTGAATTACTTTTTATAAGGCCAGCTATCTGCAAATGAAAGTCTAACTGTTTTGGAGATAGCATTTCGGGCAAAGTCATGGTTAACTAAATTAAATTAGTCAGACCGACAAAAATTTTAAAAAATGCATTTTTGTTATCAGAATCGTGTATACTTTCGTGCCTAATCAGTGAAAAAATTTTATTTTACTGTTACATACAGACACTTCATTTTTATTATATGTATAGATTTAGAAATAATCTTGTATTTTATACATTATTATTAAGACTAAATTACAAACTGACTAAAGAACTATGTTGACATGACAACCACTTCCTTATTCGAAAATACATCAATACAACACTTTATTTTTAACAGAGTATAGATAAATATATTAATTTTATTTTTTTGGCAACCAATTTTCTGGTAGACTATTACTGCCATTGTCGAGTGAGTGACGATATTACAAGTTTCTTGATATCATTCCAACGAACTAACAAAATGGTGGCCGTCTTGTTAGAACTTTCCTGGTAGTTTTTTTGGCAAGTCATAATCTATGCTCCGCGGCATTTTTTTCTAATTCACTTCACTTGTGTACAATAACAAAACTGTATTACGCAAAACACCACCAATATTCCAAAATATAGAGCCAAATAACACAAAATATAAAGTCCCCGTCATGACATTCCAAAATCCCGCCAAAAACTCCGAAAAGTGATTTAGGACTAATGTACGGTTGTAACACAAAATATAAAACTAATAGGCAAGTAATGTAAAACATCTGGAAATGTAAGAAATTGAAAAATAGACGCAACAATGGCTAAATATTGGGTGAGCCTTGTGAACATGTAGACTTTTTCATTCGCTTTTTTGCTGATTACCAGAATATCTAACAAGGCAGTTTAAATTTGAGTTAAGAGTTGGTTATTTATAGTAATTATTGGCCAGGTTTTAACTTTTGGCAAGACTTGGTTATAACTGAAACATGATCAGAGATTACCATCTTGGAATCCAATTTGACCATTTCCGTTATAACTTGCTAAAATAAAAGTAAGAAAGAGATCAATCCTTATGAACCCGTTGTTTAGGATCAAAATATCAATGAAAATAAACTTTCAAATTGAACTCAAAATAGAGTTTTTCAATGAAGACTAAATTATGAGGTAAATACAATGAAAAAAATGTATAAAGTAACTTTAAACTTACTACTTCTTAAGGGCTTTAATTAATAATCACATAACCTTCTCATACAGCCTCTAGTAATCCACATAACGTCTTCTCTGAACAGACGACATTAAGCGAAAAGGTATTACAGTTGTTTTAAAGTAAATTTCGCAGTTTACGACTTACGGCATCTCTTTAATGCGAGTTGCTTTCATCTGTTGTTATGTTTAAGAATCACGTACCTTATAAGTGCTGAGTAAAACTAGGCATTATGTAACTTATGTTTTTTTATGTCATACAAAGCACACGTACAAGCTGGTCATCTGATGCCACTCACATCACTGCCGTCCATAGGCATTAGTAACACTAGGGGAGTTGCAAGTGCATTGCCAGCCTGTGTTTGGGAGGGATGGGGGAGGAGAGGGAAGAGAAGGGAAGGTGGGCCTCCGGCACTCTTACTGATCGAACCGAAAGCAACAATTAAACCACTGTTACTTCATGTCGGCTATCTATGAGAGTATGGTACTACCCCAGACGAACCGTCCTATTCATGCTGAGACCAGTAATAACTTCAGCGTGGCTCTATCTCTAACAAAATTGTATAGCGGATAATCTGGTAAAGACGGTATCAAATTTATCTCTTTTAAAAACTTAGGAGAACCAATTTGAAGTGTCTTAATTTGACTATATTTTTGGTGTACTTCTTGTTGTGTGAGTGTTGGATAGAGAAATAAGACTCCAGAATATACATTAAAATTAAGACTTATTACTTTGGAAAATTATACGTGTGTTGGCGATGGAGTCTACGCAACGACTGAAGACTTACTTAGAGATAGAGGCCGTGGTTAGCTGTGTATTACTTCGCAATACAAAAAAAATAACGCGTCAGCATTGCCATCAAATCCTTATGTCATCTAACCGTGTATTTGGCAAAATCAAAAAGAAGGAGAAATTAAAAAATGCAGGTTCGAATTCTTGCGATTGCGTGATTTTGTATGTGGTAGAGCCACGTTGAAGCTTACTGGTGTCGGCATAAATGGGTCGGCTCGCCCGGGGTAGTGTCACCCGATCCACTGAAAAATCGACGTGAAATAACAGTGCTCGCATTGTTGCATTTCGTACGATTAGTGAGAGCGCCTGATACCCACCTCCTCTCCTCTTCCCTCATGGTTTATTCAGTAATTTATGGTTTTTACAGTAATTTACATGTTAATGGTTTTCGCTATAAATATAGTGAAAAATCGATCACAACATTTCATAAACAGTGTGAAACATCGAAATTGTTCCAAGCGAACAAATCTCAAATTCACGAATTCTCAAATTACGCTATAGGTATGCGAGCTCAGTGCAGCAAGAGAGATTGCGCACAGTTGATTGTGCATGGCATGGCGTCGTCACGTCTCACACACTCGCCACGCCACCGGTCAGGTTTACTCTATATCACATCAAAAACGGATGTAATACATGGTTCGGTGAAGCTGTAAAGACCTTTCCAGGTCAACAGCGTTTACATTTCGAAAAAAAAAAAGTTGTAATATAAATTTCATTCATTATCAATTGAAATTAAACATTTGGTGAAATTAAAAATGGTGACAAACGAATAAGGTTATACCTATAATGTTATAGTAAAAAGTACATATACGCTACGTAACCCGGCCTCGAAGCATTAAGCCCCGTTAGTGAAGTAAAGGGGCAATCTTCCCACTAATTTGATAGCTCCAGACAAACGAGCGGACATTAGGATGCGTTATAAAGCATAAAAGGAAGCGATTTATTGTAAATTATTTAATTAATTACTTACATTATACATAAGAAAAGTAAAAATACATAGTATACAGACAATATAGTTATAGAAAATTGTAGTCGCAAAGATGTAACACAATAAATATATAACAATTAAACGTTTGTAATGATGTCTATAAAATAGATAAACAAGTCGTATGAATTAAACAAGCCGAGACGTTCAAATTGTTTTTTTTAAGCTATTGCATAGCTTCTATCGCGGGCCTTCAGCGTGGAGACCGAATCCAAAAAATCCGTAACGAAAAAACCTAACACCCCCCACTCTGCCTACAATGTAGCTCGGCTGAGCGTTCACTTAACGTATATATGGTACGACTGTACAAAGCTCGCACGGATCGAGACGAGCTGCTCCGAAATCGGACGAATACGTAATCAGCTGTTTGTGAGAAAGTATACTGGTGTATAGGTATTTATCATCTATGTACAACAGTGAATATCTGTACTCGTATAATTTGTGTACAAAGTGTTTTCCTGAATAACCTACATGTATTGTAAAATAATAAAAATATTTTGAACAATATTAACTTCTAATTTATTTAATAAAAGAAAAAAAATTGTTTTCTCATCGATCACCACGCTCAAAAAGTGTAACTTGAATTAATATCAAAGAAAAAAAAATAAAGGAAAAAAATACTACATAAATAAAATAAATAAATAGTTATAATTGCATAAGTTAATAAATAATGCTATGCAATAGCTTTACCGCGGCAGTCCCTGAGTGCCACATGTATTTTTTTTCTTCTCGAACTGACTACGCTATTGACCTAGCAAGGTCTTAACAGCTTCACCGGACTACAAAAACTTGGAGATGCCGGGAATCGAACCCGGGGCCTTTACAGGGTTTGATCCCCGAAGCCTGATAATAGAGTATAGGTTTCCTTATTTTTTTTGGAAAAGTAAATTGTATTTAATATGACATTATAAATATTTACAGCTAATAATGCATAAGAATAGTATTTTACTCCGTTATAAAATAAAATGTCTTTTATATAAAGTTACATCCAAAAAATAGAAGAATGGAATAAATCGGTGATAAGGCTAATTTAATGCGTGATTACGTTTGGATAAATTGAAAAAATTAAGTCTTGAACAAGGAAGAATCACTTATCTTCTGTTATCAATCACTGGTTTGAGTAATCATAAAAAATTATTCGAACATTCCCCGCAAACGTCATACTGTTAGAATAAGGAATTTTAAATTTTTAGCAACGGAAACGGATTAAAAAAATTGTCATATGATGTTTTTACGGGAAATTAGTTCAAGTGACGATATACGGTGTATGATGCTGTTAAATTTATATGTGATTCGGTTGTGCTTAATGATATGAAAAAGCAACGATGATAATCATTATCATAGCTTCGATATCACTTCGATATATAATGGTGGTGGACTTTCTTTTCAGAATCAGAATGGCTACATTTTTATTCCTCAAACTGACTATGCTAATGACATAGGAAGGTCTTAACAGCTTCACCGGACAATTAAGGCGAGTGCTTAAGGCACTCAGCCGTTTTTGTTTTGACAACTAGCTCAAGGATGTACGGCACATGGCTCAAAGCTTGTCTGGAGGGATATACCGCTTTTTAAAGTGAAACTTTTAATACTACTTCCAACAAGGTTGCATTAAATGTTTAACGCTACAATGGAGGAGGTATGAAAGCACTACCGCGTTAAACGTAGGTGGTAGGTCTCTGTAGGTTGTAGAGCCAAGCTGAAGCTATTATTGGTTTCAGCATGAATGGGTTGGCTCGCCCGGGGTAGTACCCTCTCATAGAAAACCGACGTGAAGTAACAGTGCTTGCATTGTTGCGTTTCGTTTGATCAGTAAGAGCGCTGGAGACTCACCTAACCTCCCCTTCCGCTTCCTCCTTCCTTTCCTCTCCCTCCCTCCTCAACACAGGCTGGCAACGCACTTGCGACTCCCCTGGTGTTGCAAGTGTCTAAGGACGGTGGTGATCATTTAACATCAGGTGACTCATCTGTTCGTTTGCCTCCTATGACATAAAACAAACGTTCAACGCTAGAAACAATATGATTTCACTAAAAATCAATTTCTACCACTTCCTATTTTCATTTCCACTATACGAAGTTTCACTTCTTCAGCTCGGAGAGACTCCACGCACTATTTTTTTTCTTATGTAACGATTTCCACCTGTAATACCTAAATAAACGCCGCGTCAAGGAACTCCGTTCTAATAACAAATACCTATTTTCATCGAATAGGAATTTAACGAAAAATATCTGTTCTCGCCATTAACTTATGTCAAACACGCATTAAGCGCGTGACACGCCCATCGCGTCATCTAACCGTATATCACCAGTCACGTGATATATTTATGTATACGGAGCTGTATTGTTGCTTTCCATTTGCTTACATATCTTTAAGTGACTTTCATGTCACAGTTTCGCATTAAATAGGTTTAGAACATACGCGCCTTGTAACTTTTATTAGTGGGACCAAAGAGTTTTGATGTTTTTGTACCTACTTACAACATAATTTATTTATAGGATAATAACGTCATCAATAAATTAAAATGACTCTTTTTTAATTAAATGTACGGTATCCACTAATGAAATTAACAGTAAAAAAAGTATTTTTATTATTTATTTTTATTTACCAGTAAACGTGCTTTTACGATGTTTGTAACAACTGATTAAAAAAGGACTTTTATAAAAACAATTTTTTGTACAAATGCGCTAAAACTTTAATCAGCTGTTCTTTCAATGTGTATAGCGGCCATTTTGAAATTACTATTTTTTTAGATATAATATCGTGTTAGTTGACTCTCTAATTTGCAATATTAGTGCCATACTACGTAATATAGTTCGGTTATTATGCATAAGTGAAGTAAATGGAAAATAATACCACGGAGCATGAATTCTGAGATGCCACAAAACTCCCTGGGAAGTTCTAACAAGAGAGCCATCATCTTGTTGGAGTTTTGAAACTAGATACTTGTAATATTATTACTTACTTCACAGTAATAATTTAGGAGACTGGTAGCCAAAAATACAATTTAAAAGGAAATGACCATTTTGGTTTTCTTTCATTTTCATTTTTAACAATGATGCAAAACTGCAAAGTCGTAGGACTAAAGAAACTAGTTGTGATTTGGTTACAAGATTTGATATTAATTAAGTAACACACATTGCAAGCGAAACAAAATAAAACAACCAAATCAACACTCTAATCTATAACTCAATAAATATAGTCGAATACTACATTAATTATTACACAAATATATAAAAAGTTTTCATTAATGTCGTAAAAATTCATATCCCATTTAAAGTATTGTTATGCAATATAATCGTACTGGTGTTGATTTAGACTCTATTTTTTAAGTAATCTAAATTATTGATCACTAAATTTTCTTTATAAGTTTCATACACATTTTCACGTATACGAAGCAGATTGTTTTTTTTACGAGTATATTACTATCGGGTACAGCAGTCATTGTTCCGCCTTAATAATAAAAAAAAAAACTTAAAATAAACATATGCTATCGCTGAGTTTTTTGGAGGCATCTACAACTTTACTCTCGAACTCAATTATATATTTCTCATCGTTAAGGCAGCGTTGGTAAGAAACCTTTTTTCGACCGTTTTTTCTCCGAATTACTTTGCAAATCCGACTACCACAAAAAAGTCTTTCCATTTTTCAGGTTAATATATAGCCTATGACACACAAATAACGTGGCTTTCTACCGGTAAAATAATTTTCAAAATCAGTTTAGTAAATCCAGATATTACCCTCTACAAAGTCACCAACTTTACCTCTTCTTCTAGTATAGAGTGTCGAGAAAATAATATAAGTATATATACACGTATTATGAGTGTTCCAATCAAAATTCTTAAACGAAATAACAACATCAAAACATTGTTTTCAATAAAACCCTTATAATAAAACCTGCCCGTTGGTTTTAACTGAATTACTGATGGCGTAAACACCGAACAATTTTCAACTTTATAAAACAGTAAATAGAGTCAATATCGCCTCGTTTACATTATATTAACGTAGCCTACGACGCTCTGGGGACTGTGTGCCTTTACCATTTTGATGTTCTCGGGTCTTTTATTTAAAAAAATGTACTTATTTATTGTGTACTGAATTTGTATAGATGATTGGGAGGTCGCGAAATGTTTATTTCCCTTTAAATTTTGTTTTATTCAAGAACGTAATGTGATGAAATTATCATATGAATACACTAATATATTTTCTTACGTTAAGTATGTAATAAGCAAAGGATTCATTTATAAATGAAACCAACATTTTTTTTTATTTCTCTTGTAACAACCCTATACCGTTGGACTGGTTAGTCGCCAGCAATGTTTTTACAGTATAATCATTAGTCGATTCTCGTTCTAAAACAATTTAAATACTTAGTGCTTAATATTTGACTTAATTATGTAGAGAAAATCAAAACTGGTGTACAATCAACATCAGGTGATTTACGCAAAAACAAACTGGTGTAATAATAAGGAAAGCAATGATTCACACCGTGCCACGTAGTCTAGCCCACGTCCCCACCATAGTGGTTGGCAGGGCGTTTTTTTTTTTTCGAAATGACTACGCTATTGACCCAGCAAGGTCTTAATAGCTTCACCAGACTAGTAAGGCGAGCGCTTAAGGCACTCAGCCGACTTTATTTTGGCAACCAGCTCAAGGGTGCACGGCACATCTCGGCTTGGCTGTTGCCTGTTGCATGCAAAATCACGACCTATCTTAGCTAACCTAGCTAACTATTCATATATGTATGAGTTGTTGAAACGTATATGTGTACCAAGCATACATGCCTCAACAGCTCCTCCATATATTTATTATCGAAAAATTGAGAGTTTTTCAGTTCGATAAGGGAAAAAAGTAAACCCTTCCACTTTCATGTGTAAGCGTGTAGGCGTGCATGTGTGGAGGTGATCGTGTAGTGTTGTAGCGGTGATGTATATTTGTGTGTCACCGTATCGCGCAAGTAACGCACTCAAGGGCTCCCTACCGAGGGATCGAACCTAGGCTTGAGCCGCTGCCGTGGGAGGCCTAATCGCGTGTGCGGGAGCGAAATTAACCCTTAGACCACGGCGGCGTGATCTGTGGTTACGCGGGCGTGGGCGTGAACACATCTGTTTCGAGGGACAGGTTGGTACTGATCGTTCGCTGACGTGACTGAATAGCAGGGCTATAGTACTCGTTCGATGACGCTTGTGGTGGAATAAAGGGCTAGTAAAAGTAATAAAAGTACAAATGTCTACGAAGTCCACACATCTACACAAACCGATAGACACTCAGCGATAGTTTTTTATCCAATAAAAAAAGAAGGTATTTAATAAAAAAATGTGCAGTACAGCAGCACTACAGAGCTGATTTTCGTTGCGAGCCCAATATAGACGGACGTTCAGTCAGTCATATTATGTTACAAAATTGAGAACTAAATAACACAGACACACATAACACGTCACAGATGATCACATTAAATACGTATAGCTACTGTAACTACAAATTCAAGACTAATTAATGTCCGGTTTCTGAGATATTCTGTTAAACTATCATTAGTTATTGACCCAACAAAGTTATCCATTAGATAAACTGTCAAATGGCCCGTTAAGTTTTACTGACATTTATCGTATGATTGTGTGTTTTGAAACGCAATTTGACAAGTTATCGAACCGACAACGCTATTGAACAGATAAACTACAATTAAAGTACCTCAGAAACCGGGAATAAGCAAATATAAATGATAGTGGCCCAATTTATAATTAGATCGGTTCCTGTTCATTCTGTAAAAGTTCCAACACTGTATCATTTGAAGGTAAGTTAATAAGTGGAGTTTTTGGCGGGATCTCCGTCTGTCATGTAGTGGATTTTATATTTTATTCATAATCTTGTGTTATTAGACTCTATATTTTGTAAATTTGGTGGTGTTTTTCGTAATATAGTTAGTTTATTGTGCATAAGTGAAGTGAATGGAAAATAATACCACGGAGCATGAAATTCTGAGATACCACAAAAACTCTCTGGAAGGTTCTAACAAGGGATCCACCATCTTGTTAGAATATTGACTAACACGACGCTTATTATTGAAGTGATTGCACGATGCTTGTAATATTATTGACTACGTGACAATGGCAGCAATAATCTAAATAATTGATTGCCAAAAATAAAGATAAAAAAAAAAGTTAATAAGTGCAAAGCTCGAGAATACTACCACTGACCGCGTTTTAAAGTAATAAATTATGCATATGTCGAGGCCGTAAAATATTGAGTGTATCGATTCTTCGACCACTGCGTAATACGCAAAAGGAGAAGCGATGAAATTTCCAGGATCGTCTCTTGTATTAGTATAGTCGTAGGTAGGGCTTTTTTGATGGTCCACCTGGGGCCACGCAGTGCCCTCAAAAGGTATTTCGAATATATTCAAAATTGTCAATCAAAAAGAAATCAATAGACACACGTAAGGAAAACCTTTGTATCCTTTATTATGGACAACTATCGACCAGTGGACGACCAACTGGTATTTGCTGCAACTGCGAAAACTGCAGCTTGTAGACAATCTAACATGGCTGCCATCAATTGACAAAGACACTATTCCTATTGAAGTACCTCATATTTTTAACATGATACCTATTTTCCAATTAATTTAGAAAATATCTTTTGTATACCTGTCGGGTAGCGATCAAATGGCGTCCATGTAGAAGTATGACGTTATCTATAGTGACGTTATGGTTATGGTTTGATCGATCAATCCATCAAGAACAATCGAATAAAACGTTAAACGATACAGAAACACAACACTGACTATAGTTACGACGAATTATCCGTAGGTGTAACTAGCCCAACTGTCTGAGCGAGTATGCCCAGCATCTAGTCATCGCCTTTTAAGGCATCAAATACATAAACAGCCAATAATACCTCCAACCAATGGCATCTCAGATCGCGGTAAATATCGAACAGCTGATAACTTGAACCAGTAGCATTTGAGATCAATAGTAACACTCCTGACATAGTCAATAGCGCAGTGTCACAGGTCAATAGTGGCTCCCTCGATATACGGAATCCCTTTGCACTTTGCAAGAAAAAAAAAATGTAGAACGAATGTAAAGCAAATCAATCACATATAAGCTTGCATATAAGTATGCTAATATATAATATCGAATTTCGACCACTGTAGTAAAAAATAAATTAAAGAATTAATTAAACGCAAAAATAGTGTAAAAAATATACTTTATTATTCCGTATATGTTTAAAAAATTCAGCGTTCATATTGAACACATATGTAATATATACATAAGAGGCTAAATCTACGTATGTGATTGCAAAGTAAGCAAAGGTTCTATAGTCAAGTCAAACGAGCGACTCCGGCGGACGCTGTTCCACTTCGATAATAAAAAAGACCTTGATAAATTATATACCAAGCCTTCCTCATTAATTACTTATCTACTGGTGAAAACCGCATGAATATCCGTAAAATAATTTTTCAATGAATAGCGAATAGACAGACAGAATTGGCAGACGGCTTGGCTTTATAATATAGAAGGATATTTAATACCTAGACATGTAACAAACAATTGAAGATCACAATGGCCGCCCATTGTGGGAGTCATATCTTTGTCTGGAACAAATCGATTATTACCGGTTTCAATTTTATTTCTAACACGAAAAAGCTTAATAAACCCGATTGCAGTGACATCTGCTGTTTCCAATTGTGAGTACAAACTATCCAGAGACTCAAACATATACCCAGTTGGTATCTGATAAATATTTTATATAAAAAGACTAAAACCCGTTGCATATTAGGTACACTTTCGTTTACACGTATTTTTCAAATGTGTTGACATTTCATATGTGGTTTATAATTACGCATACAAATGTCATGAACCCGTAGCTCAGTTGTCATATCCTGGACGTTATACTAATCGACGATAGATTGTTCCACAGTATTCCTCGCGATCTTTTTCTTCACCGTTCACGTTGTATTTTTTTTTTATTAATTACACGTTTGCATTCATTATTGTTATTCACGTTTTAAGCATTATTGCAACTACAATATCTGGTTTTGAATGTATGTAGAAATAAACAAAACTCGTCGAACTCTGCAAAATGTATGCTAGGTAGTCGTAAACTGTGTTTGTCGAGGCCAGAGGCAGTAAAACAGCGACCTCTAGCGATTATGTAACGTCGGGTCCGTGGACTCTGCGAGGTTTGTTAAAATTAATTTATATGAAACGAGTCCGGACCGTTTGTTTAACATCGGAACGGCTAGTTTTACCGTAACATCTTCTTTTAATTAAATTATTTAGCTCGAATACGTAATGGGAAATGAAGTTTTGTATGACGATTATGTGTTTATCAGTAAAATATTAACATTTCAATCTAAAGCATTTAAATAAAGCAATGAATATATTTTGCTAGTTTTTGCTTGTTACTTTAATGTAGTATTTACGGGGACTGTAACTTTTTTCCATATATAAGGTGACAACTTGTAACAAAATTTCAATTATATATCTATCTATATATAACATTATAGATTTCAATAAATAATAGGTATTATGTGAGTTTTGTAATTGGATCCTAAATTATTATTTTAAAATTATGCCAAGATTTTATTAAATAAATTTAATTGTAAATATCATTGGACAGAGTGTTTTAGAGACGGTTCTGTTTGCTCTGAAACAATAATAGTATCACTGTTAAAAATAGTAACAATATATGAAATAGCAAATAATCTAAGAGCAAAATAACTGACAACACTGACCAAACGAAACGTAACAATGCAAGCACTGTTACTTCACGTTGTTTTTCTGTGAGAGGGTGGTACTACCCCGGACAAGTCGACCCATTCATGCTGGAACCAATAGCTTCAGCGTGGCTCTAGCACCTACAAATGATGCGTTCTTATGCTGGACGACCGCCTACTGATACCTTTCTTTCCGTCGAGAATACTATTTTGGGACGAAGTTCTTTAGCGCGGCTTACGGATAGTGCGATTTAGTATAAATCGTCACGTCCCGAATACTCTGTGTCTTTATGCACACAGTAGATTCTTCACGCTCACCCCTTGCAGGGCGTGCGGGGAATCAGTGTCAGGGTGGCCCCTCTGGCTGAAGTCTCGTTCGCCTCCCGTAACAACGGGAGGGTCTTGTTTTCGGGTGTTGAACCGTCTGCGACGGCTTGCCGCTGTGGTTATCTTCCGTCCTTTTCGGACGGTATACTGTTGGCTTGTGTATCGGCGGTCTCTGTCTTTCCTGTTGTCGTCTCATTTAGTCGTGGTTTTCTTAGATTTGGCGGTCGATTTCGTGCGTTTCAGCTCCTTACTGATTTCAGCGAGTAGCCGCGCATTCTGTTCCTCGCATTTAGCCCTTATTTCAAGGGCTTCGTGTGGGGAGGCAGTCTCTAGTCTAGCATCTGGGTCCCCCGCGGTCAGCAGTGGGCTCGCTACCAGCTGGCCCAGCCGGGTGTCTACGTCAATGAGTATCTCTCCCGTGATCATTTTTTTGACCCGGGCAAATTCTTCGGGCATCTCTTCCTCGGTTGCTGGTGAGCACGGGCATTCGTCAGTTTGTTGGTCGTCTGTTTTGCGTGGGTGTTTCGTCCTTCTTGGCCTTCTCTTGGCTTTAGTTGTGCCTCCTGGAGGGGGATCATTTGCGGGCGCCATCAAGGACGCCCCTGCGCTCTCTAATGCCTTCTCGACCGCCGGCCTGGGTCTACCAGATCCGGTTACCATCCGGGGTACGGTTCCAGTGCGGTGATTTCGGAGCTCCCGCTTGAAAACGGGGCAGATTCTCTTGTTGTTAGCTGAATGGGCACCCCTGCAGCTGGCGCAGGTCGCCGGCACCTCTCTGGGGAGGTCGCACTGCCGGGCGAAGTGTGGCCCTCCGCACCGGACGCAGGCAATCTCTCTGTGACATTGTAGGGAGGAATGCCGGAACTGTTGGCAGCGGAAGTACTGCGTTAGCCGGCGCTCCCCCCTCCAGGCTTCAGTGTAGTTTGGTGCTCCTCGACTTCTTCCGGGATGAAGCGCACTCCGTTCCCGTAGGCGCGAACGTTGGGCCCGCGCCCCTACTTCGCCAGTTGTGGGAGTAGCTTAGCCCAGTCGTGGGAGCTCTCGACCACAATCGGCGGATAACGCGGGCCTTTTGCGTCGGGTGAAGCAGGCGTCTTTAATTCGTCCGCGGCGGCAGCACTGTCGCGCGGAGGCTGCAAATCGGGGTTCCGCGAGCGCGTTACCGGCGTGTTGTGCGGATCGCTCGCAAGAGGCGCTGCGATCGACGCATAAGAGGGCTGCTCGCGGGCAGCCCCCCGCGGTGGAGCAGGGGCGGGTGCGGGTGCGCGCATCTGCGCCGCTGGGGTTTCTGGTTTATCCTGGGTGGGATGTGCCGCGAGTGGCGTAATGCAGGCTTTCTTTGTTTGAGGCTGCTGGACGTCTAGTGACGAAGGCATTGATCTCGCGCGATTGGACGCGGGCCCGGCTTTGGGTTCGCTGCGTTGCGGCGCAGCGCTCGACCGAGCGGGCTGGTCGGCGCGTCGGAGTACGCGGGCGGCGCGAGCTTGTCGCAGGCGGCGCTTACGAGCGCGGCCTTATCGGACGCGGAAGGCGGTTTTCCCTCGGTGGCGGCTTTCGGGACGCGCAGGAACAGTGCTATCCAGCGGAGCATCCCCTGCGACAGAGCCCCAGCTAAAATTAGCTGGGCGAGAGTGAGAATATCGCAGCGGACGCCTCGCCGGGCAGCAGCTGGCGCGCATCCGGAGTCGGTAAGCAAGGTGGAGGCACTGTAGTGCGGAGTCCATTTGGCGAAACGGTGGTCAGTGTTGGTGAAGCATTAGGGTCCGTAGGCAGGCTAGGAGTCATTGATTGGCAGCGTGGTTGGCCCTGAAAATGACCTTTTTCTGATCGTCGGCTCGACGCAAGAGGCGGAGCGGACGAAGAGGCGCTAGACTTGTGCATTGTCGCGTAAGTCGGAGCAGCGGTGCTCGCGGACGACTTCATACGCGGTGACGACGAAGCCGTCTGTCATTATGCGTGTGTATCGAGCCTACTACAGGCAAATGAGCACAAGAGCAAGTGAGTGATCAGTTTGGTGAGCAACTCTCTCTTTCTCTCTGTCCCTGTCTCTTTCCTTAAAACACGGTTGTATAGACATGTGTAAATTTCGTGAACACAGATTTGTTATTTGTGTTTTTATTTATTGAATTTATACTTCTTTTGGCTCGTTAGGGAAAAATTATGAGAGTAAATTTTTACGATGCACGCGCACACCGTCACGAAAAACGGACACCCTAAAGTTAGCTATACTCAACATTTTGTTTCTTTGTATTTGTTTGTATTAAAACTTTCAATGTATTAAAATTAAATACCTTTTCTCTAATGTTAGTGTCGTTTTTTCTACAAACGTAGAATAAGTCGAAAAATGATAAAATTTTTATCTCGTTACGCCAAAGAAGTATAACTTCTAATGTGTGTACATAAGTACACACACTCTTTTTTATTTATGTTAGATAAACCGTACATGAATTAATGTAACAAAATTTTACTATCGCAATTTTTTATTCTAGGCAAAAGGTACCCCATATGCTTTGATAATTTCAGGGCTCAT
>JACEII010000043.1:306282-356643 GCA_014332785.1 Antheraea mylitta | reverse complement strand
AGAGAGATCTTTGGAAATGTTAGCAGGATTGATAGAGTGACTTTTTGTTACGATTTTATCTCATGACAGGACTACTGTAAGGAGAATATTTGGTTTCATTTCCTTTGTTAGTGCACTCGTTTGTAGCCGGGATGGACAACTAGTTTGTAATAAACTATAAGCGCCCAGAATATATCCGAACTAATATTATTACTATTTTTTTTATTAAATATTAAAATCTTTATTGTCATAAAATATCACAAACAATAAGATAGATAAAGGAAACAGTACCTGGGCGACTGATTCTTGCTCGGTTCTTAAAAAACATTTTAAAATTAAAATAATCTGTTAGGTTTGCCTCATAAAATTAGTATTTAAAAAAAAATAAAAAAAAGATCTTTTACTATCACTCGGATTTAAACTTGGGTTACACGGATTTTCGAAGCAGTCGATTTCCATCTGAGCTATTTTTGTTTTGACAGCGGCGGCGACATTTACCTTCATACTCTAGCTATATTTTTTTCATTGCCTGAAATCTCAGTTTAAAAAGTTTACTATGAATAAAATTTAGCTAGATCGATTTATCATCCCCGAAACTACTTACAAACTAAGTTTCACGGAAATAGATGATGCCGTTTCAGAGATCCTGAATATATACAAATATAAAAATATACAAGAATTGCTCGTTTAAAGGTATGAGATAGATAGATATACATAGCTCATTAGAATATCCAACAATTACACCTTCATTGAGCTACGTGCTGCGGTGTAGCGGATGGTACTACAGCACTGATTTTCTATGGTGTGGCCAAAGTAATGTACGGCGTGTAGTCGGTGTCTTGACAAAAATGTATAAATGCCGTTTATTATTTATTTGCTACGCTTATACATCCTTAACTACTCAACCGCATCATAATTAAATTTTGCATACACATTGTAAAGGGTACATAGACATAGATGGTGTTATTACAAAAAAGTTAAATACGTATCGAATACTTGCTTAAAAATGGTTTCGTTTTTAATGCACCGCGATCGCTGAATGTTCGCCATCTTGCTCTTTTGTCTCGCTTTGGTTAGGTTAAGCTTGCGAAAAAGGATAACGCGAACTTGCCTCGGGCGCACGCGGTGCATTTAATACGTAACCTTTTTAAAGCAAGTATTCAATACGTATTTAACTTTTTTGTAATAACACCGGGAATGTCTTAATTTTAACTCTGCCTTCCTAATATATCCTTGATAATCTAATGTATGTCCGCAAAAATTTAGTTAAGCTGGATTTAATAAAAGACCAACTTAATTTAAATACTAGAGATAGTAACAAATTAGTCATTCCATGTTTCAGGCTCACTAAGACCAATATCAGTTTTAAAGGTAATAAATACTCAGGTTTTATAGTGCGTTCAAGCGCCAAGTTTTTAATCTCTAAAGGTCATTATAGTGTGGATGAATATGTGAACGATGGTGACTTCTGGAAATGACGCTCCTCTCTGTGCATCAAACAGAAGTGTGTATGTAAAAATATGTAACATGATAATATAAATCAGATCGAGTTTCTTGCCGGTTCTTCTCGATGAATCGGTTGTTTTCGGAACCGGTGGTAGCTTTGACGGAAGCGCTTTCTCAGAGCCTACACAGAGTAAAACATTTTTGATTTTGAATTAATCTAGCAAAAAGTACTGTTCTTAAGGGATACCTTTTAGTATATAAACGAGAACGAAGCCGGAGGTAAAAGCTAGTATGTTATAAAATATAAATGTGATGGTGGGAGAACCATGCTGAAGCTATTACTGGTTTCAGCATGAATGGGTCGGCTCGACCGGGGTAGTACCTCCCTACCTACAGAAAACCGACGTGAAGTAACAGTGCTTGCGTTGTTGTGTTTCGTCCGGTTAGTGAGAGCGCCGGAGACCCAACTCTCCACATTTTCCCCCTTTCATCTTCCCTTCCTCCCCCCACCCAACACAGGCTGGCAACTCCCGTGGTGTTGTAAGTGTCTATGGACGGTGTTGATCACCTATGCGTTTGCCTCCGATGATACAAAAAAAAAATTACAAATCTCAAAGGCAATTCTAGAGGTTGCCTCGTTCAAACAGACAAGAGCATTGGGATATTAGTATGGATCACGTGAATAAGTAGACGTAAATAATGTATAAAAAGACAGTCTAACTGAATATTTGTTTCTACAAGAGACTTCATAAACAAAAATAAACTTTCTTTCGTAACGAAATCATAAATTTTATCGGTAATATTTACTTTTCACGCACGTTATTGAAGTTATTTAGAAAATAGTAGCAATCAAAAAAATATATACAAATATATATCGAACGTGGCCTTTGAAAATGTTTCTAGATGTCTACTTGAATGCAGTTTTATTGTAGAGTATAGACCTCTTGGAGCAGCGATATTAAGATCTACTCAATCAAGCTAAAGGTCGCGAGATGAATCCCTACAAAATATCAGGGTATTGATTATTTATTTTTGATTTTATTTTTCAAAATTTTGTTGTATAAATGATCCATGTAACGTTAACATATTTTTATGTCTGTTTGTACGTCCAGATGTTAGTCAAAAACATGTTGAGTGGTTTTTTGTAAAATCTATACTAATATTATAAAGTTATAGGGTGTGTTTCTTTGTTTGATTGAACACGTTAATCTTAGGAACTATCGGTCTGATTTGATAAATTCTTTCATTGTCAGATAGCTTATTTATCGAGGCAGGCTATAGACTATATATTATCAAGATTAACAGGAGCGGAGAACCAATGAAAAATGTTTCAAAAGCGGTGTTTTGTATTTTTGAGAGCTTCCGCTGCGTGTTAGCGTTAGCCCAAGATAACTATTCCGTGTAGGCAAAGTAGCGAGCAGAAGCTAGTTTTATATATGGGAAGTTTATGTCATATTTCAATTGACAAAGTATGAAAATTGTTAATAGTTTATGAATATGTAAAAAAAAAACGAAAATATATTTTTTAATATACGTGTACCGAATTTGAGGGCATTCTGTATATGGAAATTTACATATCCATATGAAATTGATTAGATGAAACTATGAATAATTCTTAATTATATTGTAAAAATATATTTTTAATTTTCAACCAACTTCAATGAAGTTTTACTCACAAAAATTATACGTATTTTCGATTGTGATAAGCTACAAAAATGACCAGTAATAGATTTAGAAACCCTAATATCTTTTCACCTCACATCCTTTTAATGGAAATTTGTACTCGAAATGCATATGTCAATTCGTAAAATATAGAACATTGTGAACAGTCAAGAACATACCCTTAGCAATTGTAGAAAAAAACCTGAAAAATGTGGTAAAAAATCACCCGATTCTGAAATATTCTTAATTGGTGCTCCGCTTCTATTAGTCTTAGCGAGATGATGATATATATCCTATAGCCTTCCTCAATAAATGAGCTCTCTAACAATGAAATTTTTTTTTCAAATCAGACTAGTAGTTCCTAAGATTACTCCCCTACCATCGCACAAACATTACCTCTTTATAATATTAGTATAGATAAAAAGCGGGAAAATGTAGGAAGGGTTGCTAGTATATTTTAATATTCAACGCAAATATTGTATCATTCTAAAAGATCTAAACAAAACAACTCGTATAAGATATGATTGGCGATGAAAAACACATGTGCAAACGTAAGAGTCGATTTTTTGTTGAAGTCGCTCCGAGTTGCCAGAGTCGGGCTCTAGGGAAATTTGGTGGGTGGTCTAATAGAAATTATACTGTAGTACAAGTTTTAAGCGATTGAAAAAAGCTTTAAATTTTTAAAAAATCTAAATTCTGTAAAAATAAAAAAAAATGTGTAGGTGGTAGAGCCACACTGAAGCTGTTACTGGCTGAATGAATGGATCGGCTCACCCGAGTAGTACCACCCTCTCACAGAAACACTGACGTGAAGTAACAGTGCTTGCAGTGTAACAGTTACGTTTCGTACGATCAGTGAACACGCTGGAAGCCCTCCTCTTCTCACCTTCCCTCTCATCTCTTCCCTTATTCCCCCCCCCCCCCCTAACACAGGCTGGCAACGCACTTGCGACTTCTCTAGTGTTACAAGTGTCTATGGACTGTGGTGATGAATTAACATCAGGTGAAACACCTATTCGTCTGCCTTCAATGCTATTAAAAAAACTTTTTTTTAATATTCCAGTAAAAACAACAACACAACACAACCTTTGTAGATTTTTAATTGAGTATAAAGTAAAGTATTCTAAAACATTTTATAAGAATTGGTTTATTTTAACATGCGCTTGAAATATCAGTTAGATTTAATTATTAAATTAAATAATATATAATGGGTCATTGTTTTGCAACCAGATTGGCCGTACGACGCGACGCTGCGACGAGAATTGAGCATTACCAGGAACGGTCGAATTATGAATGCCTATGTCGTTGAGATATTTTTGGAGATTATTTTTTATGGATTAAGGATCGATCACGTAGTCTATATAATGATCCACCAGTTGTACGTTATACGCGTTACTGTACTCGCTTCTTACTACTTCGTTGGGCGGTAAACATTTATAAAAAACGACTTTTGTATCTTAAATATAAAAGTTAGACATAAGCTGTCCGTGACTTTTCGGTAGGCATTATCAAGCTCTACAACTCTAGAACTCAATCATATATCTCTCATCGTTAAGGCAGTGTTCGTAAAAACGTTTTCGTTTGACCGATTATTCTCCGATTTACTTTGTATATCCGATTACCACAAAAAAATATTTTCATTTTACGGGTTAATACATAGCTTATGATACTCACATATAACGTGACCTTCTGTCGGTTTAAGAGTTTTCAAAATCAGTTTAGTAGTTCTTGAGATTACCCCCTACAACTTCACAAACATGATTTATTACCTCTTTATAATAATAGATTTTTATCTATGAAATTGCCGTTCTGCAGTACTGGCCATTTCAAATCAAAATAATTTTTGTTTGGCTTAGAATTGTAATTTCAAATTAATTTTACTTTAAAAACAGGGAATTCTTTTCCAAAAGTAGTCATTTGTTTATTGATTAGTGTTACATTTTCATCGCATTTCAATCTTTTTTAACCGACTTCAAAAAAAGGAGGAGGTTATCAATTCGACTGTATGTTTTTTTTTTTTATGTTTGTTACCTCATAACTTTGGACTGGCCGAACCGATTTTGATGATTCTTTTTTTATTTGAAAGCTAGTGCTTCCCGTGTGGTCCCATTTCAGTATAAGTGTTAAATTTGCATTTAGTGTGTATACGACAAATGACGAATAACTCAATATCATGCCAACCAATTTCGATGATTGCTTTTTTATTGTAAAGGATGTTCTTCAAGGGTAGTTTGATGAGAGTTTGGTTAGGTTCTGATTATGGGATCCGTGACAAAGTAACACAACTTTCAAGAAACAAGCCTACTCCTTTTTGTCATCATGAATACGTTAAAAATTCGAGCAATTATGGAATATGAGTACCGTCGTGGCAGCAACGCGGCACAAGCGGCACGCAACTTCAACGACGTTTACGGAGCTAACACTACAAACCAACGTACCACCTGTTATAGGCTTACTCGCTTCCGTTCTGGGAATTTCGACCTGAAAAATGGACCTTGCGGTCGTCCGAAGACTTTGGTCGACAATGAAGAATTAAAGGCCATTGTGGAAGCTAATGATACACAATCTACGGCTGAATTAGCAGCAGTTTTCGACGTTAGCGTCAAATTAATATTGGTCAATTTGCGTCAAATTGGCAAGGTAAAAAAGCTTGACAAATGGGTGCCAGACGAACTCAATGATCGCCATCGCGAAATACGCATCGAGACGTGCCTTGCACTGCTCAACAGACACAATAGAAAAGTGATGGTCACTGTTTGGTGGTCTAGCACCGGTGTGATTCATCACAGCTTCTTACCAAACGTGTTGAGCATTACTGCAGATGTGTACTGTGAAGAACTGAACACTATGATAGAGAAGCTGGCACATCTCCGACCAGCATTGGTCAATTGCTCGTCTATCCTGCACCTGCACGACAACGCGCGCCCTGATACTGCACAGCAGACGGTCTCCAAGTTGCAAGAACTGGGGTTGGAAATTCTCCGGCATCCGCCCTACTCACGAGACCTTGCGCCTACAGACTACTACTTTTTCCAGAATTTGGATAACTCCTTGGCAGGAAAAAAATTCAATACCCGAGAGGCAGTACAAAATGGCTTTGAAGAATTTGTTGCCTCCCGTCTAGCTGATTTCTTTTAGAAGGGCATCAATAAACTGCTACTGCATTGGAAAAGATGCATTGATTGCATGGATGATTACTTCGATTAATAAAAATAAAAAATACATGAAAAAAATTCGTTAAAATTGTTTCATACAAAACGGCAATTTTATAGGTAAAAACCTAATATTAGTATAGATATATAGAGATAGAGACAAGGCAGTGAAGTACATCTTCCGGACGGTGTCCTCGGCGGCGGCTTTCACGCTCGCCGTCTCCCTTCCTTGGGAGTTAGAGGCAGGAGTTCTCGCCGTGCGGACCGTTGGGGCGGCTATCTAATGGGAATAGCTTAGAACGATCCCTTGGCGCCCCAACACTACGGTCGACCGGTACACCGTGGGGTTTTAGTCCGTGCGAGTTGGATATAATCCAACTCCCCCGGGAGGGTGGATATCCATAAGGGATTACCCCACGTAAAAAAAAAGTGAAGTACATCTTTCTATTCTATTTAATTTTTTTCTTGTAATGAATATTTTGTTTTTTATTGTTTTATAATGGTGTCGACAGAATCTTATCTTTTATTTGCGATGAACAAAACTGATCATAATAATTATGAAGGATTTAACTGTGATAGAGAAATTATATATTTTAAAATTTGATAAAATCTAAGTGTAAGCCAATTTATTTATTTTGAACAGAGAACAAATATCAAACAACATTTTAATAAAATGATAATTCTCTTGGCGTATGTCCATTGATATAAAAGTTATATTTTAATTTAATTAAGTACTACAAGAGATTAGTAGAATTTTTAAATCGCTACTCTTTTATACCTTAAGCCAACTACATGGGAACCTATTTGCCGTAAACAGATAATGAATCCAAGAATCTTTCCGAAGGTTTCGTTCGCTGGATATTTTATTTGAGGTTACAAGAGGTTTTACGTTTCATCGTAATCGTTATTATATTAAATAAAATTTGAGTAGCTTTATTTTGTGATTTTTATGGTTATGGAATAATTTTATTATCCAACTGTCTGCCTAGGCGTGTGTCAAGGACACTTTTTACTTGAAACTTGGTTTGTTTTTAAAAGAAAAAGATGTCGACTGAAGTAATATTGATTCAACAAAGAAGTTTAAGTTTGGATATGATTATTTAACATTTTTATTATTAAACGACCAAAAAAATGTATTTTTAGTTAATGGTAATAAATATTTTTTACTAATTATAATACAATATTTAACAAGCATAGATGTAAAATGAAGATTGAATCTTGGCTTCAAAACTTAGATTATGAAGAAGCGGAAAAAATATTACTGGCAGATATATAAAGAGTAGTAACTGTCAACACTTAATTTCTCACACAGGTGTCATTAATTAGGAATCATTAGATGATTATTTTATAAAATAAGACTTCATGTATCAAAATTTAACATACAATATATTTTTAACTACTTTAACTAATTGTTAAATGTAAGTATATTAAACTTTTTGTTAACATGCACTTGTTTTTGTACATATATAGCTTTTTAAAATAAGTTGTTCACTGCGGTTGTGTAACCTGTTCATAAATAGTGTCGTAATGTGTATTACCACCTGAGATACAGGATTACCTAGTTTAGGTGACAGCAGTCATATGTAGAATCCATTAATTTTTAATTTACTTTTTGATACTTTTGCGGTCCATAATTCTAATTTGATAAGTTGCATAATAATATTTTTTGTAATTTTATGATTTATAGTCAACCTCTTCACTATTAATGTTTTAGCAATAGTATATTAACTGTAATTATCTATAATTACTTATAAAATTTTACAACAGCACCGTATTATATTGTATTGCATACTTTTAAATGTAAAGACGTAATTTTGTGAGCAATAAATCTATAAAATAAACGTGAAGTCGCAGCAAGTATTCCATTTGTTTTGTGAACTTCCAAGCGTAGCCCCCTGTTCTTTTCTCTAGTGCCATTTCTAGGATATAAAATGTACTGCCAAGATGTGAAAGTGGGTTAGCGTTGGCTCTTCAACATTTTGATTGTGCGAAAATATAAAACTGAGTTTTAACTGAGATATTAAAGTTATGATATAATTGGCTTATTATAATTTTTATTTAAACGATATTTTTTTATAATTCTCAATCTATATTAAGTTTGGGTTTTACTTCAACCTCTTCTATTTCGAGTATATAGGAATATGGGCTCCTCGGCCCAACTCCCTAGATCGGGCTATGATGGTGGAAGGAGACGGGCAAAGCGTTTCTCCCCTTCACGGGGTCTTCGCTGATAGAGATAGCTGCTCATAGGGTATTGCTCATGGATCCACACGCTATCTCCTTCCGAGAGACAACCCCGCTCGGAGAGGTCAAAACGTTTCGTCCAGCCTCGCTACAGAGCATGGTTTTCACACATTTTGTAACGAAAGATTATTTCTCACTAGCCAGAATGCAACGTCGATCTTCTCACGTAGTGTGCTGTCTTACAATCTAACTTTTTTTTACTTAATAGGGTCTAGCATTCGATCACAATGTCAGCTGAAGTGAAAGAACGAAGTAGACTAAAGACGCTTTAACCTTTAGGCGCTTTAGTCCACCTTTAAATTTATTTAGAAGACTACTCTTTAAATGAAGCTACTGGAATACAACTATTGGTGCTTGACGATAGATTTTCAACTTGAAGCTACATTAACCAGACGGGTATTAGAAAACACCCTACAACCATCCTATGACTTCGTTACAATATTTTACTTCGGGAAGTCTGGGACAAGTAATAGCTTCATCCATCGGGCCGTGGACGCTCCGGCGCGGGACATTGGGAATTACAACTTAAAGATGGTCATAAATGACAAAAATGAAACCGCCATAAAGGCAATAACGGAATTAAAAATCAGTCCTAAATAGTAAATGGTTAAAAGAAACCACAAAAATAAACAAATAAATATATAAAATAATAATAAATAAATTTTTGACGTACACAATAAAAAAAGGTGCGGACCAAGAGTTTGCAGAACAGAAGGAAAGGTAAAGCTACAAATTAGCTGCAAGGATTCGAACTTACGTCCAACGGTGCTGTGTCTCCGAACGAGATAAGCCATTACCGCTTTAAGTAAAACCACTTCAAAAACTTCATTCTAAAAAGCAATCGGAAGAGATTGTTAACTGTTATTATATCGTATTTCCGTCAAGACAGCATAAGGTCGTTATAGTTAAATGCTTATTATTACAGAACAAAGCTTCAGTGAAATTGAAAAATAGAAAAGAGATAAAAAAATAGAGCTCTTAGCGACAGGTCCGTGTGACATGTGTCTCGATACACAACATGTCTTCCCATGTTCGAAGTCATTGGACCGAGAAATTACCAGAATTTCGTAAATACGATGAAAGTAGCCGGCGTACGAATTATATCCGCTTTTTTACTTTAGTTTTATCAAACAGAAATGAAATTCTTTTAATGTGCTATTAAGTGTGGTAAATTACAAAAAAAAAGTACGATTTTAAAGTTATATCAGACCTTAACATCCAATACTACAATAAGGGCTGGTGCAATAGCTACCTCAACAGTTTAAACGCTGCAAGTAGTAAGAGCTACATAATTGTACCGTTTGAAGTTAAAAACTCTTGATGAACTCCAAATATACATAGACTTTATGCACCCTCGATTCGACTGCGACCTGAAATCTAGCCACTACCTTGATCTATGTATAAACATTGCTATCACAAATAAGTTAAATAAAGTTACCTCATGATGCCAAACTCCTGCAGACATATATTTCTTTGATGGGTTTGAAAAACAATACATTTATTTAATAAGAAGGTGCAACATCAATTTCAACGCAGTTATGTTTTCAAAACTAAACAAATACAAAAACACAACTCTTATATCATATCTGTTTATCGCTTGTCGAAAGAAACATAAAAAAAAAGATAATTAAAATAACAGTTGGTTAATTGTAAAACAAAGAAACAATACTTGAACGAGAATAAAGACTTTGTAGGTGGTAGAGGCACGCTGAAGCTATTACTGGTTTCAGCATGAATGGGTCATCTCGCCCGGGGTAGTACCACCTGACCCACAGACACCGAAGTGAAGTTACAGTGCTTGCATTTTTGCGTTTCGTTTGGTCAGTGAGAGCGCCAGAAGGCCATCTTTCTCCTTTGCCCTCTCCTCTCCCCTACTCCCCCTTCCCTGCCCCCTCCCCCCAATACAAGCTGGAAACGCACTTGCGACTCCCCTGGTGTTGCTGGTGTTTATGGACGGTGGTGATCACTTAACTTCACGTGACCGACCAGTTCGTTTGATTGCTATAATAAAAAAATATATATGTCATATATAGCAGGCAAACGAGCAGCACCGTTGCCAGCCTGTGTTTAGGGGGAGGGGGAATGGCCGGAAGAGAAGGGAAAGGGATGGGGTGAGAGGGGGACCTGGGTCTCTGGCCCTCTCACGGACCGAACGAAACGCAACAATGCAAGCACTGCTACGTCACGTCAGTTTTCTATAAGAGTGTGGTAGTAGTATACTCCAGGCGAGCTGACCTATTCATGCTGAAACCAGTTATAGCTTCAGTGTGGCTCTATCACATTTTTTTTTTAATAACAGTGTTGCCACAGAAGAATTAAATATACACCTATGTTTACGTTCGTAAATAATATCTATATCTTAAATCCCCTCTTTTCTCCTTAATTCATACCTTATTTTAATGCCAGAATCCTATACACGCGAATAAGAGTTTAAACAAAATATAGCTTGAATTATGTTAATTAAAAACTTAAAGATACATACATTTTTTTTTCACGTTATAAATTTTGTTCTCTAGGTATCAACGTCACGGTCTCTCGAGAATTATAAAATTAATACGCAGTTTGATCTCATAAGTCAC
Source organism: Antheraea mylitta (assembly GCA_014332785.1). Taxonomy (NCBI): domain Eukaryota; kingdom Metazoa; phylum Arthropoda; class Insecta; order Lepidoptera; family Saturniidae; genus Antheraea; species Antheraea mylitta. The sequence goes on along the minus strand of JACEII010000043.1, from coordinate 345,581 downwards.
AGTTAAGCTGAATATTCCAACATTAATATAGAATCAAAAAACACTTGAGCCCAGTAACAAGCGCCTGGGAGATCGTTAGCATAGAATGGACGACATCTGCGAAATGTTCTGACTCGTGATTATTTTCAAACGAAGAAAACAACGCGTGAAATGTTATTTTCTTTGAAAATACTTGTTGAGTTTGCATACACAAAAGGTTAAACTCGTTTTAATTCGAATACGTTTTTGTTAAATTTAAATTTAACGACATTTTGTAGTCGATTCATCTATTAAACCTATGAGAGGGTTAGGTCAGAACAAGAAAGATAATTGCTTATAACAATCGCATTACTTTTTGTTTACTTGCGTATTTCTACTAATTCCAACGGTTACTTGATCGATTAATCCACCAAAAACAATAGAAGAAAACGTTAACCGTCTGTAACACAACACCGAATTTAGTTACGACTAACTATTCATAGTTGTGACTAGCCCAACTGTCTGAGCAAAAATATACAGTATCAGTCGTCGGTCGCCTTTTAAAACATCAGGACACATAAACAGCTGATACTTCCAACCAATTGCGTCTGACACCAGGGTAAATAATGAACAGTCAATTACTTCAAGCAATAGCGTATGAAGTCATTAGTAAAACCCCGATATAGTTAATAGCACGGTATTACAAGTCAGGTATTACAATAGCGGCTCCGCCGATAGGTCAATAGTGACTTCTTCGATAAATATAATAAACCTAACATAGATATATGAAAACAGTTGGATTGCACTACTTGATCACACTTCGATCGATGATCACGTCTTTTGGGTTAGGTTTTAGCTGTAACAATCGTTAACATAAAATGATTGACATCCGCACAACGTATGTTATTTTAATTTAAAATACTTTCCTGAATTTGTATATGCGATATGTTAAATTTATAGATTTTTTTTTGATTAATTTCGATATTATAAAACAGTTTGTTGATTCATCTGTTACACTTACCACATGCATAAAAATTGCCGAATTGCAATATTCGATCACACTTTGATCGGTAGTGATATCTCTTAATTATGTTTTAACTGTGATTTGTCGCTCAGACTTTGATCGTTAGTTCATCCTTAAATTTGAATTGTAACTATCTGATCAAGCTTACATTATTAGCCGCGCTTTTTTTTTTCGAAATGTCTACGCTATTGACCCAGCAAGGTCTTAACAGCTTCACCGGACTAAATTTATATATTAGCCGCGCATTCTAAGTTCAGATTATCTATAACTAGCTGCTACCGACGACTTCGTTTGCGCTATTTATTCTTTTAACTTTATTTTGATGTGATCAGGAAAAAACATTTAAAAAAACAAGCAAAAATATACTTACCTTAATTTATTCATTCTTTTTTAATTGCTTATAAAACTCGTTTCTTGAAACTACAATAAGTTAAATAAAGATATCATGACATTTTTTAGATAAGAATCTAACTAGTAGAACTAAAAACAAAAAAATATTCAGTAGTCCTTTCATAATGCGTGCACAACGATAGACATCTATTAGGTACTTTATTTATGTCCAAGATTTGATAAATATTAAATATATTCTGCATTTTCTTATATTTCTCGGACAGGTCTCACATAGTTCATCGTTGTGATGACATAGCTATACTAAAATAGACTTTGATTTCTACATACGAGGTCTGTAAATTGCCCTCGAACTTCGAGGATCTCACATTAACAGATTTTGTAAACATATGAATGATTTGTTTAACAGAGTGAAGTCATGTTTAAAAAAAAACATTACCAAAATAATTTGCTCTTAATTTCGATTTTGCCTGAGCTGATAAAAAACCGAACGAAGTTCAATTAAAAATAATACTTAAGTAATAAGACGAAAGACTCAGCTTTTCTTTTTTAACATTTCATAATTATATATATCAAGTTCCTAACTCGGTAACAACTGAAAAGTTAAGCAATAAAGATTTCTCGAACTAACGACCTCTGTAATATGATACGGTTTCTTTTCACTTTTTCTGACTTTCAAAAATGTTTTACCTCAAAAATGTTACTAACAATTTTATAATTGTGTTATTATACTTCTAGATTTATTAACAATAATTATTTCTTTCCGAGTTTTGGTTCGTCTAAATTACCAATTACTAATGCGAAATTAAGTTTGCTTGTTAAGGTTTCGTAAGTGCTCAAACAATCGTCATGTAATATTGTATGCACGTTGTAAGGGGTACAGAAAAGGATAAAAGATGTACCCTATACTTTTCATCTAGACAAAAATATGTTGTTACTCAGGAAATAATTAGATCACATCGTCGGTATGAAATATTTCTGATATTCCTTGATATTTTGTTAGATGATTAATGTCTATTCAATCTTTTATACACAAAAGAACATATAACTATTTTTATAAGCATCATATGTCATTTTAATTAATATTGTTTTACAATTTTACTTAATGTGAACTTGTGATTTTGTCCGTTCTATTACAGTTTAAGCTTGAATACGGGTATGTGGTATCACCTTCGTGGAAAATATAACAATTATTATTTGTTATTCTCTGACCGAACACTGTCTCACTGAAGACTCTGAGTAATCTACAAGTCACTAAGAATGTAGATTACTATTAAATTTTTCAACCTACTAAAAAAAATTACTTTAGAATCACTAAAGTTTTGCTAGTCGTAAGAGACATTGGAAAAACGGGCTTATAGATTTTTAGTAACATGCATATTACCTTTAAGAATAATCTTTGTTAGGTGTTAGATATGTGACTACTGATCGAAGGTAGTCCGGTGAAGCTGCTAAGACTTGCTGCTAGGCCAAGAGCGTAGTCAGTTTGAAGAAAAAACACTACCGATGAAAGTGTGATCGAATATTGTAATTCAGCAGCTTTTAGGCATACAGTAGGTGTAATAAATGAGTCAACAAGAAGTTATTTTTACATCTGAAATAAGTAAAGATTAAAATAAATTATTATTATATCAAAATCGGTTGGGCAGTTTAGAAGAACTAAGGGAATTGACTTTTAGTAAGTGGTAGAGCCACACTGAAGCTATTACTGGCTGCAGTATGAATGGGTCAGGTCGCCAGGGTAGTATCACCCGACCCTCAGAAAATCGACGTGAAGTAACAGTGCTTGCGTTGTTGCGTTTCGTTAGGTCAGTAAGTACACCGGAGGCCCACCTCTCCTCACCTTCCCCCTCTCCTCTTCCCTTCCTCCCCCCATCCCCCAACGCAAGCTGGGCAACGTACGACTCCCCTGGTATTGCAAGTGTCTATGGACGGTGGTGATGACTTAACATCACGTGACCCACATGCTCGTTTGCCTCCTATAATATAAAAAAGGGAACTCATAGCCAGACGCAAAAAGCGACTTCGTATGATATTTGAGGTAGGTCAAGCTTCGGGCTTCTAAAAAATACCGCTGTTCGTACCTACACAATTATTTAAATAAAAGGAAAATAAAATTATGTTCATATTTATAGTGTTTATCATACATATCTAGATAGCTTGTGCTGATCTAGACTGTGTTGGCACGGCCTATACCAAGGAGACAATTCAGCCGTGAGACAAATGAAACGTACTCCTACGTAGTCGCGGCCGTGCTCGAGCGCCCTCCACCACGAATGTTAGTGATTTGACATTTATCGACAAATAATTATCGATACAACTGGATGGGTAAAACAGATAAAATATCCATTTTTAACACAAAAGTTGCATAGTATCTCGTGCAAGGCCTCGAATTTGTAGACTCTCCAATTGGTGGTAAAGAAGAAGTTCGTAATTTTAGCCTGGAATAAAAATCAACAGTTAAACTAAAAAAAAGCAAAAAAAGTAAAATTTATTTTTTGTTTTCATTGAAAATAGTGGATTTAATAAGAAAAAAAAATTCAACACGCTACAAAAAATGTTCACATCTTTTTTTGTATATTATTTTAGTTCAACTAGAAATAAGTATATACTGAACGTAGGATACTTTCGTTTTTAACAATTATTTTTTTCTAATCTCGCCTAATAATTTTAAGAAATCATAAAAATGAAAACTTGAGAAAAAGCCCTTTAAAACGTACGACTAAAAAGTATTATTTTTGATTACTTACAGTAATATGATGCTAGTTTGCTATTCCTGCACCATAAAGTGAACTTTGTTCTTCCCCATAACATTCATTTTTCTGCATTTATTTTAGTCTACAAGCCGTGCGAGCCTCTTTGCTGGAAAATGACGTACGATGGTTTTTCTTTTCGATGCGTTGTGCCTCAATGTTATCCGCAAAATCCTTGAATTGATTTTTAAAGCACGCACCTGCATCATATGTATATAAAACTACAGAATATCTTTCGTTGAATATCCCAGCAGACAAATATGAGACGATTTCTACGATTTTTTGACCACAATACAGGTGCTTTGGACATATATAGTTGAATTGAACGATTTGTTTGTATTTTGTGTGTGTCCACCTAAGCATCATTGTTCACTGTTTGATAATTCCTCTCCACATTTTCGTCAATCAACCGAGTAGGATGCTTGAAAGTTTCGTGGCTCCGCAGAACGAGAATTGATCGACCTTTCGGATAACTCTGTATGATTTTCTATCGATGTACACTCGACAAAACTTGGACAAAAACTAATTGTCGACGCCAGGCGTAGCTACGAAGAAGCTACGAGAAGCCGGCATATATAAAAGGGGATACATAGTTATCATATGTGTACTATAGCTTGACACGCCGCTCCTAAGAATTCAAAATACTGTTTTAAACGACCATTAACCCTTTTCCAATAATGTTTACGTATACATATTATATTTGAAAGTGATTTGATCAAGGAGAAAAGCGCGTTTATATAAATATTATTATTAGCAATTTTAAATCGAGAAATGATGTTCCCAACCCTACAAGGAATACACAGTTGCAGGCAAGAACGAACACAAATGCACTCCAGCGAGCACAATGACACATAACAATGTATAAGCAACGTACATAACAGAATGTGTGAAACAGGAATAAGGCGAAGCGTGTAATCTTGTTTCTGTATTTCATTCCCTCAGCCACGACTTGAAAGTTTCTGTTCCAAAGTTCAGAATAATAGAAAATTAATTTCATTCTGGTGAATCATTTTACAGTATTTATTTAACAACTTTGTGTTTTCCCTTTTAATAATATATTAAACTAAGTTTTTGCTGAGGTTACATATACATAAGAGATTCAGGAACTCGGTCTAATATTGACAAAATTAAAGCAGAAAGTTTATTCTTCTTCTTATGTTTAAGAAAGCGCGTTTTATATTGTAAAAGATTACTTAATATATTGTCTTCTAAACCACGTTACCTATGTATAAAAAATAAATTGATTATCCGACACAAAATACATATAACAGTTGACGAGGTATTTACGCTTGGTAGACATATATGTTTCAATAACTCATGTAAGTATGAATATGTAGCTTAGCTTAGGTTAGCTCAGATAGCTCACGAATTGCATGTATCAGGCTACAGCCCAAGCCGAGGTGTGCTGTGCACCCTTGAGCTAGTTGCCCAAATAAAATCGTCTGAGTTCCTCAAGTGCTCACCTTAGCAGTCCGGTGAAGTTGTTAAGGTTAATAGAGTGTACAGATCGAAAAAAGAAATGTTGGTACGTCTAGAACCGGTTGCAATAAATTTGATATAGAAGAGCTATTACCATCTACTATGTGATATATATCGAAAAAGTCACGGGAAAAATACTAGATTTTTTATAAATACTTATACATCGAGGTGGTTGGCGAATGGTATGACTGATGATATGCCAATTCAATATCTGCTTTAACCCCGGCAAGGAACAAAGAATTTTCTGGAATTCGCTTACATTTTTATTTCTCTTTATATTTGTCCTAGGATTGTACATAAAGAACACGCCACTGTTATTCCATACAACAATCAAACAAACATCTTACAAAAAAAAAAAAGAAATTAAAAACAAAACCTTGCAATCACTTTCTTGCCCTTATACCGACGTCCACTAGATTATAGATTAATCGCATACATTTACTAATTAATATTGGAATACTATAAGCTGACTATGAAGGAAAGCATCGTAATAAAACCTGAATAACAGAGATGTTTTCGTAGTACCATAGAATTTGGGAATGTATGTGGACTTCTCGGAGTTTAAAATCGACTATACGTCGTAAGCTCGCGCGATAATTATGCCTATAATTTTCTTCGGGAAGAGGCCTATAGGCCTGCAATTGAGTCTCTTAAGGCTGATGTAATAATTTGAGTAAGATATTTACGAAGAAATTTAATATGACTACATAAATAATCTTCGATTTTTAATGTCATAGGACCCAAACGAACAGACGGGTAACCTCATGTTAAGTGATCACCTTCGTGCGTTGCCAACCTGTGTTTGCGGGAATGGATATGGGGGAGTGAAGGAAGAAGGGGCGAGGGGAGTGGAGTTGTGCCTCCGGCGCTCTCTCTGATCGAACGAAACGCAACAATGCAAGCATTGTTACTGCACGTCGGTTTTATATGAGAGGGTGGTATGTATTACCTCGGGTGAGCCGACCCATTAATGTTGAAACCAGTAATACTTTTAGAGTGGTTCTACTGCGAACAATAATATTAACAAAAAAGCTGTAGATACGTTATACACGCTTCGACAGCGTCTTCTAAAACTTGGCTAGCTAGCTTATTTTTGACAGTTGCCCCGTCAATCCGTCAGTATCTAAGCAATATACAACCATTTCTATTTCTCCACCGATATTGAGAATATGCCATCTTACTTCCACACTTTATCTAAAACTGTGTGGCGTTACGATATTACTTCACGTATGTGTGCGTTATCGTGCCATTTGTTTTGTCAGAATATCATGTAGTATCATCATCAACAGCTTTTTAGTTATAATATCATTGTTCAAGAAGATATATGTTCAACTATTTGTTCAAGTCCTTTTACTAAATTAGCTGGTATTTGGACTTTGCAAATAAATGTAACGTTAAAAAAATCTACATAGATATAAATATGTAACATTCCTTTCCTTTCCTTTCCTTTTCCAAGGAATGTTGGCAGACTAATAAGACGGTGGGCTGATGATATTACACGGGTGACAGGATTCGATTGGATCAGCATAGCCAAGGACAAAGTTCTTTGGAAAAAGATGGAGGAGGCCTTTACCCAAACAGGGGTCCATATTTCAAATGAAAAAGATATAATATAAAGTACTAAAACTAAATTTAAGCAAATATACTAACAATTTTACTATTGTTTTTTTTTTAATATGGAATAAATGGCTTTATTATTATTATAAACTAGCTGACCCGTGCAACTTCGTCTGCATCAAATTGATTATCACTGGTTTCAATTGTATTTTTAAACGTGAAAAAATTGAATAAAACTGATTCCCGATTGCAGCCACAGCTACTGTTTCCAATTGTGAATCCAAACTATCCATGGATTAACTGAAACATTACCAGATTACATGTGATTTTTTTAAATAAGCCTAGAATCCGTTTGTAGTATCATCTACCACTCCGTTGTTTGTAGTCCGGTGAAGCTGTTAAGTGTCATTTCGAGAAAAAAAAATCATCTACCAGGATTAATTAAGATAAAAAGTAACCTACATAAAACTAAATAAACATCTCTACCACTTACTTTCTCATAACTATCTTCAACTTGTATTAAAACCTTTTTATACTCCATTGTATTAAAGAAAAATATATGAACATCGTATCGAAGCGTCAAACATCGCGGCGAAGCGTCAACTGTCACTTGCTTGAAACTATTGTTTAAGAGTTATAAACTGTTTCGAAAACGTATTTCAAATATATTTATAAAATATTTTTATAAACAATCTTTGTACCACTCACAACATAGTACCTTTTAGTAATTTATTCATGTTGATATGTTTCTATTGTAGATTATTCTACGTTGTTACACTAAATATTTGACATTAAATTTATAACGTGTATTTGTCACACTTGATATTGGCGAAATTACCTGCATAGGCAGAGACTATACCGGAAGAAATCAATCAAGCCAGTTTTATATATTTTATTCATCCGAACAACGGGCTACCTGGCTGCCGGTAAGAGTTGCGTTTATTGTGCATATCGTACCTTTGCAGACAAAAATATTGATTTTTAAATAATTTTAGGATGTTTTTTTTCACTAACTTTGAAACGTTATTAAAATGGAATTATTATTGAAAGACATATTTGGTATTGACAATAATGTGTTTGATGTTATTTTTTTGGAATTAAAAATAAAAGTAATCTTAACCCATGTCACAATAGCAGTTATTTTATTATTACTATATTTAGATATAAATAAGTACAAATTTCATCTTTCACACTAATTCAGTTATTAACTCAATATTTACATCGATTTATTGTTATAAAAATAATATGTGTATAGAATATAGCTATAGGTATAGTTTAGTGCAGCACTGGCTGCACGATAAAGATAGCGATAATTGTGGCAGCGTATGTTATCGACGCATTTTTTTTTTCGAAATGTATACGCTGTTGACCTGGAAAGGTCTTTACAACTTCACCGAACTATTAAGGCGAGCGCTGAAGGCACTCAACCGACTTGGGATGTTTGGGCGACCAACTCAAGAGTACACGGCACACATAGGCTTGAGCCGTTGCCGAGCGGGGCCTAATCTGGTGTGCGGGAGTGAAATTTACCCCCAGATCACGTCGGCGTGATCTGTGGTTATGCGGGCGTGGGCGTGAACACGCTCTGTTTGAAGAGACAGGCTGGTACTGATCTTTTGCTGATGACTGATGTGTCGCGGTCGTCTTCTATACTGCGCAGCGTTGGGTACGGGTTCATAGTTTGCGGTGGATACCACTAAAGGACTGGGTTGATTCGCGGCTTTTTCGAAATAACTACGTGTGAGTGATTTTATATACGCCCAGACAGAAAGCATCTCTAGGTCCCTGTGGAGATCCTTATTCCGGACGTACCATGGGGCACCGGTGATTTTGCGTAGGGCTCGGTTCTAGAGAACGTCATAATCGGACGGATGCAAGTTTTATATAAAGTGAGTTTATATAAAACTCTGGGGGACATTTTACTCTTATGACAAAGCCAACGATAAAGACGACCCAAGACCAGAACGGCTTTGTTTCGCATTCTATCTGTGTGTGAATCAAAATTAAAGTATTTATCTAAAGTTACGCCGAGATATTTCACCTCGCAGGCTCAAGGTATTATTTCGGTTTCATATAGCCTGATGGTCGACGACGCATATATTTAATAGCGTCAATCCCAAGTCATATGCTTACGTTTATCGTTGTTTTATTGTATATGGTGAAATCTTAATATCGATAATGTTTAATAAAATGAAATTTGTTCTTTGCTATGGAAAAAAATAATTGGTTTGAAATTTATCATTTTTATTTATAAAATATATCAGCGGGTATATATATGATTGTTTATAAAGAAATATATCTGACTGTGATAAATTCATGCTTTTAAGTGCGTTTAAAAGTTACTGAAAAAAAAAGTTCCTAAACCTATTCATGAATCAAATAGCGCATTGAAAATACAACGTTAACCGGCTACCAAGTGTCCTTTTGGGCCAATACCACCCTCTCACAGAAAACCGACGTGAAATAACAGTGCTTGCATTGTAGTGTTTCGTTTGGTCAGTGAGAGCGGCGGAGGCCCACCTCTCTTCTCCTTTTCTCCTTTGCCTTCCCTTACCCTCCCCCATATACAGGTTGGCTACGCACTTGCGACATCCCTGGTGTTGCTAGAATTTATAGAGGGTGGTGGTCACTTAACATCACATGTCCCACCTGTTTGTTTGCCTGCTATGATACAAAAATATATATATTGATATATTAAAGAACCAAGTATTCTAAAATTCTTGTTCTTTTAATGTTGCCGGCTCTTGTACTAAGGTGTCGCAAAAAAGTTTAGTTACGTTAACCACAAATTTTTGTTTTTCGTTATCCTGAAGAACCCCTTGCGTTTTATGGGACAAAATGTATCCTGGATGTAACCTTGTAATATCAGTTATTACTGTGTTAAGTTTCGTTAAAATTGGTTCAGTATTTTCAGAGTAATACGGGTTTAGATTCTAGGCTTTAATCCTTTATCCTGGAGAATCCTTTGCGTTTTATGGGACAAAAAGTATATTTGATGTAATCTCGTAATATTAGTTATCACTATGTCAAGTTTCGTCAAGATTGGTTCAGTAGTTTCAGAGTGATGCGTGTTCATAGGCACATAGAGACAGACAGAAAGACAGACAGACAAAAATTGATAAAAGATTATTTTTGGCTTCTATATCGATAACATAGTCTACCCTGATTATTTTAAAAAAATATTTAATGTACAGATTTCGACTTGTTACAGTTTTATTATAGTATAGGTAGATAGAATATAGATATGTAATATAAAGTAAATATATTGTCATTTGTAATATCAGAGAAATATAAAAGAAAAATATATCATATAAATCTTTTACATAAAAATTCATCGCATTTCGAGAAATGGTAGAAATAGTTCTATTGTACGATTTATGGTTAGGTAAGTTACGTTCGGGGGAAACCGAACATATTGTATCGCTATTGTTTTATTGAGTTACGGTATTTCCACTGATTGGATTGTAGGGTACATCGATTTATAACCTTACTGCCGAAACGCATTGAATTCCCTTCATCTTAAAAACTCTAGACCGACACTTACGTCTACCCAATTTTCAATATATCATTTGTATTATCCAAAAACTTATCAAAAAGTCCCTCAAAGATTTTATAGTTTTTTTTTTTCGGAAAAAAATCTACTATAACCTTTTTGTTTTTGTTTCACTGTTTTAACAAGATGGTGGCCGTTTTTTAGAACTCTTCAGGGAGATTTTGTGGCAAGTCAAAATCCACGCTCCGTGGTATTATCTATTTCACTTGTGAACAATAAGAGCTACCTACCTACCTTTAAGAGCTACCGCTGAGTATTAGCGGTATCTGAAATTAACTGTTCCACGCGGACGAAGTCGCGGAAAGAAGCTAGTATCTCTATAAAGTACGTTAAAGGTCCAATCATTTTTAGTGGATGCACCGAGAAAGGTTGATTCCAGACGTCACCATCGTTCACAGTAATATTATTTTTGTAATATAAGTATAAATATTAAATAATCTTTCCGAGATGTAGTCTAACATTACAGGCATGTAATAAATCCTACTGATCAAGTAACAAAGAATTGTTGAACAACCCATTAACGAGATCGTAAGGTATTTACGCCCGGTTGAATCCGATTCGCTTCAGCGCCTCGCATTTTGAAACTAGCTAGCGTATACCAACCACCTACATGTATACTTAATTTATTAGCCATTTATGAGTTGGTATTAGTTTTGTTGGGGTTTAATAAATGCTATTGGTCGGTCGAAATTCGATTATAATTTATGAATGTTATTGAGCTTTTTTTTGCCAATAATTGTACAAATATTTGAAGTTGGTAAGGAATATGAGATATTACGACTAGAGACTTACAAATAAAGGTACAACTCGTCGGTGGAAAAAAAAGCTATTACTGGTTCCAGCATAAATGGGTCGGCTCGCCCGGGGTAGTACCGCGCTTCCACAGAAATCTGACGTGAATTAACAGTGCTTGCATTGTTGCGTTTCGTTCGGTCAGTGAGAGCGCCGAGGCCCACCTTCCCTCTCCCCCTCCCCCACTTTCCTCCCACTCCGTCCCTTCTTCCTTTCCCTAAACACAGGCTATTAACGCACTTGCGACTCCCTTGATGCTGCTAGTGTCTATGGACGAAGGTGATCACTTAACATCAGGTCATCCACCTGTTCTTGTATATTTTTATATTTGTATATATTCAGAATCTCGGAAACGGCGACAGCGATATCCGTGAAATTCAGTATGTTGGTGGTTTCGGGGACGATAAATCGATCTAGCTAGATTTCATTCATAGAAAACTTTTTATCTGAGTTTTCAGGCAATGAAAAAATGTAGCTAAAATATAAAGGTAAATTTCGCCGACGTTGTCAAGACAAAAATAGCTTAGATGGAAATCGGTTGCTTCGAAAATCCATCTAACCCCAGTTCAAATCCGAGTGGCTGCAAAAGAGAAATATTTTTTTTTTTGTAAAAATAATGCTAATTTTGTGAAGCAAATCTAACAGTTTATTATAATTTAAAAATGTATTTTAAAGAACCGAGCTAGGCTCAGTCGTCCACGTTTTTATTAAGTACCAAGTTAATCCTCTAACAAAAGACCTTATTTATGTAGATGGAAAAAATAATAACTCTTAAAAATGCTAAGTTACATAGTTGTTGATATTATTTTTTTATTTTTAATGTTGAAATATGAATCAAGTTATAAATAACAGGAATAAAACTTGAACAAGTTACAGGAAACAAGAGACTTAACTACACTTGTTAGTCACTTACGATAATTGAAGATATTAAAACATTAAACTATATTTATTGGATTATTTTGTAAATTAGTCGTGTCCGCGACTTTGTCTGCGTGGAAGCTTACAAACGAAAAACAGTGATTAATAAAGTCATTTGAATGTATTAAGTCCTTTTTTTTTCGAAAGGCAAACGCTGTTGACTGGAAACGTCTTTACAGCTTCACCGAACTATTGAGGCGAGCGCTGAAGACACTCAGCCGATTTGGGATGTTAGAGCGACTAACTCAAAGGTGCACGGCACACCTCAAGTTGGGCTGTTTTGTGCAAAAATCGCAACCTATATGAGCTCACCTAATCTAAGCTATTTAGATATACGTATGTGAGTTATTGAAACATGTGTTATTGAAGCATGTGTATCAAGCATGTGTGCCTCAACAACTCCTATATGTATTTTGTGTCGGAAAAGCAAATGTCAGTAATAACTTATCTACTTTTCTGTCGTACTTACGCCGCATCGTTACTAAAACTAGAATAACTTTTGATAAAGAGGACCGATTTTAATAAAACAAACACTTATATACTCCCGAGGATATGCTTTACGATTTCCGGGCTTATTAAAAACCCAGTACTTTAGCAGTGATAAGTGTTCATATAAACAGACCGACAGAAATTTCTAAAAATGATTGAAATGTATTCTATTACTGATTCCTAGACACCTGCGACAATTTGTTAAAAGAAAATCGAAAAAGTATAGACGTTAGATTTACATTTTCATTATAAAAAAAATTGAAAATTGGGCAAAGAGCATGTTCTTTCTCTTTCAGTACATATATAACGAACAGATTACATTCATCGATTTCATAGGATGCACTTTTTGAACAGAATTTGATGGATTTCTATTGATATTCGTGGCAAAATACAGAACAAAGCTCACATAAACTAGCCGGCCTTGAACGCCAACAATAAACATGTCAATCAAGCCCATGTTTGTTATTCTATTACACTTATGTACACTGCACACATGTGTGCTGTGCGACGACTTGGATGTGAAGCTTCAAATTGTTATACCGCATTAACTAATTAGTAAATATACTGTTGATTGGAACAGCATTTTTTTCTTAGGAAATAACGTAAGTCTTTAAGTTATGAGCTATGTTTTGAATATAATCTGAACTATCTACTAACCTGACTTTTTTAATTTGGATATATCTAGCAAAAGAAGCTATAAAAGATGGATTTTTATATGATTGTTTACCAATGTACAATGACGTTACAGCTGAGTTCAAAAGAAATGCAGCCAATATATGGTCCGAATATTTTAATAAAAGGTCATTAAGAAAAGGTATTTGATATAAGACTATCCAACCATCTTTGGGATCGGTCCCATGGTTCCAAGACTCTAAAATGAAAAGAAGCATGATCGTCTTAGCTTTGAGGATTCGTTCTGGGCATATTCCATTGAATAAGTTTCACTTTTTAATGAAAACAAGGGAAAACAGCAACTGTGAAGCTTGCCATCAAGAAGAAGATGTCTATCATATTCTAATGGAATGTGTCAGGAATGAATCTCAAAGAAGACAGATATTTAAAACTATTTATAATATAGGTGTTTGTAATGAAATATTGTCACGCCCAGCATCGGAAGAAGCAAAGTTAATCTATAACATAGTGGATGTCGGTATAAGGGCAAGAATATGATTGTGATACTCTGTTTTTCAATTTAGCTTTTTTGTTAGTAGTTAGTAACATAAATACTTGTAAGTTTTTTTGTAATTGGTGATTGTTTGTGGTATGGATGAGGGTGGCGTGTTCTTTTTGAACAAACCCTCAATAAAAAGAAAGTATGGTCACTCCTGAAATTACAATTTATTATGTAACAAAAACATTATCTGAATATGTTGAATAAATTAAAAGTTATATCATACTAATATTATAAATAGGTAAAGTTTGTGAGTTTGCGAGGTTGCAGGGGTAATCTCAGGAATAGTTCGATTGAATAATTATTTCAATGTTATATAGTTTATTTATCGAAAATGGTTATAGGCTATATATCATTACGCTAAGATCAATAGAAGCGGAGCACCAATGAAGAATGTTAAAAAATCGGGGTGTTTTTTCCTTTTGAAAGCTTCCAGTGCGTGTTAATGTTAGCCCGAAATATCTATTTCACGCGAACGAAGTCGCGAGCTGAGACTAATATCTACATAAATTAATATTTTAATAGTACTGCTTTTTCATCTACCGATTTTAATAAAACTCCCGTTCATTTAATTTCATAAAAATGTAGATTCCACAATTTTTCAATACACTTGTCACGACCTAGTCATTCTAATTTGAGTTATTTCTTACACATTCCTGAAAGTTTTTACATATTTACTTTATAATATTCAATGATTTCTGTTTGCTAATTGATACTTGCTTACTTTGAAATATATCTATTGTAACAAACATGCTTCTAACAGTTTCAAGCAAATATTTGCATTCGTTATGACACTTTTCTTTTTTTTCTTTATTTTTGGCAATCAATCTTTCAGATTATTACTGCCATTGTCACGTAGCCAATAATATAACAAGCATCGTACGATCATTTCAATATCAAGCGTCGTGTGAATCAATATTCTAACAAGATGGTGGATCCCTTGTTAGAACCTTCCAGGGAGTTTTTGTGGCATCTCAGAATTTCATGCTAAGTGGTATCATTTTCCATTCACTTCACTTATGCACAATAAACTAACCATGTTACATAAAACACCACCAACTTTAAGCAATATAGAGTCAAGTAACA
Organism: Antheraea mylitta; assembly: GCA_014332785.1. Lineage (NCBI taxonomy): Eukaryota > Metazoa > Arthropoda > Insecta > Lepidoptera > Saturniidae > Antheraea > Antheraea mylitta. The sequence goes on along the minus strand of JACEII010000043.1, from coordinate 330,453 downwards.
CAAGATTATGAATAAAATATAAAATCCACTACATGACAGACTAAGATCCCGCCAAAAACTCCGTTATGACACTTATAGCTGTGTCTGTATTCAATTATTTGTTGTTTATACATCTCTGTCGACAATTACACTTCTTGAGTATATCGATTTTAGATAAGTTTATATTATAATTGGTTACTTTACAACATGAAACCTAAGTTCTTTTTCAACTATTCAATTATACCCGCGGCTGTCCAATGGTCGAAATTCGACCGTAGTAAAGGATACTATGTTTCTTCTGATATCTGTATTTGTTTTTGGTTTTTATTTGACAATGGTACAAATTATATGTATTAGGTATTGTAGATAATAAACATAATTATCTTGAAGTATAACGAATAAATAATTACATTGCTTTATATTAAAGTACGGCTTCGACTCATCTCGAAAAGTAACTGTATCCAATTATTTTCAATTGATAATACTAAGGATAGTCAATAGCTACTATACAAATAAAAATCATAAAAATCAATGGACTAATCAGGAGATAATTGTACTGTAGGTACTATTATATATTCGCAAATATAGTAATAATAAAACATTTCAATTACTAACCACAAATGTTAGTAGAAGTAATTGTTACTATATTAAATTCACAATATAACTTGGAAGTCAATTTCGTAAATAAAGGCTCTCTTATTGATTTACCTTTAAAGAAAAAAGTCACCCAACTACCTAACAAATATTAAATTATTTAGTTATTACAAATCTTCCTAGATATTTTCGTGGCGTTATAAACATCACATATTTTATATAACTTATATTATAGTTATTACATATTGACGACAGTCTTATAAAAAACTAGCCTCTGCCTGTGACTTCGTTCGCGTAGAATAGTTACATTGGGCTAACGGACAGCAACACCTAACACAGCGGAAGCTTTCAAGAGGAAAAAAGCCCCGATTTTTAAACATTTTTCATTGGTGCTCCGCTCCTATTGGTCTTAGCGTGATAATATATAGCTTGCAACCATCCTCGATAAATGAGCTATATAACAGTGAAAGAATTTTTCAAATCGGACCATTAGTTCCTGAGAATAACCTCTACAACGTCACAATCTCACAAACTTTACCTCTTTATAATATTAGTATAGATATAAGATATTAGCTAGCTATGCCCAAGACTCCACTCACTCACAGGCTGGCAACACATTTCACAGGCTGGCAATGCACTTGCAACTCCACTGGTTTTGCAAGTGTCTATGGACGGTGGTGATCACTCAACATCAGGTGACCTATCTGTTCGGTTGTCTCCTAGGATATAAAAAGAATCTAGCGCAGAGTAAAATACCACACATAAGATTTTGTGTGAAGAACGGTTACACGGTAGAGAGTTCAGGTAAGCATTATCTAGTGATAAAAAACAGCAAAGACCTTTTTTTTTTTTAACGTGGGGAAATCCCTTATGGATACCCACCCTCTCGGGGGAGAGAGTGGGTTATGTCCGACTCGCACGCACTAAAACCCCACGGTGTACGTCTTCCGCTATAATTGGGGCGGCACGAGATCTCTATAGACTTCATCGTGCCGCCCCAGCGGTTGGCCCAGCAGCAGGAGTGCCGCCGCCGGGCCTCGTCTTGTAAGGAGACAGCCGGGTACACACCGGCCGCCTCTTCCGTCCGCCGGACCCGTGCAATGGGAAGATGAGGCCCCCGACCCATCTTCCCTGGTCCGAAACAGCAAAGACCTACAGCTGATCTATTTATATTAAGTAGGTGGTAGAGCCACGCTGAAGCTATTACTGGTTTCAACATGAATGGGTTCGCTCGTTCCCGGTACTAACGTGCGACCTGCAGAAGTACCGACCTGAAATAACAGTGCTTGCATAGTTGCGTTTCGGTCGGTCACTGAGAGCGCCGGAAGCCTACGTCGTCGTCCCCTCACCCCCCAAACACAGGCCGGCAACGTACTTGCGGCTCCCCTGGTGTTATAATGTCTATGGACGGCGGTGATCATTTAACTCAAGTGACTCGTCTGTTCGTTCGCTATCTATAATATAAAAAAGCAATATATATATACTAGTTGTGCCCGCGACTTCATCCGCGAAAACGTTAAATAAAAAATAGTGATTACTATAATTTTCAGAATGTACTAAGTCCATTTACTTATCTACTTTTTTTACTTATGCCGCGTCGTCATTAAAATTATAATAACTTTTTATATAGTGGACCGATTTTAATAAAGTAAAAACTAAGTTATTTTCGAAAATATGCTTTATAATTTCTTTTATGTGGTTTTATTGTGGACACAGTACTTTAGCAGTGATGCGTGTTCATACAAACAGACATTTTTAGAAATGATTGAAATGTATTCTATTACTTATTTCTAGACGCCAGCAACATACTTATGTTTACGAAAATCGAAAAAGTACTGACACGTTAGACTTCATTTTCCATTCTTTTTTTTCTCTCGAACCGACTACGCTATTGACCCATGTTAGCAGGGGTATAACATATATTGGCATCAGTGGATGCAGTCAGGACTTCGTAGTTACTTTCATTCTTCATTTGGCTAGAGTTACGGCTTACAGTACTTTTCACAAAGGAATGCGAAGATAACACCGACATATTGCCTTTTCTAGGCCGAAATATAGAAGTTAAAGCAATTACTATTAATTAACATTTCTGGAAGATACACAAAATCAATAATATCAATTCCTATTTATGTCTCATTGAAATCTATATAGTTATAATATTCTCATTTATGTATCTTTAGTATCTCGTCTCTCGAGCGGCACCGGAGATGGGTAGATAACACCCAGTAAGGTCTTAACAGCATCACCGGACTACTGTTTCCCATTTCTAAAATATCTAGGTACATACTTATTGACGGGTAATTCACCCTAATGTAACTAACATACTACATTAAAAGAACATAAAAGCACGTATCGTTATATCTTTAGGCTATCGAAAAACATGAAATCCGACCCAATAAGTCGTACTGTAATAAACTAGATGACACGAAAGTGCTCGACTGGCATCGGAATGAAAGTCTGATATGTTCGAAGAAATAAAATAAATTTGTCCTAGAAGCGTCTTCTATAATTTGTACATTTTTATATTTCTATTTTATAACTTGCCCAAAGAGTTTTTGGCGGGATCTTTGTCATGTATAGGATTTTATATTTTATTCATAATCTTGTGTTATTGGACTCTATATTTTGTAAATTTGGTGGTGTTTTACGTAATATAGTTAGTTTATTGTGCATAAATGAAGTGAATGGAAAATAATACCACGGAGCATGAAATTCTGAGATGCCACAAAGACTCCCAGGAAGGTTCTAACAAGGAATCCAACATCTTGTTAGAATATTGACTCACACGACGCTTAATATTGAAGTGATCGCATGACGCTTATAATATTATTGATTACTCGACAATGGCAGTAATAATCTGAAATATTGATTGCCAAAAATAAAGTGAAAAAAAACTTGGCCAAAATCAAAATTTTTATTATTTTTTATCACAAAAATAGCAGTTTTATTTTTACTTTTTTTATATCATAGAAGGTAAACGAACAGACGGCTCGTCTCATGTTAAGTGATCACCGCCGTCCATAGACACTAGCATCACCAGGAGAGTCGTAATTCGAGTGACAACAAAAGAGTTATCTTATATTTTAATTAAAAAAGTAGTTTCATTATCATGATTCCTTTTTAAATATTTGTTTTTTGTTAAAACATGCTAATTGTGTGAAGCAAACCTAACAGATTATTTTAATTTAAAAATGTTTTTTAAAGAACCGAGCTAGGCTATAATATTAAACACCTCAAGATATAAGATAATAAAAATACATTTACCTGCTATTTTCAGAATTGTCCAATCCAGTAAATTTTTATATAACAATGTTAATGAAACGTGGGATAGCCTCTTGAAATTAGCCGCGGGGACGCTGTACCGTTTTTATTGCGGACCTTTTAGCACGAACAATCCTATGTAACAGGGAGCGTCTATAACATTGGTTAGTTCTACTACATATGGACTTATTATTAAATTGAACGTACTTTCCAAATAGTAAATGTGTGTGAAACCAAACGCTGGGTTCGGTAACACTCCATTAAACATGATTACGTTCTTATAAGTACTTATAATATCACTTCTATCGTGTGGTTATAAGCACACGCCTACTTTTTTATCTATCTAAAATGTCAGAATTTGGATACTTATGTTGCGTTATTTGACAGTTGGTATTGATTAGGATTTTTGGCTGTGGCAATCAATTCAAATCAATGTAATTGTCAAAATCAAATCAATGTAATTGCCAATCAATTGCCATCAATGATGGGTTTTTGTTTCAAGTTTATTAACTATTCTTTGATTTCGTTTCTTCTTAGATGTAATCTTATGCATTTGTTTAGCTTTAAGCGTATAATTGATTATTGAATGCATATGACTTAACTATACCGCGAATTATTAATTCTTCATTATTTCATACTAATGTCAGAAGATTGAAACCTTAATAAGAACGTAAAAATAAAATGTCTGTACTTTTTCGATTTTTGTAAAAAAAAAAAATGTTGCAGGCGTCTAAAACAAAGTAATAAAATATATTTCAATAATTTTTAGAAATGTCTGTCTGTCAGTTTGCTTTGACACGCATTACTGCCAAAGCATGATTTCACGTTAAACTCTACCAAGAAAAGCATAAAGCATATTTTTTAGTAACATTTGGTCTTTGTTTCATTAAAATCGGTCCACTCTATCAAAAGTTATTGTAATTTTAATGACGACGCGACTTAAGTACGAGAGAAAAGCAGATAATAAATAGACTGAATACACTCAGATAACTTAATTACTGTGTTGTAAATCCGGTTCCATGCGGACGAAGTCGCGAGCATAGCTAGTTGCTTAGAATCTTAAAAAATGTATTGAAACTCTACGACATATTAGTTTAACGGCCTATTATTCATTTCATATTATGTTATTTCGGTTCAATAAAAGTTACTCCTGAACGCGGCCTTAGAAGACCATGCTATTCTTTAATTCGGGACACGTCCACAAGGCATAAGACGTCGATTTTAGTAGGGATTTGTCCTCCACGAGATTATTTCCCCCTCCCAACCCTAAGCAGGCGGGTCTAAATCGAATCGGTTACGTCACGGCCTGTGTGTGGCCTAATTACGAGAGTTGGAGGGTTTATTTGCATATATTTAACGAAAGTTCACCAGGAGTTCTTAATTCGGCAAATGATTGTCATATTTGTATTATCTTGTACTAACTCTGTAGGGACGAATGGATGTGAAATTAATACACAAATCTTGTAATTATGTTGAGCATTCATTCACTTAATTCACTATCAGCCTGTAAGAGACCCAGTGCAAGGCTATAGACCCTTTCGAGTAGGATATGGGCATAATTACCACGCCACCCAACAAGGTATTGGCAATTTCAAACTCTGAGAAATCCACAGTTCTATAATTTCCTCCCACATACAATAGTACTACAACAATATTTATTAGGTTCATGTTTCCTTTTTTTTTTCTTTTTCCTTCATAGTAAACATGTGAGAATTCCGGAAAATTTATTGGTACATCGAGTTGATATTTTCTAGGTGGTAGAGCAACGCTGAAGCTATTACTGGTTTCAATATGAATGGGTCAGCTCGCCCGGGGTAGTACCATCCGACCCACATAAAACCAACGTGAAGTAACAGTGCTTGCATTGTTGTGTTTCGTTTGGTTAGTGAGAGCGCCGGATGCTCGCCTATTCTCCCCTTGCCCCTCCTTCTTTCCCTAACCCCTTCACTCCAAACATAGGCTGGCAACGCACTAGCGACTCCCCTAGTGTTGCAAGTATCTATGGACGACGGTGGTCACTTAAAATCAGGTGACCACCCTGTTCGTTTGCCTACAATGACATAAAAAAATCAGCCAAATCGACTAAGCCACCACGAGTAAATATAATGCGTAATTATGGAATAATTCTAATGAAGCTAACCACTGTTTAAAAACTAGTTTAAAAATTTAGCGCTAAGCTCTGGTGATCTTTTGCAGTCGAGATTTGTATTGATAGAGACTTGCGTCTTCAGACAACATGTCGATAGGCGAAGGTGTGGCTTATTGCGAATGAGATATACATTTTAGGGAAAGAAAAATCGTGATTAAATCTATTTTTTTTTTATGTCATAGGAGGCAAATGAACAAGCGATTTACCTGATGTTAAGTGATCACCGCCGTCCGTAGGCACTTGCAACACCAGGGGCAAGTGCGTTGCCAGCCTGTGTTGGGGGAAGGAAGGGGAGGTGAGCCTCCGGTGCTCTCACTCACCGAACGAAACGCAACAATTCAAGTACTTCACGTCAGTTTTTTGTACGAGGGTGGTACTACCCCGGGCGACTGACTCATTCATACCGAAACCAGCAATAGCTTCGACGTGACTCTACCACCTACAAATCATAGTATGGACGACTTTTTCTAAGCACGCCTGGCCGACTATCACACTCAAATTGAAAATCTATTGCGTAGTATCTATAGATATATTTAGGTAGCTGTAGGTAATTGAAAACCAATCCCTTTAGGTTTTAACTTGTATACCATCTTAGAGCACATCATCGTACCACCACCACCGCCATTACCAACCTCGTCATCACCAACACCACCACCATCACCACCACCACTACCACTATCGTCACCACCATCACCAACAACATCGCTATCCATCATCTAAACTATTTCGGCGTTATTATAAAAATGTTAAACACGTTTTGAACGCTTGTTTTAAAAAGATCTCTCGGTGAATGTTCGCCGTCTTGCTCTTTTGTCTCGCTTTGGTTAGGTTAGGTTACACTTGCGAAAAAAGGATAACGCGATCTGGGTTTAAAGTAAATGTAAGCCTTATGATGTACTATTCAACAAACTGTTGGCAGCATAAATTTATCGTATTTACTACAAAATTTGAAAAACTTGAACAAATTACGTAATGTAGAATTACAATTTAAAAAAAATCTAGCTATTTAAAACATAATTCGCTGTTTTGAGATCTGAATCTTAAAAATCTTCCGAGGAATTAACATTAGGGAAGAATTCAGTCAAACCCTAAATCCTATTAAGTATTTAAAAAAAAAAAAAAAACAAATTAAATTTTGTAAATTTGTAAATTATTTTTTTGGTTTTATCTTTAACTAAAAAAGTGCTATCATATGATTAATACGGAATTAATTGTTACGTACTCGTAACTATAAACAAAATGTGAAAATAGATTTCTCCCTGCTCTTATTCCGTCTTATGAAGTTTCACCATAAACAACAACAAAAAAGCTTCTCGAAATCTTTTTGCACTTCGGTTAAACCGTTTATGGTCTATATATTTCAAGTAACTGCATATTACGAGTATTATAGGCGCCTTAAAGTGCTTATTTTCTGCCTTTCCTTTGTAAAGTTAACGTACAATATTTCTAGCCCAAATCATTTACAGCTGATGATTTTAAGTTAATGTGTATTGTAATTCAAGCATTTCTCGTATTATAGATGTTTTTTTTTTGTATTTATTGAGGTAAGAAACAGCCATCCATAAACATGTTAGGATTATAATTAAAAGTAAAAGACCTAAAGAACAATTATTTTTAAGAAATCGTAGCATTTCTTAGGTAGTACTTATACGTTGTTTAAATTACTTGCAAATTATTTCTTTTTTCGCGTCAAATTTTAATACTAATTTACTTGCATTTAATTATTTTCTATATACCACGTGACTGTTTAGATACTCGCAGTATTCTGGGATATGACACTTCATGGTCAGATTTAACATATAGAATAGTAATATTAAAACAAATATTAATAAACAACTAAGAAAACCTAAATGAAAGTTTGTTCTAAGACTTTCAAAAGTATAGCTACAAACGTGAAGATAAAATTTATAAACATAAGTGCAATGACCGGTGTGATAAGTTACAATGGGCGATCCGGAGTTAATAACATTTGATAGTAAAATGGGCAATAAACACTTTTTGTGTTCCAGACGTCCCCATGTTCATGACACTGTGCTTTAATATAAACGCGTAGAGGATTGTGTATAATCTGTGTATCTTTCTAGATAATTGAGTCAAGTATTAAACACCTATTTTTTAGAATTGATTTAGAACGAGATTTGGGTGCAAAGTGTTCTCCATAAATATTGCTACTGTACAAACAGTCACCTGATATAAACCGACAGAGGGAAAACAGTTAAGAACATCTTCGTCCTGTGTTACTCCACAGACTTTCTTTATTCTTTTTTTATTTATTGACTAGTCGACCTTGATATTATCATTATAATTTTTTATTTAATAATTCTTTTTTTGCTTCCCATCTATATCTATCTTTCAGCTGTCGTTAATTTTATTAATGTTGTTAAAATCATTTAAAATGTTACAAACTATTTTTATTGTAGCCTTCATATCAAAACTTGACAAATTAATAATTTATGTGCAAATATCGACCACTAGTTGACCACTAGTATAAATAAATATACAATATTTTTTAATATAAAACAATTTTTTTTATATTTTTATTGGAGTAATTTTAAATTCGAGGTACTAGTCTGGAGTAAATCCATTACTAAAGCTGACAATAAGGCAAGGTTGACGGATGTTCGGAATAGGATTTCCGTCGTGTACAGATTTATGCTTACAAAGGCATTAATCTTACCAAGGCCATATTTTAATGAAAGAATAAATCAATTTGTACACCATTTTTATTTCAATTTATGGTCATGCTTTGTTGCCATATTATCATAACTATTAATTAGTGAAGTCCATTATATTGTGTCATAATATTGCATTGTAATAGTTGTCTAAGTTCATTTGTTTTTATTTAAGTTTATATAGTGGATAACTTATAATATAATGTCTTGATTTAGTTTGTTTACCATGTAGCGCATGCTGTGGCAGCTTTTAAAGACCAATGTGCCTATAGATTGTTTACGCATATCGTTAATTCTTGTGTGGTACATTGTTCACTAGCTGTCCTTTAATAAATAAATAAAATAAATAAATATATAAAGACTGTTTTAAAGCCTACGCCAAATAATCTAGCAATGCTTATGTTTTCTCTTCCTGTCATTTCTAACTTTGATTCTAATATGTTAAAGGGTATGTGGCAGATAATGCAGAGTTATTATTTTCATAAATAGTTCTTAATGATATATTATTATCTACGCGAATATGTTTGTTTTTGCATACATGTACATGGGTACAGACAAAATCATGGGGCACATTTAATTCACTAATAAAGTACACTTCCCGAGGCATAGATTAATTCTACATTAATCGATTGTAGTCGCGTCCAAAAGCTTATAATATTACAAATACGAAAGTCGGCTTTTGGGTGAGTAATTGAAAATTAAAAATGTAAATAGGTTTTTGTAGGTGGTAGAGGCACGCTGAAGCTATTACTGGTTTCAGCATGAATGGGTCAGATCGTCCGGGGTACTACCCCCCCCTCTCACAGAAACACGGATGTGAAGTAATAGTGCTCGCATTGTTGCGTTTCGTTTGGTCAGTGAGAGCGCCGGAGGCCTACTTCCCTTCCTATCTCCTCTCCCCCTCTCCTTTTCCCCCCAAACACAGGTTGGCAAAGCACTCCCGACTCCCTTGGTGTTGTTAGTGTCACTGGTGGTAATCACCTAACATCAGATGACCCCTTTATTCGTTTGCCTCCAATGATATAAAAAACGTAAAGTTTTGGCATTTTTTTTAACACATCATGGAAGCTCTTCTATGGTATTCTTGTACCTCATGGGTTTTTTTTTTGTATTTAAATGTTCTAAACGTAGAGGGAAAACTGGCTATCAAGGGTAAATGCTGGAACACACCAAAAAGTGCTCGGTAATAGATTTCTAACTTCAGGCTTGTAGTTAACCAGGCATACTTAGAAAAAGCCTTACTCCTACGCATATATTAATGAAATGTACTGTAACCTACATCTGATAAGTGATTTAGGTTAAACAAGCCCTGTATGATTTCGATAACAGTTGATTAACACTCACGATAACGAATAAATGTGTTATAATCAACTATAATTACTATAAGTACAATCACAGTAATATATTCATTTATGCGTTAGCTTTTTGTAGGGGAACGACCCTTTTATTGTAAAGGTTTAAATTTCTAGGACTTATATTGTTTAGGTAGACGGTTATGTTATGAGTTCACTTTGGACAAAATGGGACCTTTTATCTATAAATATACTTAGTAAAACTTCAGGGCTTTGACCTTTCGCTAACCTCTAATTAATTGCGAACCATAATTCTCTAGGTACAATGTAAAATCTGATGAAAGGTTTCCTTCTATTCATGTATTAAGGATTATCTAAAGTTACAAAGGGATTTGTTGGAAATGTTTGACGGTATATCATTTAAGAATATGTGTGTTTACGGATATTTTATCGACTTGACACTTTATCTCTGATCAAAACCATTTAGACAACGAACACAGAAGGGACAGTTGATTATTTGAGATATATGGCTAATTGGGTTATATCGGATCCACAGTCACATATCGTTCAAATAGCGACCACATGAAAGCGAACTGTACTGTGGCGTCATCTCTGAAGAACCAACCAAATCTTGTGTGATTAAATGTATTGCAGAAGTTCGTTTTGTCTCGAGCGATACGTCTAGTATTTATCTAAAACATAAACATAATTATCCACAATACAAAATAAATTACATAGATTTTAACTAAAAATATTTGTTAAAGATAGTCTTCCTTCAGTTATCCAAATTCCATCAATCATTTGGAATACTTATCTCATAGTGAAATATCAGAGAGGTTCTACAAATTAGTCTTAATTGTCAAACAATAAAGTCTATAGTAGTTAATATAATCTAAAGATAAAATTAGTAAAATTTCTTTGAGAAGATTTACCTGTCTATTCTTTAAGCTTAAATAATAGTCTATTCTATTTCTAGAGCATAACAATATAGATAATATTTTTTTACAATTTCATTTCTCCGACATTACTGTCGTAAATTTCCTATACTTACCAATAGCATCGGTCAAACAACAACAAATCTTAGGAGTTTTGTAGTAAAAGTCAATACAAGTTCAGGGTAGTCTGTCTCGCGAGCGGCAATTTCTCACAACTGGAATTACATTGAGACCTGATTTCACAAACCAATCAGCTAAACAAGACGTTTACAATAAGTATTCTAGATCTCAAGTTAATTTATAATCAAAAGTTTTTAAGCTTTACAGATCTAATGAGCCTTCGTCTGCAAACGGTACATCATGTTGAATAGTAATCCAGGCGATATAAATTGCTTGTCAGGCTGAATATGTGCATCCCCACATCTATCTGAATCGCAAATAATAAAATAAATGTTATGAAAATAGATATAGTAAAAATCTCCATCAGAGTGGCTTTAGATTCTTTAGAATAGATGTATCTGCGTCGCATTATTTGGATTCTTCTTCTATGGTACTCAACCATGGCAAAAATATCATATTTCAACGTTGTTCTTTGATTCGAATGAACAATGTGATGACTGAAGCTTAAATATCAAAGTTATTAAGCGTTACAAATAATATCTAATGCACCTTCACCTGCAAACGGTAAATGATGTGGTTTGAGAAAACGTAAATTGTTATGTGATATCCTTCGTCATGCGATATAGCTGCGATTCCACACTCAATTTAATCACGAATTACTACTACTGTAAAACAAAATCCTCTATCATGTCTGTCTATCTGTTCGTGATAAACTCAAAAAGTACTGAACGTATTTTCATTCGGCTTGCACGAGTAGGTAAATGATGATGGTGATTCATGGTGGATGAGGTGATTCATGAAGACACTTTAGGTAATAATTTGTGAAGGTTTTTTTATTGTCAGGGCGGGAGAAAGACCGCCGGGCCCTGTAGTAATATAATACATCCTTTAAAAATAATAAAGAAAGTTATAATAAAAAACCTCCATCAAATAGCTATTGGTGATTCTTTAAAAAAATCAATGATTCTGCATCGAATCAGGAGCTAGGAGTACCTAGCTCTCAAACATGCCAATAACTTCATATCTCGTCATTGTTTCTTGATTCTAATATACAATGGGATGACTGGAAGTTAAACAGTATCCTAACAGGCTACGTTCTTCTCGAAGAAAGCGCAAATACATTATCTAAATTACTTTACTAGTTCACTCCTTCTGTCAAGCCCGTTGCTCATACCAGTATTACAGATCTTTTAAGATTTATATCTAAAAGATTGGTTTCGTCAACAAATAGTGGTCTTTCGGAAGATTTTTACGTCTACCTTTAATTTTAGTATAAGGTATTTGAAGTATTACGGAAAAATTCTTTCTGAATAAATAGACTAACAAATATTGTTTTACTGGCAACTTTATTTTTATTCATAAACCACAATACCATTTGTCTTTAGTCTACGGGACAATCACGCAACAAAACCATTTTGTATATCTACCGAAGCCAACTCAGACTTAATAAATTATTTAGAAATACATCAGTCGGTATACCAAACTTCGATAATGCAATGTCAAATGAGGGTCACCTTTGGAAGGTAATGCAGCTATTCATGACCCCACACGCAATGCCCTTATAGAATTCTTTACGCTCTTTTCCATATTCATGATAGCATAAATAACCATTATAGTAATTAGGTGAACAAAGAATAATTATTTACAGACGGTGCAGGTAGGTTACATCAGTATAAAAGTCTTTGGAATAACTTTCTTCACTCTTATTTCATACAAAAAAAAAGTTTAATTGAATTTTATTATCCGAAAAATTGACATTTAAAGAACGAATAGACAAATAAAAAAATATTGGTTTAAATGTTAATAAATTAACCTAAGTACTTTGTTAATGAAATAAAATCAGTCGAGCTGCATTTTTAATAGTAGCTAGGGGCGATATTAAAGTTAAATCCGATCCGATAATATTACTTATATAGTGAGCATCGATCACAAGGCAAATCTGATACAAGACAAATCACAAATTCTTTCTACAGTAGGATGATACTCTGACCAAACGGTCGCAGAGTTTCAACTCCAATAACCGTATTAACTAACAATATAGTGCTGTAAGACTTAGTGTATTTACACTCTAATTTCTAATAGTAATTAACATTGTCACCATGAACACTTAATTTCAACTGGAAATTCATTCCCAGAGATTGTCCTTGATTCGATATCAGGAGCGGATCTGGTTAAGTTGACATCGGAGTTGCGGTCTCGATCGTGAGACAGTTCTCTGGTCTCCATTAGAACATCGTAATATCTTTGATTTGAAATAATATTAATTAGTATATTCTAAGTAGTGAAGCTGCTAAAATTGTACCATATTTACACATTCGATTTAGATTTATCTTTAAAAATCCATGGAAACGCCTTAAGTTAGTTCTAATTGGATATTTCGTATTAAATTAATTTAATCAAAGCTTCTTATGATAGGCTCTACATGGTAGTAAAATATTCTTCGGTCATTTGCATAATGCAATTTATAATTATTAGTGTTTGAATACAATTTCTCCAGATGCTAAATAATAAAGTGACCAAGAATGACAACAAATCAAAGGAGGACTCACTCTCAAGTGCTACACTATCAGAATTTAACCATAATTGTTTAATAATAATAATAATAATATATCATCAAATTCAGACTCATCATACGATTACATCCATATTTTTTGCTATGATTACAAGTTTATATGAGTAATAATGATAATAAATTATAAATAAAAAACACTTAACACATAATGTTACCAAAGTGGCAGGTTCGGGTGGACCCCCGATGATGTTAGAAATTCACTGTATCGCTACAAGTAGCCGTATCCAGCAAGCCAGTATCGCAGAGTCCCACCGGTTCGCCAGAGCGCGCAGTATGCTGTTGGGGCTGTCGCGCATGCGACGCATAATAAAAGCGCACCGTTTGCGCATAATTGCTGCAAAGCCGTCAGTAGCAGCATCCGAGAACATCGTGGAGGCGCTGCAGGAGCGTGGCAGCCCCATCAGCATCCGGAACGCATTATTGTATTGAACGCGTAGATCGCTGTATACTCACTGCGTATAGTCAACCCACAGGCTGCAAGAGTAAAATGACTGACAGTATGCTTTAAAAAGTGTAACCTTGACAGACCCGTGAAAATCTACGGGCCAACATAATGACTGATCTTCATTTAAAACCTTATTATTGTTAGGTGATATGTGTTTCCACTCGTGTTGGGAAGAGACTTTCAATTCGTTGTGTGAATTATCTTCCTACATCAACTTTGTAGTTCACCGTACTTTACGATATGTTGAGTGACGAAGGTCTTGTAAAAGGAAACACGACATGTATGTATATATATGTATGTTTTTTGAAGCCTGTCGAAGTTGGTAGAGCCTCGCTGAAGCTATAATTGGTTTCAGCTCGAATGGGTCGATTCACCCGGAGTAGTACTACCATCTCACAGAAAACCGACGTGATGTAACAGTGCTTGCATCGTTGCGTTTCTTTCGAGCAATGAGAACGCCGGAGGCCACGACTCCCCTCTCCGTCCCTCCCTCTTCCACTCCCTCCTTCTCTACCAACACAGGCTAGCAGTGTACTTGCGACTCGTCTGGTGTTGCTAGTGTTTATGGTCTATGGACGTTGGTGATCACTAAACATCAGGTGACCCACCTGCTCGATTGCCTCCTATGATATAAAAAACACGTTTATTAGCACGAGTGACCAATTTAAACCGCTGTTCGAGCGTTACTGATCAATTTTTATATGTCTTAATTAGGGCTACACTACTCGACAATATTATGGTTTCATCAGAATATTTTTTTAGCCCAAAAGCTGTAGGGTTCGATGCAGGAATTCAAACCTACATACTTCGATACGGTGTCGCAAAACACAATTATCTCTTATCTATCTAACACCTTTAAATGAGCAATTCTTGTATATTTTTATATTTGTATATACTCAGAATCTCGGAAACGGCATCATCTATTTCCATGAAATTTAGATTGTAGGTAGTTTCAGGAACGATAAATTGATCTAGCTAGAATTTATTTACAGAAAACTTTTTTAACGGAGTTTTAAGGCAATGAAAAAATATAGCTAGAAAATAAAGGTAAATTTCGCCACCGCTGTCGAAACAAAAATGGCTCAGATGGAAATCGGTTACCTCGAAAATCCGTGTAACTTAAAGTCGAATCCGAGTAACTGCAGAAGAAATATATGGTTTTTTTGTATTTATACAAATATAATGGGCAACCCTAACAGTCTTTTAATTAAAAAATGTTTTTTATAGAACGTCCAGGTACTATTCAATTAATCTATACATATAATAAAAATGAAGTGTCTGTATGTAACAGCAAAATAAAATTTTTTCACTGATTGGGTACGAAAGTATACATGCTTCTGATAACCAAAATGCAATTTTTAAAATTATAATTTTAATGTATACTAGCTGTTAACCGTGACATCGCCCACAGTGGTTTCTGCATAACGGTTAGGCCTATTTTCGCGGGACTATCACTGGTAGGTAGTGGACCTTATAAAAAGTAATTGAGGTTATTCTATTTTAGGCTAGTAGTTACCCGCGACTTTGTCTGCATTAGCAAGATTTCAAATCATTCTTTATTATTAATTCAAGAAATAATTATCAGCATATCGTTTGCAATTCGACAATTCGATATTACAATAAGATTTTAAACCATAAACGTATTACGTAAAGAGTTTCATAATAAAATTTCTTGCAGGATAGACAAGCGTTTATGTTTTGTATAGTTACAAAATCTTAATTACGAGTATTATAATAATATTTGAAGTTATTGTTTAATTAGTTCGTAATACAGTATAAGTAAGCACTGAGATAATTACATGGTGGGTTAAGGTTTCAAATATGTTGCTGACGATAAACCTGATTTAATACACTGTTAGTATTTAGATATCTAATGTATACGCTTCATGTTACTTTAAGTGGCGTGCGTGTCGTACTTACAATTGTTTTAAAGAGCATTTCTATAATTGTACATGGTCTCACAGTTTTATATTTCTTTAAACCATTTTTAAAAACGCGTGCGGAGCTGCGGGTAAGCTATTTTTTAATATAATTCTCTAGGATGCCGTTAAAAATTTTTAATTTTAAATATATAAAGCGTTGTAGTCATTTTGTATATTTCAGTTGAAATTTTGAATTCAATAAAAATCGATAATGTATGTATTTTAATGGATCAAGTTCATTCGAATACATACATAAATGTCTTAGTCAAAGCACTGTGTAGAAAACTAGAATTTTCAATGCTACGCTATAATAGAATGGGAATGAAAACAGTTGCACAAAGCTTTTATTGTTAAAGTTGGTATTATTCTGTCTATGTGTTTAATTATAAAATACAATAGTATTGTAAGGCACTAGATGTTATCCAAAGCAATTTTGCGTTTATTTGATAAATCTAAATAAATAAATAGATCTTAAAACTTTATGAGATAAAATAATTAAGTTTTAAGACTATAATTAAGTTATGATTTTCGAAGATAGTTCATCGACGGCGGCTATTATTCTAGTATAATCTATATAAATATCAGCGCGAGTCTTGAGCTGTACACTCTAAGAATAAATATAATTGAAATTCATATATTCGTATAAATATATGTATGAAATTTTAATTGTATTGTCTTTTTGGACATTTTGGTGGCCATCTTTTATTAACAGCGCTTTCTTCTATAAGAATATGGCATCGAGATTAATGAGCACTATTTAAATAGTCAAATATTACAAACTGCTTACAGACAGGTATAAAGCCTCATATCTTGATATATAATCCAAGGTTTCAAAACTTTAGCTAATTTTGAATTTGTAAGTAGGAATAATTTAGCAATTTATTGCTTACAAATCAATTTTATAATTAGTAATTTTAAAGAAAGAAGGAGTCTTTCTGGTAAAATCTTAGACATTTTGAAGTCATTGCTTAATTAGTTCCTTATGCAGTGTAAGTGAGCACTGAGGTAGTTATAAGGTGGCTTAAAGACACACTGTTAGTAATTACATATCTAACTAGTGGGTCCGGCAGACGTTGGTTCGCCCTGATTTAAAAAAAATC
This sequence comes from Antheraea mylitta, assembly GCA_014332785.1. Classification (NCBI taxonomy): domain Eukaryota; kingdom Metazoa; phylum Arthropoda; class Insecta; order Lepidoptera; family Saturniidae; genus Antheraea; species Antheraea mylitta. The sequence goes on along the minus strand of JACEII010000043.1, from coordinate 313,412 downwards.
CTTGATAAGTTATATACCAAAATCTTCCACATGAATCTCTTTATCTATTGATGAAAAGCGTATGATAATCCATTTAGTAGTTTTTGAGTTTATCGCGAACAGACAGACAGACAGACGCGGTAGAGGACATTGTTTTATACTGTGTAATGATGCAGTACCTCGGCGACCGAGCCTAGCTCGATTCTTTAAAAAACATTTTTGAATTAAAATAAACTTTAAGCTTTACCTAATAAAAGCAACGTTTTTTACAAAAAAATAAAAAAAATATCTCTGCTATCACTCGGATTCTAACTAGGGTTACGCGGATTTTCGAAGCAATTGACTTCCATCTGAGCTATTTTTGTTTTAACAGCGCCGGCGAAATTTACCTTTATATTCCAGCTATATTGTTTCATTGCCTGAAAACTCAGTTAAAAAAGTTGTCTATGCATAAAATCTATCATAGCATAGATCGATTTATCGTCCACAAAACTACCTACATACTAAGTTTCACGGAAATAGATGACGCCGTTTCCGAGATCTTGAATATATACAAATATACAAGAATTGCTCGTTTAAAGATATTAGATAGATTCGTTACATGTAACTGTAGGTGGCGTGCGTGTCGTACTTAAAATTATTTTTGAAAGACCATTGCATATATATGTCCTCACAATTTTATGTTTCTTTAATACAATTTAAAAAACGCGTACGGAGCTAGTAAATAACACAACAAAAACCTATTCGTACGTAAATGTACATTGGTATGTTCAATATAGTTATCCAATTTACGATTGTCCAACAACATTTAAGTGCTGTATAAAGCCGTGTGGGTCAATAAAGTTACAATTAAAAAACACGTGACTGTGTCGATACGTAAATTAGTAAGTGTTGTCAGACTTGTTTCTTTATTCACGTGGCCTCCTATCATTTCCATGTCTATATTTCCAATTGCCTAATTACAATTGAGTTACAGCTTTGTTATGTCTAATCAAAATTCGACTTTAATACTGAATGTTATGATTAAATTTCGCTTATATGTCTCTATCGGTATGTACAGATGCGGACTTGGAAGATGGGTTTTGTGCTCAAACTTAAACATATGTAATGATATATTAACAGTATAGCTTAAGGTATATTTTTTTTAACTCATTTTGCTGTGAAAATAATTTCTTTGACAAGCAAAACAATAATTTAAGTAACATTTTTACTCGTCATTTTTATTTTCATTTACAGATAATATGATTATTGACAATATATATATTGGCAATATGATATACATAAATATGATACAAAATAAGGTAAAGAATAAATATATTCCATTAAAAGTAGGCACGCCGTGGGCACTGCACTAACCAAATGATTGGACACTGTAAATAACTCTGGCTCCCAAAACATGCGTTATAAAACTTGATTATAAGTATATATTCAATTATACACTATTAGTTATTTGAAAAGAATAATATATCGTTTTTCAAGAAAATATTTTTTTGTTTTGTATCCAAAACTGCATTAAAAAACTCGGATATTGACGCCTTAATTATTCAACCTATAATCATGAAATGTCACATACACATTGCTTTTAATTCAGAAAAAAATACTGTTCCACAAGAATAGGTCAAATCTTTATTAACGTGACCCGCGAGTTAAAGCTGGAAATTAAAAAAACATCTCTCGAAAATTTGTCACTAAGTGATCTCAATAAAAATCTGTTTTGCAATGCGTATATCTCCAGCATAAGAATTTAAACACATTATTCACATACATTTGGAAAAATAATGACGTATTTCAGTTTGTAATATTTTTGTAATAACTTTTTAACTAAGGCACAGATTTTTTTTTTTTTCGAACTGACTACGCTATTGTTGCAGCAAGGTCACCAGCTTTACCGGACTACAAAGGCACAGAAATAAAAAAACAAATATTGGTACATAGAACGTCTGCCATAAAAAAGATACATTACAATCTTAACCAGATACACATGAAAACCGATAATATTTCGATAACAAAATTTGCCCCTCTTAGATAAGACTGATTTCAGCCCAGTTACCCAATAGAACATCACTAGGCGTACCAACTGTTTAGTAAACATGGCGCGCCTCTGCGACAATCCAGCCCAATGATTAACGCAGTCAACAGAGACTCTACGTTTTGATTGTCTTCTGTTTAGGTTAAATTACGTGAACTCCATTCCACCACAACAATTCTTTATAATACATTTAGTGTAACACTAGCTTCTGCTCTTGATTTTCCTGTAATTTATAATATTTTTCAAATTATAATACGATAATGAATAGTTACTTTGGGCTAACACTAACTTTAACTCGCTATTTATATATCATTTATATATCATTTATTTCGAAGGTGAAAATGTTTTTAAATAGTATGTACCTTAATCCCGATTTTGAAACATTCTTCATTGTTGCTCCTCTCGTAATGGACTTAGCGTAATGATATATAAATATGTGAACAAAAACTACATAATAACTGAACTACATATACTATGCTTTGTTCGCGTGGAATAGATTCTTTGTTTTTTTTTCTCTTTTTTTTAGAAATAACTATGCTATTGACCTAGCAAGGTCTTAACAGCTTCACCGGACTACTCTGTTGCTTTGGGCTAACGCTAACTCTTAACTAACTCGCAGCGAAAGCTCTCAAATCCCTATATTTTGAAATATTCTTTGTTGGTGCTCCGTTCCTATCTGTTCGAGTGTGATGATATATAGTTCATATAGTAGTATGATATATAGTCTATAGCCTTCCTAGATAAATAAGCTATCTAATGCTGAAATTAATATAGATATTTATTGTAACAAATCTTTAAAATTTCCTAGATTCAAGAAGAAATAACAATTAGTGGTAATACTGTGTGAAAGGAGATGATTGTATATTGTGGGTAAATACAAAAAACAGTACCGCTTTGAGCTATCGTCCAAGTGAAAATATACGAACATTTGTAAATGGCAGCGATTCCATATTGACTCTTCGTAGAGAGCGGACGTTCCGTTCATTTTTTTTAATGTAGTTTTTTTTCTGTGAATTTGTTTGAAGCGATTCTAGCGTGTTTGGACATCATGTTTATTAATATAGGCTCTATTCTTACTTTACGTCTGACATTTTAGGAAAGGATAAATTAGTTATGAAACCGTGCTTTGGTGGTAGAGTATTTTCTAATGCTTATCTGGTTAGCTATAACTCTCAAATTGAAAATATATCGCCAAGCACCTAAAGCTCCGACAGCTGTTTTTTATGACTAGTCCTCTAAAGAAGGAATAAAGTGTATAGAATTTAAAGCGTCTTAGGCCACTTTGTTATTCAATATCGGTCGAATTATGATAGAACGTTAAAACCCATAAAACATATATATAAAACAACACTTGATTCTGTGGCTAATTGATAAATTATTCTAATAACATATAGAATTGATATAAATGAAGGCATTTACTGTCTTAATGTATCGTAATAATATTAAACTAAAATGTTATCTAGGTTTATATTTATATAATTATGTTATGTTTATGTATTTCCAATATATTTTTATAAATAATCTCTGTGCCACACACAACACAGTACCTATGCCCTTTTGGTGACTTATCTATATTGATATATTGCTATTGTAGATTATTCCACATTGTTACACTGAATATTTGGCATTAAGTTCATAACGTGTATCTGTCACACTTGATATTGGCGAGGTTGCCTACATATAATAAACAATTATAATTACGTAGTAAACATAAATCAGAAGGTAAAATTGTGTATACTGTGTTCGCCCAGTGGTCGAAATTCGAACGCAATAACCATTATTGAAAATTTTCACAAATTAAATTAATTGAAATTGTAAACATTAATTTATAATTTGAAATTACAATGACATTAAATACATTTTTATGTAGCACTAGCTGTTACCCGCGGCTTCGCACGCGTTTTTTAAATATAAAAAAAATGTAAAATTATTATTAGATGTGTAAATTACAGAAATACTCTCTCAAAAATATTTGTAAGTACGACACGTACATTATATACTGTAACAGGTAACATGTACCTTATACATATGTGAATACTAACAGTGTATCGAATGGGATGGGATTTATCATCAGCTACATACCTGAAACTTTAAACTACTATATACCATCCTCAATGCTCAGTTACACTATATTAGAAAGTATTAAAAATATTAAGCTATATATTATCGAACATGTTTTAAATCTTTTATTATATAGATATAATATGCCCATATTGTCGATATAATTAGGTTATTGATATACGTTGCTATAATTTAAATCACATATAAACATTTGACTTTCAGTTATATTTATTCTTGGAGTCCAGGACAGCGCACGTCTCACGCGCATGTTTACAGTGAACAACATATTTTGAATCTATTCCACACAGAGGGATGCAAGGGGAAACAGTTCATCATTACATAGTGTAAAACAAAGTCTTCTGCCACGTCTCTCTATATGTCTGTTCGCGATAAGATCAAAAACTACAGAACGCATCTTCATGCCGTTTTCACTAATATATAAAATGATTCTTTAGCAAGATTTAGGTACAATTTGTTTTATTGTCAGGGCGGGAATGTCTACTGAACCCGTTTGCTTAAAATAAAACGGCTAATTAGTTATTTGTCAGTAAAATTCCTGTTCAAATATTACTTGTAGTCCAGCGAAGCTGTTAAGACTTTGCTAGGTCAATAGCGTAATCATTTCTAAGAAAAAAAAAACGTTCAAATAGGTCCCGCCGTTTTGGATTGATTACTCGTAACAAATAAACAAACAGACATATCGACAGAATAAAAAAACAATGTTGATATTTGCAGCACCACAGATATATGTATTCACCAAAAAGTATTTATTTTAATATTAGATACACACACTTAATTTTTATAATACGTAATACACTCATCAAAAAAGTCTAAGCAACATGTACTAATTTAAATTTTAGGATGGTTCTTCACATTATAACGTTGTATTTTATTTTAAAATTAATACCTTTAGGGTTCTATGATATAAAAATAACAACTTTATAAGTTCTTTTAATAACAGAAATGAACAATATTAGAATATACTGTAGAAACTAAGATACATAAGAAACTAAACTTTTTTTTACAAAATGAAATTTCTATAGGAAAATGTATTTATTGTGAAAGAATAGAACAATTTAATACAAAGTATGGTCCCCTCTGCTATTCAGAACTTGTCGGCAACGATTATTCATTGAATTAATGAGACTGTTTATGTCATCTTGTGGTATTCGCTCCCAATGGAATTGTAGCAAATCCTTCAGCTGTTGGACTGTTGCCGCTCCGTCCAAGTCCTTCAAAACACGTCTCTGGAGCATGTCCCATGCGTGCTCGATGGGGTTAAGATCTGGCGATTGTGCAGGCCAGGGCAATACCCGGATGTTCTCCGTTGCAAAGTATTCACTGATTCGCCGAGCTGTATGTGAGCGCGCATTGTCATGCATTAACCTAAAATCGGAGCCAAAGGTTTGTGCAAATGGGTAGACATAAAGTCTAAGAATATCCTCAATGTAATTTTCAGCATTCATGTTTCCATTTACAAAAACGAGCTCAGTTTGCCTCTTCTTCATAATACCCGCTTATAACATAACTGTTGAGCCGCTGTATGGATGAATTTCCCGAACGCACCTGAGCCTTTCAGTATTTCCGGGCTGACGATTCACTCACACCCTTCTTATATCAGGCTTAAACCCGAATCGCGACTCATCGGAAAACATAATTTTATTCCATTGTTCCTGGGTCCATGTTATGCGTTCTCTACACCATTCATATCAACGAGCACGATTCCCGTGACGTAACGGTGGGCACTTGATTGGGCGTCGAGCTCGTAGGCCGTACTCATACAGACGATTTCGCACAGTTTGTGGACTTACATCAACACCACTTGAAATTTGTAGCCTCAAACTTATCTCTCGAGCTGTTAACATCGGCTGGCGTCTTGCAGTCAGTTGTATGTACCGGTCTTGCCGAGTGGTTGTACTCCTTTTTCGGCCTGGATGCTATTCAGCGAGTTCCCCTGTATTATTTTGTAGCGCTGCCAAAGACGACAAATAACACTTCTATGAATGCCAAAATGTCGAGATACTTGAGATTGGTTACTTCTCGCTTGCAACATCCCTACAGCTCTTTGCATTTCATCTGCCATCAAATGATGTCGCTTCATGACGTAAAGAATATCTAACAATTCAATTTTGTCGCTAACTTTATTTAAATGGTTGGTAAAATTATAAAATCAAGACTAAACGTAGCAATTAAAACGCACTTAAATTCAAACAAATTCGCAGTTATTTGAATTTTATGAAAAAACAAAACATAATCAATATTTTTTTACAACCACCTAGTATGTCATCAATAACAAAAAAGTTTCCTTACCTAAGCACTTTGTTTGAGTAAATACTTAGAAATTAATTAATATAAATGGTAAAATTTGTAATACCACGCATGATGCTTAGACTTTTTTGATGTGTGTATTAGTTAGGATTTAAACTGTCTACTCTAGGTGTCCTATATCGAATTTTATACAAAATGAACGAAGCCAACGATGGAAACTAGTCAGTAGATAATGGTTGGAAGACTTAGAGGCTTGATCTCATCCTGATAATGGAATCAGGTGTGTCACGTGCATAATACACGTAGAATTATGTTAACACCTGTCCTCTAAGCTTCAACTAGTCTGTACTGATTAATTAAGTAAGGCCTTACCAAGTTCACCTCGCCTCTTACGACACTAACGCCTACATATTGTTATGTCTAAGTAATGAACTTTAAGAAGTGAAGAAATTTACTTTATTCTGCTTTTTGCTATATATTTCATAATTGTTAAGATAACTTGTATCTTTATCAAATGTGATAAATTAAATTTATCAAATTATTCCTCTCGAGACGCAACATAGCTGTGCCCGCAACTTCGTCTGGATGGTTTTTTTTTTTTCGAACTGGCTACACTATTGACTTAGCAAGGTAACAAGATGGCCACCATTGTTTTTTTACTTTATTTTTGACAATCAATCTTTCAGATTATTACTGCCATTGTCGTGTAGTGAATAATATTACAAGCGTCGTGCAATCACTTCAATATTGCGTCGTGTGAGTTAATATTCTAACAAGATGGTGGATTCCTTGT
>JACEII010000043.1:255250-305649 GCA_014332785.1 Antheraea mylitta | reverse complement strand
TAGTCATCAATTGCCATTGTTACCATTATATTTGATGTTGGTACCTCTCTATGATTCCTACATAAAATATAATATAGACAATAGCACAAGCAGCACAGTGTCGACAACATGAAGAAATAAATAAAATAATATTAAAATCAAAGAAACATTTGTCTATTAAATCTGATGTTTTTTTATATCATAGGAAGCAAACGAACGGGTGGGTTACATAATGTTAAGTGGTCACCACCGTCCATAGACACCAGCAACACCGGAGGAGTCGCAAATGCGTTGCCAACCTGTGTTGGTTGGAAAGGGGTTAGGGAAAGAGAGGGAAGGGAGAGGGAGGGAGGTGGGCATCCGGTACTCTCACTAACCGAACGAAACTCAACAATGCAAGCATTGTTACTTCAGGTCGGTTTTCTGTATGAGGGTTGTACTACCGCGTGTTTAAACTTTTAAATGATAAAATGTACTACATTAGTATTAAAATACTTACACATTACATTAAAATAATTAATCTATGTCCGAACAATCGATATTCAATCTTGCATACAATACCTATCATAACATGAATTATTAAGGTTCCTCGTTTTGACAAGCAACTTGAAGTTAATAATGGCTTAGCACTTAAATAAATCGAATCTTACACGCGACGTCCTGCTGGTTCACAGCTAATTACTATACGAGTAAAAAACGCTATAACTTAAATCGATAGTGTTTTATTAATAATGTCCAATTCAACATTTTTGTCATTTTAATAGAAAAACTACACAGGAACATGATACTCTTAGTTTATCCGACAATTTTAATTAATTGCAGTATATTTACATATATATAAGTACAGATCAACTCTCAGTTAATACAATCTCTAAACTTATATATAAGTACAGATCAACTCTCAGTTAATACAATCTCTAAACTATATACTATATCTCTATGTTGAATAATTATATTGGAACGATAATAAATTGTTTTGGAAAAGGAACTAAATATATATTTTACCACCCAAAATATTTATTAATATGCTCGAATTTTGCTCAAATATTATGCAGAAGTAAATTACGTCGAAGTTTGACGTAGATTTACATAACACTAAATTTGAGAATTCAGGTTGAAATATTTTAGACTTATTTTAGACAATTGTGTACGAATGGGTCGCGACTACCATATATCATGTATAATGTCTGGCTTAGTTTTGTCGAGTTCTGATTAGAGCCCATGTTTAAACATTTTAGGTTGTATTCCAAACCGGTGGTAGTTTGGACGTTCAGGTCTTCTCAGGTCCTATATTGAGTAAAGAGTATTTTGATTTGATTAAACAGTAATCAAATAGAGTGCTAATTCACTGTACTGATTCATCGCTACCATCATATAACCCGTCACAGTAACTTTCTATCGGTGTAACACGTTTCAGAATTAACCATTGTATACCCAGCTGTAGGCCGAAATAATAATGACGTCCATCTAAGGATTGTATTTTTTCAGAACACACTGTTGTTTTTGGATTTTGTTGTTTCCCATATCTTTGTCGTACTACAATAAAAAAAATACAATAATATACAAGCAACCGTAAGTTATTCCCAATAAATCTAAAACAACAAGAAACTTTGTGTCTCCAAACAAGGTAACACAATAAGCATCGAAACCAATAAGTTACGCAACAATATAATATCTGATTTACTTTACAAACACACACATGACCTACTTGAAACGGATATAGTAATAACGATAGATACCGACAAAGAAGGAAATACGAACCTATAAAGTGATAAACTTTACGATTCGCAAGTTTATGACAGAAATAATAATTTGTAATCTAAAAATAGAGCATTTTTACTCGGTTATGTAGGTAAATGGTGTATAAAAAACATCGACGGCATTAATTTAGTTCGCGTGCCGATGTAAAAGATTGTTTTATAGGCATGATGTGTACCCACGGTCACGTTTCTTGGTTGAGCTTGGTAAATTGAGTACCATTGTTACCTTATTATGTCCGTTCTATTGTTGTGAACGGAACACTGCGCGCTGGGCGGCGTGGGTAGAGTTAATTACTTTTTTCAAGGCGCTATATTGCAGTCGAAAATAGATTTTTATTACCCTGTGTATATACGTAACCCCTTGCGTGATTACTTAATTGCTTGTTATATATATATGTGTCTGAAACGTCGATCTTTTGTTAAATGGTATTGTTATTTCTTTAAGAGAACTACGTATTTTGATATCTTAAAAATATTGTTTTTGAAAGATAATCATGGTACGAATTATCGCGGAATTAAATATATAACTTAGTAATTATATTTGAAACAGCAAAAAAAAAAATTAATGTAAGTCAAACTTATTCTTTTTCTGAAGCCACTAATTTATATCTATGTTGATATATTAGAACTTTGCTGGTAGCTGTACTAATAAAGCGACTTTTTTTTATATCATCGGAGACAAACAAACAAGCAGGTCACCTGACTGTAAGTGATCACCGCCGTCCATAGACTCTAGCAACACTAGGCGGGTCGCAAATGCGTTGCCAGCCTATGTTTGGGGGAATGAGGGGAGGGGGAGAGAAGAGGAGGTGGTCCTCCGGCGCTCTCATTGAATTAAATGCAACAATGTAAGCACTGTTACTTCACGTCGGTGTTTCTGTGGGTCGGGTGGCACTACCCCAGGCGAGCCGACCCATTCATACTGAAATCAGTAATAGTTTCAGCGTGGCTCTACCTCCTACCAACAAAAGAAAGGACGAGGTAGCTCTTAGTGGGTCTTCTGGGTACGTTCACATACTACGATATATCTCGTTGTTGGCCATCAATGTGTTAATTATAGCATTGCTAAATTAAAATAAGCATATTGTCAATTGAAAATGTACAGCTTTATATACTATATGTATTACTTTTTTAATAACGTCGGTTATGCAATACTATAATATAACTTTTTTAAAATTCAGATTAGCTAAACATCTAAGCTATATTTCATCTCCCTATGCTACTTAAAAACAAAAACCTTAAAAAAACAAATAACAAAAAAAATTGTCTGGGTTCCGAACCTTCGCCCCCGTCATCGATCTGTATAAAGTCCAGAACATTACAACTGAGCTACGGCTACATAACTTTTGTATGCGTAATTATCAACCACATATGAAATGTCTACAAAGTTGAAAAATATGTGTAAACGAAACTGTACTTAATATGTAACGGGTTTTAAGCTTATTATATAAAATATTTCTCAGATACCAACTGGGTATGAGTTTGAGTCCCTGGATAGTTTGAATTCACATTTAGAAACGGTAGGTATCGCTGCAGTCGGATTCATTATGATTTTTCTTGTTTAAAAATATAATTGAAATCGGTATTAATCGATATGGTGCAGACGAAGTTGCACGGGTCAGGTACTTCAGAATAAAAATATATTTTAAACTTAACAACACTAAGAATAAAATTTGTACAGAAGCAATACTGGCATTTTTAATGTTTATCAGATAAGTTTGCGAGTAATATCGCAACGGCTAAGCATGTCTATCGACAACTTTTATAAAACTAACTTGGTTCGAGTAAATATTTAAATACAAGATATGGCGATAAAAATTTCCTTGATGATTTAAACAAGTTATAAAAAATAAAAATGACACCCGCATATATTTACTAGCTTATAGCTTATAGCTACTATAATTTTAAGATTAATTTATGGTAGTAATTTACCTACAATTAGTCACTTAGATTTGATAACCATGTGTGTTTGTGTTTAGTTATTAATACTGCTTAAATTTAATTGCTTATGTTACCAAGGTTTTACATCATATTTATTTTATATATCCAATAAGAAAGCCACCGAAGGCACCAACAGTTTAGAAATTTGATAACGTAGTTTTGTATGATTACCCGCGACACAGGATTTAGTTCCTAGTGCGGGAATCTATAGTTATTCTTATGCCATGTAAAACACCATTTGTTAAATAAATACTTTTTATTTTTATTTTTTATTTATTTTTATGCGACTTAATCTGCGTCGTTCAATTGTTTTGTGATATCTCAAAGGCCGCTGCCTTGACGATACCTCCCAGGCGACTTGTCTTGGTAACCAATTTACAAAAAATCTTGACGATCTTGACGAATGATATAACTTAAACCTTCCTCGTCAATTACTCCATCTATTAATGAAAACCGCATGAAAATCCTGTCAACAGTTTTTGAATTTATCGCGGCGCTAAGTAATATTGCAACCTATTAAAAAAATTGTATGACATTTTTTGTTTTAAAATATATATTCGATTTCATATTGCAAGAGATTTGAGGGTGATAAAAAACTCGGATGCCAAATTTGTTTTTAACACTGAAAAATAAAAAAAAAAACCGGGTGAAATGGTATTAGAAGTTTTCACGAACATCTTTTTTATTGGCCTGTGTTATTAACACTTTGGCTGCCACGCCGTGATCATGTTTTTTTTAGAACGTCACACGCGAGATTTTACAATTGTAAAAAAAAATGCGTTCCGGTTACACATGACCACCGTGACCGTCACAAGAGACGTCAAAGTATTAATGATGCACTCTTTATATTCGTATATCCTCTGTTTTAATGTTTATATTCAAATTTAGACGCCTCAATTGTTGTTTGTGAACTAATCAACAAGTAGTCAAAGTTGTACGAAATTTCAAAATGACTATGAAACTAAATATCTGCCGCGATCATCCTATCGCGTGTCGGATATCCGTAACGGTGGTATATCTGCCGCTGTCGGATAAATATCTCAAGTGTGCCCTGCGCGGTACGTGACGGAGCCTACCTCGTTGCTGATGTAAGGAACCGTTCACAGTGAAATATTATGATAAAATAAAAACATTTATTTCTATAATTTATTTACATATTTGTATTGTATAAAAATGACGCGTAGATGTTGATTCATATTGAACACTAGCTTCTGCCCGCAACTTCGCCCGCGTGAAATAGTTACTCTGGGCTGATTAACACGTAAAGGAAGCTTTTAAAAGAAAAAAAAACGATTCTGAAACGTTTTTCATTGGTGCTCCGCGTCTATTGGTCTTAGTGTGATGATACATAAGCCTGTAGTCTACCTCGATAAATAAGCTCTCTTACACTGAAACAATTTTTCAAATCGGACCAGTAGTCCTGAGATTACCTACTCTCTACAACCTCACAAACTCACACACCTTTTTATTCGAACTGTCTACGTTATTGACCTAGCAAGGTCTTAACAGCTTCACTTCTACTAAGGCGAGCGCTTAAGGTACTCAACCGATTTGAAAGACTTTTATAATATTAGTATATACAGGTGTAACACATTTATTCGTAACACAGGCTTCGTATAAACGAATATGAAGTATCATCTTTGTATATATACATCTTTTGTCCGTGTATATGTGACTGAAATCCTCCTAAACGTTAGGATAGATTTTGATGAATTTTGTGCGTGTTCAGGTAGATTCCAGAATGGATTTAGATTCATAATTAGACACAGTAGACACAATTAGACAATGTATTATGTTAAAAAATGGCAGCTGTCAGCGTAAATCGTCAAAATCAAATAATTAAATAAAACGAATGCGAATACATTTTTATTTTCGTATGCGGAGGCGTACTTTACCTATTTAGTATATAACATTACCCTTTCCTTTAGCTTTTTATAGGAAAAAACCTGCTTAATACGACCGTAGTAAAATATAAAATATGGCTAATTCTTCCCTTCAATGAACTGGCAACTAAAGAACTAAATGTTAATCTGTCCATACTGTCTATATTTTTAAATATCTCTCTACTATCTTCTGTACCACTTACTCATTCACTATTTTATATAGAGATTTTATAATTCTAGATTTTCACTTTTTTATGAGATTTCTGAAACATTTTCTTTCATACAACTCTTGTCCTGAAATGTACAAATACAACGAAAAAATTAGTCAAATAGGTGTGACCGTATTGAAGTGATGCACTTGTACATTGGGGTAATTATTTTAACTAGTGGGCGCCCAGTGGTCGACAGTCGACCATAGTTAATTGATTTTTTGAAGTGTGAACTTTATTAGGGTTCTTTTGTCAAAGGGTACTTCTATAAACAAAGGTTTTCATCATGGCTCTTCAATTATTTGCCATTTTCCATGATCTTTAATTACATAAACATAAAAAAATGTATGTATAAATGAATATTGAAATTAATTATAACTTTGAAACATAAAACAGGTGGTAAAGCTCTCAAATTCTAAGTATACATAACTTTAGGAATATAAAGAAATTTATCGCAACCCATGTCACAATTTTCAATGAATTTTACACGACACCATGGATGGGTGGTAGTTTTGGGTGAAATTGAATTAAGTTTAGTTTCATTCTCATTGTTTGGAAAAGTAATGGATATACAATAGAATCGAATGATGAATCCAAAACAAAGATGTTATTAGATGTTGTTATTACTATCATGAACTTTTGAAAATGTTATGAGAAATAGTGATATGCCCAGTATCATCTTTTGGAAAAATAATGGATACAATGGATAGATGAATTATTATTTTATTTTTTATAGATCGAAAACTAAAAGTGGGCGAAGAAAATATACAGATGTTTATCCGTCATCTATTATTTAACTGGATTATTGATGTAAGATTTTCTCCAAACTTCAAATTAATAACAAAAACTCAACAGGAAAAATATGCTTCCATCGACTGAAGAAATTTTTAATTCGACAAATTGGTAACAAAGTATCATCAAATAATTGATTGGATTCATCGAAGTTTATTCCGAACTCATTAAAATAAGTATTGTTATTGGAAAAGAAAACTTTATTATTGTTTTTCTTTTATTATTGTAACTCATAAAAATAACATAGATGGAAATTAGGCGTTGCAAGTTTCGATCTCGGATTCCGGGCTAGAACAGACCTCCATTAAAAATGTTGTTCTTCATGCCTTGATTTACTGATTGATGTCTACGGTGGTCTATGTTAGGTGTAGGTGGTAGAGCCACGCTGAAGCTATTACTGGTATCAACATGAATGGGTCGGCTCGCTTCTGGTACTATCACCCTTTTATTCACAGAAAACCGACGTGAGGTAACAATGCTTGCATTGTTGCATTTCGTTCGGTCGGTGAGAGCGCCGGAGGCCCACCTTATCACCCCTCCTTCCTCTCCATCCTATCCCCTATCCTCCAAACACAGGTTGGCTACGCACTTGCAACTTCCGTGGTGTTGCTAGTGTCTATGGATGGCGGTGATCACTTAACACCATTCATTGGCCTCCTATGAAATAAAAAAAATATAGTGAGATTTAACTTTAAATGAATACAACTTCTTTGCGGTTTCTCACGCATTTTCTAAGCAATAATTATTTTTGTCTCTCCACTTTATATCTATATATATATCTACGTGTGTAGAACAGACTGGTTGACAGATAATGTTTTTTTATTCAAATTTCTATCGCATTTTTCTAAAAAACTCAAAAATACTCAAAAACATTTGCAACTCTATCTGTATAAACATAAGATTCAAACTGTTTTGTTGGCTACTCGTTCTACTACTGTTACGCGTTACGCGCCGACGACCTAGTGCCCTTTAATAAATACCGCCAAACACACTGCATCTGCGCCTAGTTGAATTTTTGTATTTTGTATGTAAGAAAAATTGTGAAGTAAAAGATATAAACGGTCATTATTTTAGGGAACAAATTTGTAATGCTTTATCTTTTCATATATAGCCGAGTCCTGTCGTAATATTCTTTTATGCATATAACTTATACAAAACAATTTCGATGTTTCACACCTGCCAGGCGTCCCGTGACGGCTCATTAGTTAACTTGCTAAGTCAAATATAAAACCATGTTTAAGTGATGATAATAAAAATAATATCTGATCGGTTATCAGTAAACACCGCTTAATAATGTACGCATACAGCAAAGCCTACTGCGCATGCCCGGACTTCACTCATTCCGGACTATTTGTTTTGTCGTTATACTATCAAAAAGCTCCGGATTGCTCGCAAAGTAGCATCTTCCCAGCTTAATTCTCTGCTATATAAAGCTATCTTTAACATAGCCTTCTATCAGTGTTAGCGTGTAATAACCCAACAACTCGGAACGCGCCGAATCAATCAACCATCTGTCAAGTGTTCGCGCCAATAGGTGACGTTTTACCGCGTGCATGCGAAATTTAAAACTTGTATTAGTACGAAGTGACTCGAAAGTGACTAGAAAGTGACTCTTATCAGTGACTTTTTTATTTATCCGCAATACGTCAAACTCAGTGATGCGGTAACTGATTAAAATAACCGTGTATTTGAACTTTGACTTTATATTTGGCGAACTTAAAAGGCGGTTCCGTTGTTCCAAGCTTCTTTAATAGGAGTTCTTAAGACATTGCTACTTCTAGAAGACGCGATGAATATAACATCTACGACGGACGGTGAGTGTAATTAGTCAATTGAGATTATCTGCAATATAGGAAGTACCTCATGGCTTGCATGGATGCCGCATCGTTGCGGATTTTAACTTTACCACGAAATTGTACCTTTTTCCAACGATATAAGGACGATACTCCTTTGCCCACAATTTTGGGTATGATTTTTCCTAATATCAACTCTAATACTTGAGTATCAAGGTACACGCTTTCATTTAGTGTGTGTCAATTATATTTAATATCGTTTTCTGTAGATAGACCGCGGGTTAAACTAATGGCGTAATTCGCAAAGTTTGAAACATTTTTTTAATACTGATTGTTTTTCTGATACTGATACTGATCTGATAGTGATCGCGGGGTGGTAGGGTTTTACAGCCTGACTGGGTCGCAACCACCATGTATATGGCGAAAAAGCCCGTTATAGTGATTCACTTCTGCGGGTCGCGTTTCGGGATCAGCCTGTGCATATCCAGCTTTTTGCAGGCCGGCATGATAGTGGCGACCGGCGATGGATAGTGTGTCGATCGGTGGTCGTTATTATTTTTGGATTGCACTGTGCTTACCGTCAGGCATAGTGCAGTCATTTTGTCGTGCTACAATTAAAAATATACATACATATATATATCAAAACTACTTAGTATCTTTAGGTAAAATAAAATTAACATTTTGTTTAATGTTAATATATTTCAATGGTTTCTTCACAACTAGACAGTATATATTGTGATTTAACAAAACTACAGTTTATAATTTTAAATTCCAAATCTTTTATAATTTAGTTATTATTATCTAATTACTTAGTTCTTATCAAAAATATCAAGTTATATTCATTCAATGTACAATTATTAAAGTTTTAGGAAACTACTATTTTTATAAGTACGCTTTCAACGACGTATGAGGTGGTGCAAGTGGTGTAGCGCGCATACGCAAGAGTGGGAAAGTAAACGGATAGCTTTATTTACATTGAAATAGTTTAAGTAAAGTATATATTTCTATTTTTTTATGTTGTTTACATAAAAAAATTAGTGCGTGTAAGCGAAAGACGCAATTGAAGTAGTTACTTTTTCTCGTGCTTTTCTATATTTTATTTGCTTTATAATGAAGAGTTGCAATATTCTCTTTGTTAAGATCCAAATTAACTGATAGATGGCACTACAGATGGTGAAGCTTTGATTTAATTTGTTACTAACTTACATCGAAACCATATGGCAGCACGGTCGCGCGCCCTTATATACATAATTAATTCTATTGTGTGATTTTTATTATTAGACAATTTAATATTTTGACCAATTTGTTTTCAAATTTTTTTTTGACTGATCCGTTTATAAACTATTTATCAACAATATTAAAAAAAACGGATGGTACAGAAACATATAGTATTTTAGGAATTTAAATTGGTAGCCGTATTCATTGATAGATTGATTGATCGATGAAGGAAGACATTGTGAGGACACCTAAACTTTTTTTTTCGAAATGAAAACGCTATTCACCTGGAAAGGTCTTTACAGCTTCACCGGACTATTGAGACGAGCGCTGAAGGCAATCAGTCGATTTGGGATGTTTGGGCAACTAACTCAAGTGTGCACGGCACACCTTGGCTTGGGCTGTCGCCTGTTTTGTCCAAAAATCGCGACCTATCTAAGTTAACCTTAGCTAAGCTATATAGATATACGTATATGAGTTATTGAAACATGCATGTGTACCAAGCATGCGTATCTCAACAACTCCTATATGTATTCTGTGTCCGAAAAAATCCTCTAAACTATATAGGATATGATAAGGAAAAATAAGGGTAGAACTTTTTGTCATTTATTTTTCTGAAAAAGAAAAACAGTGTGTAAGCGTGTAGGCGTGCAGGTGTGGATAGGTAATGTGTGTGATGTCGTAGCAGTGATGTAAGGTTTTGTGTCACTGTATCGCGTGAGCAGCGTACTCAAGGGCTCGACGCCGAGGGAACGGACCTAAGCTTGAGCCGCTGCTGAGGGGGGCCTAACCTGGTTGAAACCTAAACCCGATAAAGGTTCCTCTATAACTCTGTGTGAAAAAATATAGAACTGTGGATTTCTAGGAGTTTGAAATCACTAACATAGAGTGACGTGCGTGGCTTGCGTGGTGATTATACCTATATCTTCCTTCGGCAAGAAGCCCGTGGTGGGTATCGCAAAGGCAAATGCTTTGAATTATTGGAACGAGTGCTTGTGCAGTGGTTGAACATTGACTATAAAAAAAATTGAGCCGTTATGGAACGCCTGGCATATGTGAAACATCGAAATTATTTTGTATAAGTTGTATGCCTTAAAGAACAGATTACGACAAGAATCAACTATGGCATAATAAAAAGATAAAGCATTACAAATTCCTACTACCTATATATAGATTATATACATCTGAAACAAAAAGTACAGCACGTTTAACAAACATTACAAATTCAGTGCATGACTTGCCAATCTGACCGTAAACGGTTTATAACATTGCTTCTTACTCGCATAATGATAACTGACACGCTTCAAGGAAAATAACGAGTTAAGTTCCCTTTATAACGCATGTTATTTATTCAACGTTATTAATAACAGGATGAGATGTCACAAGAGGAATGGATATTGTATCTCGTACACGGGCCT
The DNA here is from genome assembly GCA_014332785.1 of Antheraea mylitta. Taxonomy (NCBI): domain Eukaryota; kingdom Metazoa; phylum Arthropoda; class Insecta; order Lepidoptera; family Saturniidae; genus Antheraea; species Antheraea mylitta. The sequence continues at coordinate 294,659 of JACEII010000043.1, read as the reverse complement.
TGTTACATTTATTAATATAACATTTTAATACACGAATCAAACTTGCTCTGGCCTTTTAAATTTTCTGTTCCTTGAAAGCTTTAGTATTTGACGGCAATCTCGAGAGATGTTAAATGAAGATACCATCTAAGATAATAAACATACTCGGTGTTATTACAAAAAAGTTAAATACGTATTGAATCTTTGCTTCAAAAAGGTTTCGTATTAAATGCACCGCGCTCGCCAGAGGCAAGTTCGCGTTTTCGCAACCTAACCTAACCAAAGCGAGACAAAAAAGTAAGATGTCGAACATTGAGCGAGCGCGGTGCATCTAAAGCGAAACCTTTTATATCAAATATTCAATACGTATTTAACTTTTTCATAATAACACGGACTAAATTTAAAATACAATTAGCATTTACGTGAAGCAATTACACCTATACTTGTCATCCAAAGAAATAGGGGCACATCTATCGTTCTTTGGAATATTGGGTTAATTATTAGAAATCTGGAAAAAAAAGGTTATCTTTAGTACGACGCCAATCGCTGGATCACGCCTTAGCATGAGATTTGTAGTGTGTTATCTACCCACCTCCGGTGCCGCTCGAGAGACGAGATACTAGCGCCACAATATTAAAGATACATAAATAAGAATTATTATTAACTACTATTTATAGATTTCAATCAGACATAAATAGGAATTGATATTATGGATTTATTATTTACATAACATTAGCATGATGATTATCATATTTTTTGTGTATCTTGCAGAATTGTTAATTAATAGTAATTACTTTGACGTCCATAGTTTGACCTATAAAGGGCTAGATGTCGCTACTCTACACAGATAATTGTATGTCTAAACATATTTCAGATACATGAATAACAATGATTTTATATAGAATTGATGTACGTAAATAATATTAATTTGTTCGTTAATTATTATCTTTGTGTTACTTAAAACATGTAGCAGAATTATAAGTAAATGGTAATTGCTTTGATTTATATAGTTCGTCTTATAAATGATATAGTTCGGCCTATAAAGGGCAAGAGGTCGGGGTTATCTACGCATTCCTTTGTGAAAAGTACTGGAAGGCGTAACTGTAACCAAATAAAGAGTGAAAGTAACTACTTGGTATTTATTGGCATCCTGACTGCATCGACTATGCAGTAGTCCGGTGAAGCTGTTAAGATCTTGCTAGGTCAATAGCGTAGTCAGTTCGAGAAAAAAAAAATCGACTATATGTTATACACCCTTCTAACAAGTGTCACACAGATCTTAGGATATCAAAGCATAATTTTTGGAAGCTGTATATTCATGAGTATAATTATTTCCGATCCCTGTTTTACTAAGTATGATTTTTAGATGAGTACAAATAAAGAAGCAACATAAATTAATTGAATCTTTATTTCTTGAAAATATAAAATCATAATGCACAACGCACGGCTCATCTTTAGATATTTAATCGAATATACGTCTGATACAGGCAGTCCATATGCCCTTTCCCCTTATTTAGCTGTTGCGGTCAGATGATTGTGTTTTTTTACTATGTAGGTTTTATCGTTTGATCACGATGTTTGTTTTCACTGGAAGCTCCCAGTTTCTTGGATTCGAGTTGCAAGGATTCGAACCTACACCCAACGAAGATGTATCCGAACACGGCATCAACCAAATCATCATCGCTTCAAACAATTGCTCACTAAAAACTTTTTTCTCATTACATTTAAGAAAAAGTAATTACTTCGTTAAAAAACACAATGAAACAAACTCAAACACTTTTAATCCTGAAAGAAACAATAAGAAAACAAATATCAATTCATATTGATAGCAATAAGTAAGTATTAATATTTATATAATTATAGTAAGTATTCATTACTTACTATAATTATATTAAATATTAATACTTACTTATTAATATTATTAACACACGTGATAAAAAGACATTGTTCCTTTATTAAAGTCGAATTTATACAATTAGTAGAATATAGAATTATAACTATAGAGTTTTAAGAAATGATTTTTGTTTTCTAACGCGTCGAAAAGGAGCAAACGGTATGGTTTTTATGTTTTGTTCCTGAATACATAAAATATATTTTTGTGATAATAAACTCCACAGACGAAGACGCGGGAATCTATTAGTCTGTCCTAACATAAAAAATGAAATGTATGGACAGATACAGATTTATTAAAATAGATAAGATGTAAATTGACGCATGCGTGACCCTTACTACGTCCGTCGCCGTAGCAATGCGTAGCGCTACGCATAAACTCTCGAAATATATTAAAAGGAGTCTTTATTGTTTAAATATAGACATTAAGACCTTGTACATTAGGTTCGAAGTTATACAGTACTATTGTATTTGTGTTAATCAGCAATAAATTTGGAAAACATGAGGTAAATGTAGGAATTAGGGACCTGCTTCACAAGTAATTACTACTTGTAATGCTTTAGTCCAAGAATTGTGGGAATAAAATTGATGGGTAGTAATAACGGTGTGCTTATAATTTGATGGGTCTCGGGGTACGATATTAGGTAATGAATTTGATCGCCGCATTAACTGTTTTTTTTTTTATGTTATGGGTATTATTGTCAGATTTGTTTCAAGATGTTAAACATTAATTTGTATGTGATATTTTTTTCTATGCGATAACTTCTTAATTATTACAATATGCCACGTTTAGTTTTATTTATTACTAATTCTAGAAAGTTCAAATTTTAAATCCCAAACCTATCAAAATTTTATTAGATTAAGTTATCGTGATAACTTTTATCTTATATGCGGACTAAGTGACTGAGAAGTGAAACAAAAAAAACTATGTAAGTGCCTGAGTAATGCGCGCACAAAGACCGATCTCTATGTAATTTACATAGAAGATATCTATATAAAATTCATTAGATCGATTGTTTAAGCTACTGCGTTATGTGTCGAAGATTATGGTAAGCTATATAACACCACTTTACTATATTTATGAATAGAGAAATTACTGCACAAAACTTAAGTAAGAAAGTATAGTAAATAAGATATAAAATGGCATGACTCGGCGTATTGCGGACCAAAAGACGACAAATCAACAAGACACCATGCTGTATGCTCAGTCGGGTGATTAGCTTTCTACGCAAATTAATCTGACTTCGGTAACAGTACTTAACTAAAAATTGATTGTTTGTAAGTCTGTTTACGCACGATAATTTGCCATGATAACGTGAAACGAAAACATTTATGAAAAATTGCATACTTTATGAATTGAATTGAATTATTCTATACTAGCCTCTGCCCGCGACTTCGTTCGCATGGAATAGTTACTTTGGAATAATGCTAACACGCATCGGAAGCTATCAAGAGGAAAAAAAACGATTTTTAAACATTCTTAATTGGTGCTCCGCTCCTATTGGTCTTAGCGTGATGATATATAACCTATAACTATCCTCAATAAATGAGCTATATAACACTGAAAGAATTTTTCAAATCAGATCATTAGTTCCTAAGATTACCCACTACAACCTCACAACGTCACAAACTGACAAACTTTACCTCTTTATGATATTAGTATATACTATATAGAAAACGTGTCACAAGCCGAAGGCTTAGGCCGATCGCGCCACAGAAAATGTTTTGCATCGAAAAAAAAATACTATCCCCGAGATATAGGACAGATCTTCATTAATGCGAGTGACGTTAGAATCAAACGCTAGTCCATTATGAAGAACACTGATCTTGAATATGTCATTGATTTTTTTATTCACTCATGACCGATGCTAATGTAACGTTGCATACAGTTCGTAATATATATTCCATTTAAAGATACATACTTTTTAAAATAATTAAGTAATACTCTAAAAAATTATAAAATTGCTAAATTTAGTTAAAATCGAATCTGCTTTAAGATGATTATCGTATATACTTGTTATTAAAGAAATTGAATTAAAATAATCTCGCCAGATGAATACACCTCCAACCATTGGCGTACTCATAAAATATTAACACTCAGGAAGATTGTCAACTTTGCAATTAGGCGGAATATATTAATACGGGATCCGGCTTCGGCACTTCCCGCCGTTCCCCCCTCGCCCTCCTCCCCATCGTCTCCTCGTCCCAAGATCTACTTAGTCATAGATTAGATAAGACAGAACTTCGTGAAGTTCTCTACGCAAAGATTATTATCGACATTCGACGTACTTGTTTACGAGTTTCTTGTAAGTTGTTTTATGGATGCGAGAACATTACTGTAGGTTAAACTGTTAGGTATTACAAATTTTACAGTATATTTCTCCAAAAGCTGGTTACACTTTTATTTATTTAGTATCTTTTCTAATATAAGACTTCATTAAAAATTACTATCTAGGAATTGGAACCAAAATTAGCTTAAAGGTATGGTCCAATGGTCCCTGACAAGAGACGTATTCACGGTCATTGATAAAGTTCTTCTAAGTATGCTAGTGACTATATATTGAATCACAGTAATTCAATTGTAATTTGATGGATCTGACCTATAGCCCTTTTCGGATATTCAATATATTAACTTTCATTTAATGGGTATAGGGCTAATAGTCATTAGTATTTTGCAGTGATAGTAAGAAAGACTATACAGTAACGATATAGTACATCTCCCAGATAGGTAGCTTATAATTGATTGCCAATCCTGTTGATAAAATCGAATAAAGTCCTGGCTGTTTATCGTTAATTAGATCTTGAGGACATGGATAGTTTAGGTTTCCGATCAGGTGCTTTTAATTCCTTGTTAGTTTGGGTCATGGTTAAAGCCCACAACAGTTTGTTTCAGCTTTAAAGTTAGAATATAAGGCCAATGAAATAATGACGTTCTTTTACTTCTGCTTCTTTTAGTGATTTGATAGGATGATTATCTTTCCCACGAGTAATACCTCATTTACAACATTACTAAATATAAGGCAGGATCTTCTAGAATCTTGAGGTTCTGAACTGCTAGTGATAACTATCGCTAAATGTCCATTCTTCAAGATCCATTGAAAAAACAATTCATCTATAGAGTTTTCACCTTATAAATCTCCCAGAGACACTAACATTGTAGGCGTAATACCAGTCCTTTAACCTACATCTTGTCTCTTAATAAACGAACTGTGGTCTGTGAAATTCGAAAGTAATTCAGTTAAGGTATCTCCTATATAATAATTTAATACCGTGGCTTTTAATAACTTAGTTAATCTTAATAAGCTCGATAAGCAGTAACGACTTGAATTACTTATAATATAATATAGTACAAGATGATTCAATTTAGCTTTGAATTTTGGTTACTTAATTTTGTTAGTACTTTGGTTTGATTTACTTGTCGATGTACAATATTATGTTTGGAATTATTATAAGCTACCATTATACGTTTTGATTTATGATTAGCGTGTAATATGAAATATATAATGAATATTTCCATCTGATCGTTAATAACATTAGGACATCGTATAATAACGTTAACTATACACCGGTCATTTTGTTCACCTACAGCCATGTTTTTGGACATCATTATCTATTCAGGACTAGGATTGTATGAAACAATATCTGAAAAAGATCTGGGTGTAATCATTTTCTTCTTTATTTTATTTTTGGCAACCAATCTTCAAGTAGAATATTATTGCTATTGTAGAGTACGGTAATGGTATTATAAGTTATTTGCGATCATTTCAATGAATTAACAAGATGGTTGCATTCTTCTTGGAACTTTCCAGGGGATTTTATGGCAATTCAGAAGCCATGGTCCGTGGTATTATTTCCCATCCATTTCACTTGTGCACAATAATCATTATTACGTAAAACACCATTATCATTACAGAGTATAGAGATAAATATCATAAGATTATGAATAAAATACAAAATCCACTAGATGACAGACTAAGACAAAGTCCAAAAATTCTAGTTTAAAAATATTCATGTGAGTGTGAAAGAGTGTATGAGATTTCCAAAAATTGACGATCATCTGTTAATTTCCCATTTTATCTCATTACACAGTCATTGGTCATATGTAAAGAGAAGATTTGGCCTCATTTGTTTCATTAGTACACTCGAGCAAAGTTGAGGCGGACAAGTAGTACTGGAATACAGTTTAATACTGTTAACTATACAACAGCCATTTTTTTCAGCCATAGCGATGTTATCTAACCTCAAGAATAGCGTAAAGCCCACATCATCCAATTAAAAATCTTTCCCGCGTTTATTTAGTTGCTTCATCTCTTTCGTAATGGTATGTGTGGGCCTCACCACAACGGCGATAACCTATGAATCTTCATTAACTGACTTAAACCAATCTATTAAAGTTGATGAAATTTGTTTGTGTGTTGTGTATTAGTTTACTAATATCAAAATAATAAAATATAGTCTACTATCTTTTGCTCAAACTTTAGTTCGCGTTAATGGAAATTTAATTTACCTTAACAGTACTTCATTGTTGAATTAAATGTACCGTATTTGTACCATATGCAATGTGATGATCGGCTTAGTAGATAAATCCTTTGACCAATTTTTTAAGATCCATATCTCAAAATGACTGGCCATGTTTTAAAATATCAAGCTAATTACATAGAATTACACTTTTACATTACATCATTTGTTATTATTCAAGTTTTTCAAATGTCGTTATAAATGCAGTATTCTTTTAAAGTTATGCCAACAATCTGTTAACCAGTGAATCATAAGGTCTTAACAAACTTGTGCAGTCTAGGAGTTAAGACGTGAAAAGGTAACAGAAAAACAAAGTTACTTTTGCATTTATAATTATGAGTTCGCATTTTTTTACGAAGTCACTCAAAAACAACGTATCTTGCATTGTTATTAACTCTTATAATTTACCTAGCTTTTTCCCGTGCATTCATCTCCTTGTTTTTTCATTTATTCAGGTTTTAAAGTAGCCTATATTCATCTTGTTCTTCTTACCCTTCTCCAACCTATGTAAGGACGGCACAACAAGTTTTACTTTTCCATTTTCCTCTGTCAGTTGTCATCTTAATATTCATGTCTTTTATACACATATTAGTTTTCCAATAATCCATCCATACCTTTTTAAATCTTCGTTTATTCCTATATCCGTCCAGCTTCATACTTTTCTAGTTACATAACTTTTTCTTCTTATAACGTACGATACATACCTACTGGAGCGTAAACCTGATTGTTGGCGTACGAACATTGCACTATCAACGAAATACTCAAAAACATTTACAATCTGTCTAAACACAAGAGTCAAACTGTTTTGTAGGCTACTCATTGTACTAGTGTTACGCGACATGCGCCGATGACGTGTCGCCCTTTGATAAATGCCGCTAAACACACTGCGCCTGTGCCTTGCTGAATTTGTATTTAATAAACATGAATATTTATGTAATAAAGTAAATGATTATTATTTTATTATCAAAAAGTCATTATTTTATGAAAATAAAATTGTAATGCTTTGTCTTTTAATTATGCCATAGCTAATTCCTGTAATCTGTTCTTTTAAGCATATAACTTAAACAAAACAATTTCGATGACTCACATCTGCCAAGCGCCGCGTGACGGCTCAATTTTTTTTAATTTGTAACCGCATTATAATATAGAAATATGTATGACAAAAAATATAAACCAGGTCGAGTATCACGCTTGTTTTTCCAATCTGTGACAGTTTTGACGTTCATAAGTGCCTTTTCAGGAGTTAAACTGAATAAAGTGTTTTTATTTTCATTTAAAATTATTGTCGATTAATGTGAACGAAACAGTGTGTGGTCTCGTGTATACTCAATATACACTTATGCTTTTCCTACAAAAAAGTTACATTGAGGAAAAAGCCTCATAATTCTTTAAAAAGTAATCAAAAAGTTTCTTTCCTGTTCCTAACTTTCATTGTAAAGATTTCAAGTGTTAGCCTATATAAATAAATATGTAACGTTCTGTGTGTATTTACCTATTTTTATGAGAAATTTAATTATTTATTACTTTTAATAGCACGATACATTTTTGGTTGTTTATTTTTTTTAATTCATAAATGACTCATATTTACCAATATTAAATCTATGTCAAATGTTCATTAAAATCTGTTCACCTGTTTTAAAGATAACCCCGGATAAACAACACACTTCAATTTTATGTATATGTAAGTATAGATTGAAATCTGCAAGAACGTAACGCAAGGAACCTCTTGACCCAGTTACAGGTGTAGCTGTATTCCGGGATTGGCTAGACCTTTTATATATAACCTCCATAGTACGCATCCGGAGAAGCGGTGTGTACAATTATACACTCAATTACTTGAATTAGACAGTTAAAAATATGTAATCAAATTACACAACATATTTAATCTTTAACGCCATACTGTCTTAAATAAAACGTGGAAGTAAGATGGCAATATGCTCAATATCAGTGGTGAAAAAGAAATAGTTATATGTTGCTTAGATACGGGCGGATTGACAGGACAGCCGTCAAAAATTAGCAAGCGAGCCAAGTTTTAACAAGGTGCTGTTGAAGCGCTTATGACATATATACTGCTTTTAGTTATAATAATATTTTTATTTTTATTGCTAAATACAGAGAAAACAATAAACTATTTTTTATTGTAGATATGTCACGTAACTTCTATAGAATAATAAAATCAATTTCAAGTCAGATAAATCAACCGTAAATAAATAATTTAAAAAAAATGTGCCGAAGAATCATAGAATTGCCAGTCTCTCTACCATCACCGTTTCAAGAAACCTGTTACATTACACAAACGACATGAAATTCTCTATCCTTTCTTGGTGACACGAGTTTATGTTATATCAGAATCGAGCCCTTTGACCTATCCTAGCTCGGTCATCTATCACCCCATCAAATCTAGGAGCGGAGCAGAAATTGCCCCGGTTGATTGCGTGCGAGAGCCCTTCGTTTATATAGGGTGGTTTACGATGTCACAGCTTGTATGGAGATGCCGGTGGACTGTTGTATTTCACAGCTCCTACTACTATACCTCACTTTGACTAAAAAATAATAAAAATATTAGCAACGAATATTTTTAAATATTCCCAGATAAAATATTTCTTAGTTTGATGAAAATAAAGGTTATGTATACTAATATAATAAAGAGGTAAAGTTTGTGAGTTTGTGACGTTGTAAGCGGTAATCTCAGAAACTACTGGTCCGATTTGAAAAATTCTTTCAGTGTTCTATAGCTCATTTATCGAGGAAGGTTATGTATCACCACGCCAAGACCAATAGGAGCGGAGCACTAATGAAGAATGTTTCAAAATCGGTGTTTTTTTCTCTTGATAGCTTCCGCTGTGTTAGCGTCAGCCTAAAGTAACTATTCCAGGCGGACTAACTCGCGGGCCGAGGCTAGTATTTAATATAATTTATGAAATTGTACTTAGCTCCTAGAGGGTCCTGTATAATTCACTATCCTGATTAATATATATGAAAGTGACTTAGATTGGTACGATTTTAATCATCAATTAATCAACCAATGGTTATGAATTCGTACAGAAAAAAATATAGCATAAGTTTCATCTCTATAACATTCTATATACCGAATAAGTATAATTTAATAAGCCAAACCGTAATAAAACGTTAGAAAAAATATAAACAAATATAAGGGACTAAAATTTTGAAATACTGCAAATGAGACGTTAAATACACAGGGGGCCTAACCAAGTTGCTTATCGAAAATCACTAACGCAAATAGAACGTGATTTTATCACGTGATATAGCCGTTCAGATATGTCATCTCCATACATTTTTCCGTTTTCTATTTGCGTTAGTGATTGTCGATAAGCAACTTGGTTAGGCCCCCAGTACTGTTTACGAAAAGTAGGTTAGACGTACATTAACTCTACCAGCATTATAAGAAGCATATACTATAGAAATGAAAATCGTTTTGTCTGTAAGAAGTAATCACCAGAACTACGAATGCGATTTTAAAAATCCTTTCTATTGTAAGAAGTTCGAGTTGTAATCGAGTTTCCTGTTGGCTCTTCTTCGTAACTGAGTTTTTTCTCAATCAGTGGTAGTGTTTTAAACTACAAGGTCCAAGGCCTTTGTATAAAGCTTTTTACACGTTTTTTGACTACGTTATACCTGAGTGACAGGTTTTATTTTATTTCTAACTAGCTGGAATAGATACACTAACACGCAGCAGTTCTCAAAAAGAAAAAGCATCCTGATTTTGAAACATTGTTTGTCTGTGCTCCGCTCCTATTGGTCTTAGCATCATGATATATAGCCTATAACCATTCTCCGTGAATGAGGTATATAACACTGAAAGAATTCTTCAAATCCGACCAGTAGTTCCTGAGATTACACTCTACAACGTCACAAACTCACAAACTTTACCTCTTTATAATATTAGTATATATAACTATTATATTTCTAATAACTATTATGTTGTAATAAACGCATACGTTGTTGTCAGTTAGTAGTCAGTTGCTTGCTATTTTTAATAAATTATCAACTTGACTCTTCAAAATACATCAAACGCTAAAATGTATTAAAGTTTAGTTACATATTCTTTCTGATAAACGAATTTATATAAATATATGCACAATCATTAATATTATACGTATGTATATAGGTTGTAGAAATAAGGATCAAATTTTTTTCATTAATTTCTAATTATGTCTTATATTTATTTTCAGGTAAGATCACAATTCAGTTTAATGCCACCAAACGGTACGTATAAAAAATTCCATCGAAAACTTCCTTTGCTTGTATTGCAACTTTCTAACATACTTCAACGTCTATGGCTTTTATAAGACATCTTCTATTTTATTTTTGGCAACCAGTCTTCTTGTAGACTATTACTGCCATTGTTAAGTGAGTAACGATATTACAAGCTTCTTGATACAATTTCAATGAACTAACAAGGTGGCCATCTTGTTAAAACTTTCTTGGGAGTTTTTGTGGTAAGTCAGAATCCATGCTCCGTGGTATTATTTCCAATCCAATTCACTTGTGCACAATTACTAAACTATTACGTAAAGCACCACCAACATTACACAATATAGAGCTAAATAACACAAGATTATGGATAAAATATGAAGACCACTACATGACATTCCAAGATCCCGCCAAAAACTCTATATCAAAAAGTCAAATCTTAACTTGCACAAAACGAACAATTGACAATCAACAGGAATTTATAAAATGGATGAATTATTTAATCACGGTTTAATTAATGTTATTATATGCACAAGATCTCGTTTAACTTTATACAAAAACATAGATCGTTTCTGTTTATTTATGGTAATTTTAATTCTATATGTAAGTAAACAAAAATTATGGTGAAATTTAGTTTCATTATTGTATTCAGGTTAAATTATAGAAGTATTTTTATCGAGTCCACAGGAAAGAGGATCCATTTATACATTTTTATCTTGTTTGTTACTATATATGAAGTCAAACGTAAGAGCAAATCAAATATTATACATAATATTAGGATTTCATATATGATGCATGATATCAAAGAAAACAGGTAGATAGAATTCGTAATAATGAAAAACTAGAGCCTGACTGCAAAATCAGTCAAATCTTTTTAGTTCTCAACTGGCTGTTGGAGTAAATATTGGTAAAAAAAGAATATATTCTCACACTTCCTAACCTTTTTTTGTTTACTGCTATTGCTATAATAGTCAATCGCGTAATTAAGACGAATTTAACAATACATTTAATTTCCAAAGCATGAGGAAGAAATAGATATACTTACATACAAAGACTTAACATATTACACTCTTTCTACTCAGACGCGTATTTACTTGTCTTATCGTAACCGACGAGTTGTACAATATGACAACAAAATTATCGAATCTCTCAGACCCGGGCCGACAGGTGGGACAGTCTTCTGGAAGACATCCGGCCATCCCACCTGGCGTACTGGAAACTCGCGCGAACATTTAAGTCACACGAGACTATTCTGATGCCCCTTCTCGATAGAGGCCCCGGGCTGCCTCTCGCGTTCGATAGTATAGACAAGGCGGAGTTTCTCGCCGCGAGTTTAGAGGAACAATGTTCACCGAATACAGTAAATATTGACCCTACATATTTTGGATCGATAGAGACCTCGGTAGAGCGTGCGCTCGCGTCCCCGTCGGAGGATACGCTAAGTCCTATCACTTTTGATGAAGTATCGGATGCCATCAAGCGTCTAAAGCTTAGGAAGTCCCCAGGTCCCGATGGGATCAGGAACGAAGTACTGAGACTCCTTCCTGATCGCATTATAGCTTTATTGGTCTGTATCTTCAATGCGGCCATGTCTCAGAGCCAATTTCCAGCCGTCTGGAAGAAGGCCGTAGTGATAGGCATACACAAGCCCGGCAAAGAAGTTACGCTTCCCCATAGCTATCGCCCGATTAGCCTGTTAGATACATTAGGTAAATTATACGAGTGGCTCCTTCTGAACGGTCTCCAGGTCACGATTACAGATTTAAAATTAATACCACCTGAGTAGTTCGGATTTCGCGCCAAACACTCTTGCATGAATCAAGTACACCGCCTCACGGAGTACATTTTCTCAAAATTTTACGCCGATCCGAAACGTAAACCGAAACGCACAATTGCAGTCTTCTTTGATATCGCCAAAGCCTTCGATAAGGTCTGGCATGGACGGTTCATACATAAATTATGTAAATTTCACGTACCCGATCACTTAATACATATTATCCGCGATTATCTCACTGATATGACTTTCCGCTTTAGAGTGGATGGGGAACTATCCCTGTCCCACCCAATACGCTCAGGTGTGCCACAGGGCTCCATACTCGTGCCTTCGCTTTTCAATCTGTTCACCAATGACCTACCTCGGTCTCCGGGAGTCGAGGTAGGTTGTTATGCTGACGATATAGTTATTTACACTTCCGGCTGGCGGTCGGACTTTCTTATGAAGCGCATCGAAAAGGCCGTTTGCACACTCGGTGAATGGTTTCGTCGATGGCGCATAGAAGTTAATCCTGATAAAAGTGCCGCAATACTCTTCGATCCCACGAAACGCGCTAATAATTTTCAGCCCATCAAGCTATACGGAACCGATATCCCTCCCTTGGGTCGAAGAGGTCAAATATCTCGGTGTTATATTAGATAAACATTTAAAGTTCAATTCACATATAGACAGAGTGCGAAATAAAACTGCTATGGTATTGGGTCGCCTCCATCCGTTGCTTTGTCATAAGAGTAAGATGTCCCTCAGACACAAGCTCACTTTGTATAAGATGTGTATCCGTCCCGTGATGACATATAGCAGCCCCGTTTTTGCGCATATGTCTAAAGATAACTTTCATAAGCTGCAGGTTCTCCAAATCGTGTTTTACGTAAAGTGACCGGTGCCCCGTTGTACATCCGGAGAGTCGATCTCCATAGAGAACTAGAGATCCCTTCTATCTGGGCATACGTAAAATTACTTACGATTGGTTATTTTGAAAAAGCCGCGAATCATCCCAGTCCGTTAGTGGTATCCGCCGCACAATACGAACCTGTACCGAACGCTGCGCATTATTATAGACGTCCGCGACATATTTTAATCGACCCTCCTTATGAAATAACGACAGTGAACGATCAGTACCAGCCTGTCTCTCCAAACAGAGCGTGCTCACACCCACGCCCGCGTAACCACAGATCACGCCGCCGTAGTCTGGGGGTAAATTTTGCTCCCGCACACCAGATTAGGTACACCTCAGCAGCGGCTCAAGCCTAGGCCCATTCCCTCGGCGTGGAGCCCTTAAGTGCGCTGCTCGCGCGATACAGTGACACAAAACGTTACATCACTGCAACAACAGTACACATATCACCCCCACGCACGTGTACGCATACACGCCTACACATGAAAGTGGAAGGGTTTTGCGTCTTTCCCTTATCGAACTGAAATAGTTTGGAAAATTATCCGATACGAACTATATATAGGAGTTGTTGAGGTATGTATGCTTGGTACACATATACAACTCATATATGTATGAATAGTTAGCTTAGGCCAGCTCAGATAGGTCGCGAATTGCACGTGTCTGGCAGCAGCCCAGGCTGAGGTGTGCCGTGCACCCTTGAGCTAGTTGCCCAAATAAAATCGGCTGAGTGCCGCAAGCGCTCGCCTTAGTAGTCCGGTGAAGCTGTTAAGACCTTGCTGGGTCAATAGCGTAGTCAGTTCGAAAAAAAAAAACAACAAAATTATGTATAAAATATTTTCAACTGAATATATATTTTAAATACAAGCTCCTAGGGTTGAATAAATAAATAACATTTACGATGTATAACTAATTATTTTTGTTAGAGCTAAATGTGATCACTAATCACATTTCAAATAAGCAAATACTGATTAAAAGACTACAATTTCATTACATATAGGAAAACAAAGTCCTCTGCTACGTCTGTCTGTCCGTTTGCGATAAACTCAAAAAATACTGGACAGATTTTTTGCAGTTTTCACCAATAGGTAAACTGATTCATAAGGAACGTTTTGGTATATAATTTATCAAAGTTTTCTTATTATTAGGGCGGGACAACGTTCGCTTTGTCCACTAGTCGATCATAAATACAATACTCACTGATCACTGATCATATAGTGATGCAATCAATAAAAAATATTTAGTTATAAATTACCTATATTTGAGTATACTTTAAAGACTTCTAGCATATATTTTTTTTTCATTTTGAAATGTTAAGTGTAAATTACAAGCGATACCAGATGCCAGTATAGATTTAATGGATGAATGGCTATGTACATTGTGCTGATTGATTTCATCGTGATAATATCGATTCATCAGTTTAATGGAATGTCGCCGCTCATTAATGTCGGTTTAATCAAGTGAGAAAACCATTTTTTTATCGTGTTCTATATTTACATTTTTACAATTTTCTACGTAATACATTACTTTATATTTTATGGAACTTGATACTTAGGAAAAAATTAAACTATAAGTTTTAATATTTGAACATAAACTTATACTAATGTTACGAAGAGGTAATGTTTGTGAGGTTGTAGGGGGTAATATCCGGTTATACTGAACCAATTTTGAAAATTATTTTAACCATAGAGATCCACGTTATTTGTGTCATAAAGTATATATTAACTCGAAAAAATTAAAGGCTTTTTGTGATAATCAGATTTGCTGAATTAACAGTGAGAGATATATGATTAAGTTTTAGAGAAAAGTTGTAGAGTTTGATAACGCCTATAACCACCCAACGAAGTGGGCACGGCTCAGCTAGTTTATTAATAAAATCATATGAAAATCTGCTCAGTAGTTTTGGACTTTATTGCGAATAGACAAACGGGGCGGAGGACTATGTCTTATAATGTATAATGATGGTTGTATAAGCACAAGTATATTCGTATCTACAAACATTAAAGCGGCCTAAGGGAAACCTCGTTAAAATGCCCCGTGGCAGTTATGCAAAGCACGTAACCGACACCGACTCGATATTTCGCCGATATCCTGATTTATAGACTAAGATTACACTCGTTTTTGTCCCACCTGAGTTAAATGACGAGATGAGATAACATAACGATAATTCAAGCTATTTCAAACTGTCTTTCTTGTATTTACTTATTACACTTATTACACTTATACATCTATAGGCGGAGGGTAAGCCTGATTGTTGGCGTGGCTACCGAAAGAGGAACTTTGCACTATTAACGAAATACCCAAAAACATTTACAACCCTATCTGTATAAACACAAGATTCAAACTGTTTTGTAGGTCTCTCGTTCTACTAGTGTTACGCGGCACGCACCGACGACGTAGCGTCCTTTGATAAATGCCGCCAAACACACCGCGTCTCCTCCTATTTGAATTTTTGTTTTTTGTATTTAATAAACATGTATATTTATGTAATAAAATAAATAAACAGCTATTATTTTATGGAACAAAATTGTAATGCTTTATCTTTTCTTTCTACTTTTAATACATTTACTAGTTATCATGTTGACGACCCTAAAATAAATATTTCTTAAATCTTTGTCGTTTTCGGTCGATATTAAATTGATGTTCTTTCTAGCCTTTCCTTTTTAATAGAATCCGTCTTTCTCTAACTCACCACCAGATAGCGAAGCAACGCTTTCTTTACCGGCCTTTATTAAAATTCATTTTTGTAGATAAACAAATAGGCAAAATAATTACACAATATACATTTATCTATGAATCACTTATTAATTAAACGTGTGCGAATTCACGGGCAAAACTAGTGGAATACATTACCTCTTTATTTTGTTTTTCCTTCAAAAGCAATAAAAATAAAATACAACGCTCTTAACAATAGAATCGCGATCGAAATCAAGGTGGGAACCTTAAATAAATTTAACTTCCACTTTGTACCTAGACTAACCCTTACTCTTTGTTCTTTAGAATATAATATTTTTTAGAATATTGGTAAACTTACATATTAAGATGACTCTTTATCTTCTAATACTACCTATTTGCTAGATAGTAAGTTCAAGTGGATTTTAATACATAAAGGCTAGTAGTACCTGGGTGACCGAACCTAGCTCGGTTCTTTAAAAAAACATTTTTAAATTATAATAAACTGTTAACATTGCCTCACTAAATTAGCATTTTTCAGCATTTAGCATTAAAAAATATTTAAAAAATATATCTCTTCTGCTGTCACTCGGATTCGAACTGAGGTTACAAGAATTTTCGAACCAACCGATTTCCATCTGAGCTATTTGTTTTGACAGCGCCGGCGAAATTTACCTTTATATTCTAGCTATACTTTTTCATTGCCTGAAGACTCAGTTAAAAAAAGTTTTTATGAATAAAACCTAGCTAGATCGATTTATCGTCCCCGAAACTATCTACATACTAAGTTTCACGAAAATAAATGACGCCGTTTCCGAGATCCTGAATATATACAAATATAAAAATATACAAGAATTGCTCATTTAAAGGTATTAGAAGATAGATATATAGATATAGATTATTAGATAGATAGATAGATTAGATTATTATTACAGGGTGGATCAATATATGAACGATGATGACGTCAGGAAGTAACGCCTCTCTCCGTGCATCCGCTAAAAACGAATGTAACTTTGTCGGTTTTATTACAAAAAAGTTAAATACGTATTGAATACTTGCTTTAAAAATGTTACGTTTTAAATGCACCGCGCTAACTGAATGCTCGTCATCTTGCTCTTTTATCTCGCTTTGGTTAGGTTAGGTTGCGACTTGCAAAAAAAGGATAACTCAAGTTTCAGCATGAATAGGTCGTCTCGCCCGGGCTAGTACCACTCTCTCACAGAGACACCGACGTCAAGTAATATTGCTTGCATTGTTGCGTTTCGTTCGATCTGTGAGAACGCTGGAGGCTCTTGTCCCATCTCTTCCTCCTCCCCTCCTCCTCTCTCCAGTTCTTTCAAACTGTTGAACAGAACCCTCAAAACAGGCTGGCAACGCATTTGCGATTCCGTTGGTGTTGCTAGTGTCTATGGACGACGGTGATCACTTAAAATTAGGTGACTCACCTGTTCGTTTGCCTGCTATGTTATAAAAAAAATCTAGTCAGAATATAACTTTATTGAGATCGAGTTCAAATCCCAATCGAGATTTTAATTCGAGATTTTAATGTTCGCTACCCAAAACCATGGTAAAGCCGTTCTCCTCTCGTACAGCGAAGGAGCCGTTATTTATTTGAAAGTCATGAATACAAAGCAGAGTCGACTTCTACTTTTTACTTTCCTTTTTTTTCCTCACTTCTTTTATTGTTTGTTTACTTTCATCGTATAGTGGTTAGATATCTATTAAAGGCGAAGCGATTTAGATTACCGTCTAATGGATTCAGTTACGAGGTATTGTTTAGAAATATATATATAACAAGTAAAAATATTTTCCTTGATTTTAACACGGTAGACAAAAAAAGAAAAGTCAGTCATAAAGGATACCTACAAGAGAGAAAACTTAAAACTAAAATAGATGTGTTTTCTATTGAATTTTCATATTGATTATAGTGTGAATATTTAAATTTCAGAAATTGGTTATTGATTTTTTTTATATCATAGGAAGCAAGCGAACAGGTCGGTCACCTGATTTTAAGTGATCATCACCGTCCATACACTTACAACACCAGGAGAGTCGCAAGTGCGTTGCCAGTCTGTGTTGAGGTAGGGGGGGAAGGAAGGGAAGAGGAGAGGGGGAAGGTGGGCCTCCGGCGGTCTCACTGACCGAACGAAACGCAACAATGTAAGCACTGTTACTTCACGTTTGTTTTCTGTGAGAGGATTGTAAGAAAGGAAGAAAGGAGAAGGAAAATGTCTTTATTGGTTTCATTACAAACAACAAATGGAACAAATACATAAATTATTATAATACATATATCCAACAACGGCATCCCCATTCAGCTAGGTGCTGCAGCACAACTAAGTGATACTTCAACGCTGATTTTCAATGGAGACCTAAAGTAATGTACGGACGTGTAATCGGTGTTTGACAAAAAAAAACAGAACTTATAACGTGTAAGCAGTAAGCAGCAGTCTGTAGGTGGTAGAGCCCCGCTGAAGCTATTTTTAGTTTTAGCATGAATGGGTCGGCTCCTCCGGGGTAGTACCACCCCTCTCACAGATAACCGACGTGAAATAACAGTGATTGCATTGTTGTGTTTCGTTCGGTCAGTGAGAGAGCCGGAGGCCCACGTCCCTTCCTCTTTCCTTCTTTCCCTTTCCTTCCCCTCCCCTTCTCCCATATACAGGCTGGCAACGCACTTGCGACGTCCCGGATGTCGCTAGTGTCTATGGACGGTGGTGATCACTTAATATCACGTGACCCACAAGTTCGTTTGACTCCTTTGATATAAAAAAAAAGTAAGTAATAAGCACACAAAAAATAAACATATAAAATGATACAAATATTGCAAATGTGCCTGTTGGAAACGCCTTTCACTACCTCGGTTGCACCGTGGCCACCATAAACATGGGAACAACCTACCAGAGACCGCGCGAAAGCAAGAATGAAATATATATATGTATATATTATATACGAACATAAATAAGTTTAAAATGTACGTTTACTAAGTTAGACATTAGTTGTACTACCCGGGTGAGCTGACCCATTCATGCTGAAATCAGTAATGGCTTCAGCGCGACTCTACCAACTTCAATTATTAATATTAGTGGGATCTTCATATCGGTTGGGACTTGGAGCAATAATAATATACATTTTTATAGTCTATTAATCAATTAAACGTATAATGAAATGCAAAATATCAATATTACATTAACATAGGACTCTATACTACGCGTCGCTAGTGTAACGCAAGTTGCGGAAGTGTAATACAGACGGTCATGCTTCTGTAGCATGTCAGGACGCGAAGTTATAAATTTATCTCCAGCCAAAATTACCGCTCAACGCGTTTTAAGAAGCTTCCATTTCAATAATTCAGGCGTAACGTGAAGAGACACACAGGCCGGCATGACAGCGGCGACCAGTGATGTATAATTTGTCTCTCGGTGGTAGCCAATATTTTTGCATTGTACTATGCTTACCATCAGGCATAGCACAGTCACTTTGTCGTGCAGCAATAAAAAATAATAATAATAATACGTATATAAAAGAAATATTTCTGAACCAAAATTCTGTCGTATTAATTCGTAACATTTACGAGTACTTATTCATTGTATTTTAACTAGCCTCTGCCCACGACTTCGTTTGCGTGGAATAGTTACTCTGGGCTATTGCTAACACGCAGCGGAAGCTCTCAAAAGAAAAAAAAACATTTTTAAACATTATTCATTGATGCTTCGCTCCTATTTATCTTAGTGTGATGATATATAACCTATAACCATCCTCGATAAATGAGCTATATAACATTGATAGAATTTTTCAAATCAGACCAATAGTTCCTGAGTTTAGCGCGTTCAACCTAGTGAACAAACAAACCCACCCGCTTTGTAATATTAAGTATAGATTACTACTCTTCTCTCTTACCTAACTCCAGTCGTCATTCAAATTACAGTAACTTTTGATAGAGTGGATCAATTTTAATGAAACAAAAAATTAGTAACTCCTGAGGATACGCTTTATGATTTTCTTGCTGAGGTTTTATTGTTAACGCAACACTTCAGCAGTGATGCGTGGTCATACAAATAGACAGACAGATATTTCTAAAAATGAATAAAATGTATTCTATTACTTATTTATGGACAAACAATTTTTTTCACGAAAATCAATAAAGTACAGACACGTTAGATTTAAAGTCTTATTATTTTATATTTATTTATTTATTTACACGTTATGCGTTAAATACGCAATGGCGGACTTAATGCCGAAGGCATTCTCTACTAGTCAACCATTAGGTGACGCAGAGATAAATGTTGGTAGGTGTAAAAGGTGAGATTTTATATTATTAAGGTTGTATAAATCATCAATAAATTATAATAATATCAATGTTGATTTGCAATGAAACTGGTTGAAAGTATCAAAGGATTTTCTATAAAATCGTTGGAACCATTTACAAAGACCAGGGATAGCTAACGGAAAAATATATTTTTCCTTCGAACAATTCCTATTGCGCTCTGATCGATGGCTCTGATTTACTGTATTGTCTCTCAGTCTTATTGGATTGAACTTCCAATAATTTCTTATCTCTATTTCTTACCTTGCCTTATTATTATTATTTCGAATTTCGATTCTACTTGATAAGATTATTGATAACGCTGCTAACTCAAATCGAATGAATTTTGAAAATTAATTTGTGATATTATAGATACATTTTATATTGACGATGAAATTAAATTTTCTACACGATCACCCCCACACACGTGCACGCCTACACGCTTACACATGAAAGTGGAAGGGTTTACTTTTTTTTCCCTTATCGAACTGAAAAACTCTCAATTTTCCGATAATAAATATATGGAGTTGTTGAGGCGTGTATGCTTGGTACACATATGCGTTTCAACAACTCATACATATATGAATAGTTAGCTAGGTTAGCTAAGATAGGTCGCGATTTTGCATGCAACAGGCCACAGTCAAGCCGAGGTGTGCCGTGCACCCTTAAGATGATTGCCAAAATAAAATCGGCTGAGTGCCTTAAGCGCTCGCCTTAGTAGTCCGGTGAAGCTGTTAAGACCTTGCTGGGTTAATAGCGTAGTCATTTCGAAAAAAAACAAAAAAAATTAAATTAAATCCACTGAAGTGGGAGGAGAAAGGAAATACTCCTGACGCAAAGTCAATTTTGCAAACTAATAATAACAAATAATTAAAAAAATTAATTTACACAATTTTATTTATTTAATTACGTCTAATTTCAATTTTAGTAAAATATTACTACATATATATAATATATGTAAGTACTAGAAAAAGAAATAAACATGAAATATAAAGTCATCATACATTGAAAAAAATTATAGGCAAATGTATATTACATCAGATAACAGTTGAACATAATTTTTTTTAAACTGTCTCTACTAGATTCGTATGACTGATAGTGTTTTGAAAATCGTAGGAAAAAGTGCAAAAAATATGTTAAACAATTTCAACATTAAATGGCGAGTGAGTGAAATAGGAGCGGAGTGAGAGAGTTGTTAAAAATATTGACAGAATATACAGATTCAATAGTTCAGTTTTAATTTTATTCCCAATATAATCGCAAAAGTAAAGCCGTAAAGAGAAAAAATTGGTTTCATTTTATTCGTTAGTATACTTTACAAGTAACTATATCAATATTAGGGCACATTGGCCATTTAATTCCCTTTAAATTAAATACAAATATTCCCAACTATATAAGTATTGTCTTAGAATACAGGTAATAAATAGTGTTAGGTTTTATAACAAAGTTTCATTGCATATTACCGATTTGCCAGATACTGAGCTTAAGCATCATATCAAGCGGGTTTTAATATCTAAAGGCTATTATTGTCGGGTGTATTGTAGGTAATCTATCTATCTATACTAATATTATAAAGAGGTAAAGTTTGTGAGTTTGTGACGTTGTAGGGGCTAATCTCAGGAACTACTGATCTGATTTAAAAATTTCTTCCAGTGTTATATAGCTCATTTATCATCACGTTAAGACGAATAGGAGCAGAGCACTATTGAAAAATGTTTTAAAATCGGAATTGTTTTTTTATTTGAGAGCTTTCGCTGCGTGTTAGCGTTAGCCCAAAGTAACTATTCCTACGCGGACGAAGTCACGGGCAGGGACTAGTTATATATTCGATTGTGTCGTCTGAAAATGACGCCCCTCTCTGTGCACCCAACAAAACGGAATGTAATTGTTCTATGTTTGTACAAATATATTTGTAAAGATAAAAAAAATCAAGTCTCATGCCGGTCCTTCTCGATGCCTGGATTGTTTCTCAGAACCAATGATAGCTTTGAAACTCTTAGATAATTTCTCAGGGCCTAATTTCAATGAAGTAGTTTTGGTTTGGAATTTCAAATATTTTCTTTGAATTCTATACTAAACAAAACATTAATTGTGTTCGCATAAAATAAATTAATTGCTTAGTTACCTAAACGATACGTAATAGGGAAATAGCCCAACAAAAGCACTAAAACACGTTTACGCCCGGCCGCGCGAGCCGACTCTATCCCCGGGCGAGCCTAATTAGAGATTCGCTTCAATTGCCACAACACTTTGGATTGACATCAACAGCTTAATACAGCGGTTACCAACCGGTTTAGGAAAATTCAATGGAGTCATCATCAGTCTATCATTTGTAAAACACTGCAATTCCTTTAGCTTGGATTAATATTTTGTATTTTATAATATACTAGATTCTGTCCGCGATTTCATCATTAGTCTAACACTAACTTTAACTCGCGACTTCGTTTGCGTAGGTGAAAATATGTTTTAATAAATGCACGTGTACGTTAGCCCCGATGTCGGATCATTCTTCTTTGGTTCTCCGATCCTATTGGTTTTATTATATATAGCCTATAGTCTTCTTCGATAAATGAGCTATCTAATACTGGAAGTTGAAATCGGACCAGTAGTTCATGAGATTAGCGCGATCAAGCAAACAAATTTATTAGCTTTATAATATTAATATAGATAGAGCTCTGCACAGATGCGTTGTTTATTAAACGTTAAGTCGTGTATATGTTTTCTCTTGTAAATTATTTTTACTTTTTTTTTATTGTAGCACGGCAAAGTGACTGCACTATGCCTTATGGTAAGCACAGTACAATCCAAAAATAATAGCGGCCACCGATTGACACACTGTCCATCGCCGGTCGCCACTATCATGCCGGCCTGTAATAAGCTGGATATGTACAGGCTGATCCCGAAACGCGACCCGTAGAAGCGAATCACTATTACGGGCTTTTTCGCCACATACATGGTGGTTGCTACCCAGTCGGGCTGTAAAACCCTTACCCTACCACCCCGCTTGCGCCATTGCCTCGTTCGTTATTCAGCAGGGTGCACCACGTGCAGGTGAGGTTGGCTTGGATGTCTCAAGTCTTATGATGTTATTCGACACCCCTTACACCCCAAAAATGCCTTTATCAACACTACACGTGTCTTTTACAAGTTGTAAGTAAAATAACTTGTAACGTCCCTTTTCTACTCTTGTAGTTGTGGTTATTATTATCACATATGCCTCTGTAACTTCTAATTTGATACCAAGAAGTTAAAAAGCTTTCATTGACTCTATACTTCTGTAAATAAATCAGATTATATAGCAATCTAAAGCTGTAAAATATGTAAGTGAAGTGATTCAAATAGGAACATTTCACGCAGTACTGCTTGAGCTAAATTTCTATCATTGCTATACAGAGTTAATGTCCATCTGTCTTGTCCATACAATATGATGTATAGTTGTTAGTTTCCCTATGATATATGTTATAGGCCTTTTCATCTCTAGCAGATGATTCAAGTAGCATTGTGGCGGCACTTTCGTAGGTTGCTCACAAGACCGATCCGAGAACGGATCGTTCGGCCGCAAATTCGGCAAGTATGTACATCTGTGCCCCCAGATGGACGGGGGTAGGAGGCCTGCTCGTGACGCCTCATGCGTTTTTCTTCCAGTTGCCGAAACCAGGTCGTGTCGTGCTTTGATTGGCCTTCGTGAATTAGGCGACACCATTTAGCACGATCCATGGCAAGCTCCTCCCATTTGCTGCTTGGGATCTTAAACGCAGCCATGTCACGTTTAGTGCAATCCTTAAAACGAAGCATAGGGCGACCGACATACCTCTTTGCATGTGCAACCTCTCCAAGTAGAATTTGCCTTGGCAAACGAGTTCGTTCCATTCGATGCACATGCCCTAACCAGCGCAGTCGTTTCTTTTTAAGAATAGCGGTTATGCTAGGCAGCTGTGCCTTGCTGAGAACGGTCTCGTTTGACACGTGGTCTTTCCACGTTATGCCCAATATGCTTCGAAGACATCGCAAGTGGAATGTATTCAGTCGGCGTTCTTGTTTTGCATATGTTGTCCAAGATTCCGCTCCGTACATGAGCATACTTAGGACACATGACTGGTAAATAAGCACTTTTGTTCTTATTGTAAGGTGTCTATTATCCCAGACCCTTGTACGAAGTTTACCGAATGTAGAAGCTGCTTTACCGATGCGGGAATTGATCTCTGCGTCAAGCGAAAGATTGCTCGATACTTGCGAACCCAGGATATATAGTGGGTCAAAAATTAACGTTGCTAGGATATTATTTTCTGGAGTTTATTCCTTTTGTTTTATGTTTGCGCCTTTTCAGGCTACACATATCGGCTTAGATAAATGAAAATACGTGCGTTATCTCGTAATCGATTGTTAGTTTAACGATATATGCGCTCTGTTTTCATTGGCTCGATCTCGTCAATGTCGCGTTCCTGATGTCACCGTCTCGATTTGGAGCGTAAACATTAATCACTAGTATAATAGCATTTATACAAAAAAATACTGCTATACTATTAGATTTAAAGTAGCTATTACTATGCCACAGGAATTTGAAATCTCGTGGATAGCAACCGACATGTATGTACACGACACGACACGGATGCTAGTGGAAAAGCCATTCATAGTGACTGAGTTTCTTACGTTTTACAGTGAGACTTGTAAGCTGGCATTATAGCGACGTCTACCGTTTTACTGTAAATATGTTGATGATAACCGTAGTTTTACAGTTTTCAATACTCAATACGTGGTATTGCAATACAGAGAATATTCGAGAGAAATGATATTCATATAAATTACAAGTTAGACAACGCATGCTACACAGAGCTTGGTTAATGACATTGAGATTGTAGAGCCACACTGAAGCTATTACTGGCTTTGGCCGAGGTAGTAGCACTCTCTAACAGAAAACTGACGTGAAATAACAGTGCTTGCATTGTTGCGTTTCGTTCGGTCACTAAGAGCGCCGGAGGCCCACTTCTCCTTACCTCCCCCCTCTCCTCTTCTTCCCTCTCCCTCAACGCAGGCTGGCAACGCACTTGCGATTCCCCTGGTGTTGCAAATGTCTAAGGACGGTGGTAATCACTTAACATCAGGTGACCCACCTTTTCGTTTGCCTCCTATGATATATAAAAAAATGCTGAAGAAATAAAAGATATATATATATATATATATTCGTTGTATATCACACGTGTTCCAGTATTGTGGGGTTCCCAGAATCCGGGCCTACTTGGCTTACTAGTAGAATGTATAGTTTCAACTCACTCCTTAAGGGGCTTTAGAACATAAGTAACTTTGGTTACTCCTAAATCTGCTTATAACTTACAGTGCTTATTAAAATATGTGTTTTTTTGTTAAGTTCTTACGAACAAAAATTTATTTTGAGTTTAATACAAAGATTTGGAATACACACAACAAATCAGGCAGCATATACCATAGCAATCTGTAGGTGGTAGAGCCATGCTGAAGCTATTATTGGTTTCGGCATGATTGGGTTGGCTGGCCATGGGTAGTACCACCCTCTTACAGGAAACCGACATGAAGTAATAGTGCCTGCATTGTTGCGTTTCGTTTTGTCAGTGAAAGCGCCGGACGCCCTCCTTCCCTCCTCTTTCTCTCTCCCCGTTGATGTCTATGGACGGTGGTGATCACTTAGTATCAGGTGACTCCTATGACATAAAAAAACAACATTTTACATTCAAAATTCTTCGAAAATTTTACAGCGCAACTAGTAAAGTTTATGAAAAAATGTATCTTGCCCTAATATACTTTTTTGATATACACCAAAGTCAATATCAATTCAAAACCCACTAGTCATAAATGTCACACATAAAAATGTCGCTGTAAAATGATATTTGATGTTATTCGACGCGCTAGTCCCGAGGAGCAATCAGAATAAGTACCCCTATGTATTTGCTTAGAAATGGGGCTTCGAGAGAATATATAGACTGTCGACTTGTAGATTAAATGCATTATACATTCTCGATTAGATGCAAAAAGTAATTGTTCTCTAGTGTATGATTGTTTTTAGTCCTGAAGAATAGTCGAATGAGGGATCGTTTCAAGAACCAAAATGCATACCCACTATTGATTCTCCTGTAGAAATTACTTTAACAAGAAAATCAACAGACGTGTCGTTTCATTAACGACTTCGAAAATAACTATTTAAAATTCGTTAACAAAATTAGTTGCATTCTCTTTATTTATATATGATTGTCATTAAAGTAAGTAATGGCTCGTACAAGCATCAAAAATGATATACACATTTTTTTTATATTACATAGGTTTCAGGGTTTAGTCAAAAACTTACCTAATGTCAATCGACAATGTTAAACATGTTAAACTTACTAAGCCCAGACGAGGACGTCTATCAAGTTCAGCAGCCAGAACACATTTACAGATGCTTGTCGATAGATCTTCATCATGAGAGTGATAGCTAGCTAGATCAACTTAGAATAACTCCTACCATCATGCTATGGATTCATCACAATATTTTCCGCCGCGAAACGTTCCCGCTCATTTGCAAGAACTTACGTTGATGGCATGGTGTCCGAAGATAGCGACCACTGAGCTATGATCGCTTAAAGATATATGATTTCTTATAAGTGGCTTAAGAAACGACTGGCTTTAAAGTGTTCATATCGGAATACACCTACAGGTGGAACAGATATTTAGTTTGAAGGTGGTATTGAAAAGAATCGTTTAACTATGCCCAGTACAGTGTAGATAAAAATTTGTCTTCCCAGCCGCCATATGATTTTTGAAACGGTGATGGCTCCGTTGATAGCATATCCGCGTTGTCGAACATAGGTTTGAATCCATGCGACTTAGTCGGAGCTTTCGGTGAAGACAAATATGGTGAAGAAACATAGTGACAATGCTTTTGCCTCTTTATCTGGCTACCACTCTCAAGTTGTGAAATCTATCGCCAAGCAAATGTTGATATGTTCCGGCAACTGTACTTGAAAGCCCCTGTAACCTTAGTGTATTTATTATCTTTGCGGTTACCCGCTAAAATCTATAAGGTATAAAAGAAAAAAATTATACTGACCGATAAATTTAGTACAATAACTTGAAATAAAGTCGAGGCAGTAAGAAAATCGCCCACAGAAATGAAAAGTCAATGATATGACTGTATTCTCTTTAGATTTTTTAAATTAATTGTAGTAGTGTGAATGACAATATTGAAATTTCAGAATTTTTTTATTGAAATCATTAACATTAGTGTAGTTTTCATGTCTCTTGGAACTCGGAGCAACACCTATACGATGAGCTGTAAAATATCAATATTGCATATACACAGGTCCATATACTATGTGTCGCTAGTCTGACGCAAGCCACACAATACTGCTGATAATACTTCCGTAGTATGTCATCTCGCGATATTAAAGACTTATCTCTTGCCAAAAATACCGCTAAACGCGCCTAAAGTAGTGTTCACTTCAACAATCTAACTGATCAGAGAAAAATGTCTAATGAACCTACGTCAATAGCTCTTAAAAAAGTACATCGTTCCATTTAATTTATTAGAGATACTGCTACTAAAGAATTAGATACAAGATAAATAGCCTAGTTTCCAACACGGATAGGTATCATCCGCCAGGAAACTTGTTCGATACTCGTAAATTTAGAACTTGTTCTAACTAGCCTCTGTTACGGACAAGTTCCAACAACTACGTTATAGACGTAACAAACTAAAAGTTTGTGTTTTATACAAAATATTAGTTACAAAATCGATATTTTAAATTGTAAGAAAGAATGATCCTTGTTATTCTGTGGGATAGTGTTGCACTCTGCTCAAAAAATCTCGACATTACTTTGCTGCAAAGATTGATATTAGCCTTTAAACAATTAAATATACTACTTTTTTTTAATTATATTATACTAGCCTCTGCCCGCGATTTCGTTCGCGCGGAATAAGAATGTTCGAACGCTAACACGCAGCGGAAACTCTGGAGAGGAAAAAAAAAACGATTTTTAAACATTATTTACTATTGCTCCGCTCCTATTGGTTTTAGCGTGATGATATGTAGCCCATAACCATTCTTGATAAATGAGATATATAAAGTTAAAAGAATTTTTCAAATCGGACCAGTAGTTCCTTAGATTGCCCCCTACGTCAAACAACGTCACAAATTTTACCTCTTCATAATGTTAGTATAAATAAGAAATGAATATCTATAATGAAGTTAGTAATAAGAAAATCCAGTTATGATTACCTGAATGAAAAGAAAAAAACATGAAATTCAACTTATGAATCTTGTTTCAGAAATATAAGTCCATATTATAAGACAAAGTCCTCTGTCACGTCTTTCTATTTGTTGGCAATAAACTCGAAAACTACGAAACGGATTTTCATGTTGTTTTTAACTATAGATAAAGTGATTCATGAGGAAGGTTTAGGTCTATAAGTTCCTCTTTTTTTTTTGTGTAAAATATAACGATAATTGGTGGAAATGTAGGAAAAAGTGAAGCCACCTGGGAGTTTTATCGAAATCGCTGTCTAATCTCTTTGAGGTATAACAAAATAATGTATGTTAAGATTTTCCCCTATTATAGATCTAGAAAGAATTTTATAATGATATATATCTGTCTTTTAAGGATAGCACACTATAATCATATCTTCCAAAAAATGGTAAATGTTTATGCAAGATTAATACAATTACAAAATGACCTTAGTGTTTCGTGTTATTAAAGATTAAAGACCAACAGTTCATCTTACCGATGTAAATTTTCTTCAATGTAAATGTGGACATAAAGCAACTCCCTATAGTAATAGTCATCTGCAGGACGTGACGCCCGAATCTACTTAGCTTACTGTGCACTGAATACACAATGCATGCGGATTGTATGACTGTACAATGTGACCATGCGTTTTAGAATTATTGGAAATTAATAACAGTCTTTTAAAGCATATAAGAAATATTTAATCATGTTGTGGCTCTGTCAACAACAACTATTTATTTATTTAGAAATTCAACAGCTTACATGTTTTTTATAAAATAACGTACAATACGTAATAATAACATACAGCCAAAATAGAATTTCTCTAATACAACGAAGTGATTGATGATATATAGTAAAAGTTATACAAGTTTAGGGGTGTAAGGGGTGTCAAATAACATCATAAGACTTGAGACACCCAAGCCAACCTCACCTGCACGTGGTGCACCCTGCTGAATAACGAACGAGGCAATGGCGAAAGCGGGGTGGTAGGGTTTTACGGTCTGACTGGGTCGCAACCACCATGTATATGCCGAAAAAGCCCGTAATAGTGATTCGCTTCTGCGGGTCGCTTTTCGGTATCAGCCTGTGCATATCCAGCTTTTGGCAGGCCGGCATGATAGTGGCGACCGGCGATGGATAGTGTGTCAATCGGTGGTCGCTATTATTTTTGGATTGCATTGTGCTTACCATCAGGCATAGTGCAGTCATTTTGCCATGCTACAATAAAAAAAAAGTAAAACGAAAACATATTATATCCCTTACAGGCCTTTAAAGTATAAGTTACTGGGTGCGTGTGTATACTTAGTTATATGTACTCGTATACCTGTGTAGGGGTGTGAGAGAGTGTGTGTGAGTCAGTGTGCGTGTGAATGCACGTATTTGCGATTCCTGTACGTGCGCATGTCCTTTTTATATTGTTGTTTAAATAGTAGAGTGGTTTAATTTTATAATTACGCCTTTAAATGTCTTCCGTGAATGACAAAATACACTCATCAAAAAACTATAAGCAACATGTACTAATTTAAATTTTAGGATGGTTCTTCACATTATAACGTTGTATTTTATTTTTATAATAATATCTTTAGGGTTCTATGATGTAAAAATAAAAGCTGTTGTCTTTATAAGTTCTTTTAATAACAGAAATGAATACATAAGAAACTAAACTTTTTTTACAAAATGAAATTTCTAAAGACAATGTATTTATTGTGAAAGAATAGAACAATTTAATACAAAGTATGGTCTCCTCTGCTATTCAGAACTTGTCGGCAATGATTATTCATTGAATTAATGAGACTGTTTATGTCATCTTGCGGTATTCGCTCCCAATGGAATTGTAGCAAATCCTTCAGCTGTTGGATTGTTGTCGCTCCGTCCAAGTCCTTTAAAACACGTCTCTGGAGCATGTCCCATGCGTACTCGATGGGGTTGAGATCTGGCGATTGTGCAGGCCAGGGCAATACCCGGATGTTCTCCATTGCAAAGTATTCACTGGTTCGCCGAGCTGTATGTGAACGCGCATTGTCATGCATTAACCTAAAATCGGAGCCAAAGGTTTGTGCAAATGAGTAGACATAAGGTCTGAGAATATCCTCAATGTAATTTTCAGCATTCATGTTTCCATTTACAAAAACGAGCTCAGTTCGCCTGTTCTTCATAATACCCGCCCATAACATAACTGTTGAGCTGCTGTATGGATGAACTTCCTAAACGCACCTGAGCCTTTCAGTATTTCCGGGCCGACAAAACACTCGCACCCTTCTTGTATCAGGCTTAAACCCGAATCGCGACTCATCGGAAAACATAATTTTATCCCATTGTTTCTGGGTCCATGTTATGCGTTCTCTACACCATTCATATCGACGAGCGCGATTCTCGTGACGTATCGGTGGGCACCTGATTGGGCGTCGAGCTCGTAGGCCGTACTCATGCAGTCAATTTCGCACAGTTCGAGAACTTCATCAACACCACTTGAAATTTGTAGCCTCAAACTTATCTCTCGAGCGGTTAACATCGGCTGGCGTCTTGCAGTCAGTTGTATGTACCGGTCTTGCCGACTGGTTGTACTCCTTTTACGGCCTGGATGCTGTTCAGCGGGTTCTCCTGTATTATTGTAGCGCTGCCAAAGACGACAAATAACACTTCTATGAATGCCAAATTGTCGAGATACCTGAGATTGATTACTTCCCGCTTGCAACATCCCTACAGCTCTTTGCATTTCATCTGCCATCAAATGACGTCGCTTCATGACGTAAAGAATATCTAACAATTCAATTTTGTCGCTAACTTTATTTAAATGGTTGGTAAAATTATAAAATCAAGACTAAACGTAGCAATTAAAACGCACTAAAATTCAAACAAATTCGCAGTCATTTGAATTTTATGAAAAAACAAAACATAATCAAATATTTTTTTTTTACAACCAGCCAGTATGTCATCAATAATAAAAAAGTTTACTTTCCTACGCACTTTGTTTGAATAAATACTTAGAAATTAATTAATATAAATGGTAAAATTTGTAATATCACGCATGTTGCTTAGACTTTTTTGATGTGTGTATATCTATCGTATTATATTTGTTATTATAGGTTCGATCAATGCGACACAGGGCTGACTTTTGAACATAATTGGATTTAGCGTGTGCTAATATTTTTAGCATTTCTAATATTTTGTTACCACTTTCTAGTAGTATTCTCTAGCACATTACGTATTACCTTATACAAGAATAAGGTAATGTTAGGTGCCGCATTGGCAAGTAAGATATTGGCGAATACATAAGTTAAAAAAAATCCGAAAGTGAAATTAATAGAAGCGACTCCTCGGTACCTAATTTATCAAGTTTTAAAATTACATGTCTTTGAAAGAATTTCAATTTCAATCATACGTAGCTAAAGGTGTTATGGTTTTATCACATTTTTTTTCTTCACCATAAACTGCAGATCATTCGAACTTACGTCAAACGACGCAGTATCTTAACATGCTACCACATAAGTAACATCGCTTCGTAGAACATTCTAGAAATTATTTTATATGTATTAGAAAAAACGTTATAGGTAACATAATCTAATAGGTGGTAGAGCCATGCCGAAGCTATAGCTAGTTTCAGCATGCATGTGTCGGCTCGTCCAGGGTGGTACCACAGGACTCGGAGAAAACCGACGTGAAGTAATAGTGCTTGCATTGTTGCGCTTCGTTTGGTCAGTGAGAACGCCGAAGGCCCACTTCTTCCTTTTCCTTTCCCTAAGACTTCCCCATCACTTGCGACTCCTCTGTTGTTTCTGGTGTCTATGGACGGTGGCGATCACTTAACATGAGGTGACCCACCAGCTTGTTTGCCTCCTATGACATAAAAAAAGAGGTAAAAATGATATCCAGCAGTATATTATAAAAAAAATAATGTCCTTCAATTTTTAAATTATTGTCACCCTAAACGAAAGGGTGCACAAGCTAAGAAGTTCGTAGATTTGTCTCCATTGCGGATGAAATAATGTCGGTAATGTGAATAGTTTTGTAAATACGACCACTTCCTCGTTCCTGGGTGTTATGAATCAAAGCATCTGCGTTCGTGGATCATTTTGCAACTGTAGACTGCCAAAACCTTAAAGTTTTATGAAACAATAATATTAACTAAGTAGCTCATAAAGCTGGAGGGTTTGTCTGTTTAGTAGGTGGAACGCGCTAATCTCAGGAACTATTCATTCGATATTAAAAATCCTTTCAGTGTCAGATAGCTCATTTATCGACTAAACTAAACTAACTTTTCTAAACTACTTCTAGTTCTATAAGGGAAAAAAATAAAACCCTTCCACTTTCATGTGTATGCGTGTATGCGTGCACGTGTGTGAAGGTGATATGTGTAATGTTGTCGCAGTGTTGTAAGATTTTACGTCACTGTATCGCGCGAGCAGCGCACTCAAGGGCTCCACGTTGAGGGAACGGACCTAGGCTTGAGCTGCCGATCATCACTAAGCCATTATAGCTGATGATCCATATTGATGCTTGGGATCCAGTCAGACAGAATCGACACGTCCCACCATCTTATAATCAAATGGGGTGTAAGGGGTGTCGAGTAACATCTTAAGACTAGAGACACCTCACCTGCACGTGGTGCACACTGCTGATCAACGAACGAGGCAATGGCGATAGCGGGGTGGTAGGGTTTTACGGTCTGACTGGGTCGCAACCACCATGTATATGCCGAAAAAGCCCGTAATAGTGATTCGTTTCTGCGGGTCGCGTTTCGGTATCAGCCTGTGCATATCCAGTACTGGGTGACTTTCGTCATTAGGGCCGGCATGACAGCGGTGACCGGCGATGGATAATCTGGCTATCGGTGGTCGCCGATGTTTCTGGATTGTACTATGCTTAACATCAGGCACAGTGCAGTCACTTTATCGTGCTTCAATAAAAAAAAATGCAACATGTTTACCCATTTTCTTTAATAGTAACAATCTCGTTTACCATTACAAGTATAGAAAGAAAAGCTTTTATAAGTGTAAGAAAACGTTTCAATAGCTCGTTTTCTCGAGACTCTTCATGAATATTTAACGGTTCGCTGACGGTATGTCTGACTGGGTATAGGCGACCTAGGTCACTCTGACGTCACGCGTACACACAAACTCGTAAGCAAGGTCTTGTACAGACTCCAAATAACAGATCTTTAACGCTACATCTCTATTCAGAATTATATCGCACAAGTTTTCGAACGTTTTTAGCTTATTGTTAATGTTTTATTGTATACTAGCTGTGCCCGCGACTCCATCCGCGTGGAAGCTAATCTAAAAAGGAATCGGTGACTAATAAAATCATCTGAATATATTAAATCCATTTACTTATCTCCTTTTCTCTAATACTTATATCGCGTCGTTATTAAAATTAAATAACTTTTCATAGACTCAACCGATTTTAATTAAATAAAGACTAAAGTATACTCGAGGATATGCTTTACGATTTTTTTGGTAAGGTCGTATTGTGAACTGAGCACTTTCGCAGTGATGCGTGTTCATACAAACAGACAGACATTTCTAAAAATGATTAAAATGTATTTACTACATACTTATTCTTAGACACCTTCAACAATTTTTTTAGATAAATCTAAGAAGTAGAAATACGTTAGATTTATATTCTGTATTGTTGTTGTCTGTTTGTATGAACATCCATCACTGCGTAAGTGTTGAGTTCATACTAAGAAAATAGTAAAAGGTATTCTCGAGAGTAATTTAGTTTTTGTTTTATTAAAATCGGTTCACTTTATCAAAAGTTATTGTAATTTGAATGACTGCTCGAGTTAAGTACGAGAGAAGAATATTAATATCTGTACCTAGTAATATAATAAAAGCTGGAAAGTTTGTTTGGTTGAACACGCACCCCTGAGGATCTACTAGTCCGATTTAAAACATTCTTTCGTTATCTAATACCTAATAATAGCTAATGAGCTATCTCGATAAATGTATCAAGGAAGGCTATGGCTATATATTATCACGCTAAGACCAATAGGAGCGGAGTACCTATGATGAATGTTTCTAAATAGGGTTTTTTCCCTGTGAAAACCTCCGCTGCGTGTTAATGTTAGCCTACAGTAACTATTCCAGGCGGACGTAGTCCAAAGTTAGTTCCAAATAAAGATAAAGGTATTTATTGTGTGGTGTTTTATAAAAGTTCTAAAATATAAATCATCATTTATATCTGACTATTACTATACATTATAGCCCTGAAGAAAAATAATATAAGTCCCATTTGGTATTTTTCTCGAGTGGTTGAATAAAGCGTTCATGAATAATTGGCAAGTTGTTGATTGTGAACGCGGCGAACGCGAGTGACCTAGGTCATGATGACGTCACAGGCGTAGTATACTTTTACTAGATATGATATGATTTTTATTAATAATTAATTTTCTTTAATATTTTGTATGCAGGTATATCCTCATAAAGTAGTATTTTAAACAATTCAATATCTGAAACTAACGTTTTTAACTTTTTTTTTAATACTATAGGAGGCAAACAAACGTTATGTTAAGTGTTCACCACCATAGATATTTGCATCACCAGGGGAGTCGCAAGTGCGTTGCCAGCCTGTGTTCGGGGAGGGAGGAAGGGAAAAGGAGAGGGAGAAGGTGAGGAGAGATGGGCCTCCAGCGCTCTCACAGACCGAACGAAACGCAACAATGCAAGCACTGTTACTTCACGTTGGTTTCCTGCGAGAGGTTGGTACTACCCTGGTCGAGCCGACCCATTCATGCTGAAACCAGTAATAGCTTCTAAAGAACTTAATTAAATTGAAGCATCTGTTTTTATATAATAAAAAAGTCGTTTCAAGCAAAACATCTTAATAGGTATTTAGAGCGCTCAAAAAATTGGCAAAGACTGTATAGTCAAACCCCTGTAACTTGTTTATCGATTTTAAGTTTCTACTTCAAATTTAGCATTACTATTCAGGTCCTATTGTGATATGATAGTTTAGATAGTAATCTCAAAAGTATTATTTGCTAGTAATGGTCTCATAAGAATACAGTTAAACACGTAGATTATATAAATCTTATTGTATATTTGTCGGGGCGACTTTTTTTTTATTATTGTTATTCTATTTTGCTGACTCTTGGTCCGCACCTGTTTTTGCTTACATGTAGTATTTTGTATACGTAAAAATCGTATCCGTGAGCGTTTTTTTTTTAAATTAGTAATTTATTAAATATTAACTCTTCGATTATTATTAACTATTTTTGGTTTAATGACGTTATTGTTTTCATAGCGATTGCATTTCCATTCTTTATGGCCATTTTTAGGTTGTAATCCACAATATCCCGTGCCGGAGCGTCCACGGCCCGACGAATGAACCTACTTACTTACGTTAACGCGGTATTTATGAAAGTATAGTGTCATCCTATGTAGACGTGATCTTTAGTAGCTGATGCAGTAATCTACTACTGTATATAGCTACGAATATATTAGACATGTGCACAGTCCGACGATCCGCGTGAGACTGATCCCCACTCCCTATTTTTTCGAACTGACTACGCTATTGGCCTGACAAGCCTATGCAATTCTACCGTACTAACTAACCCCCTTCCATTGTCGATATGTTTTTTATAAGTTTGCTTCTTATCAGCACGGGCATTTGTGTTGCCATATATTAAATAGATTATACTTGTATGCATTTCCCTTTTATAAATGAAAGTCGATACACTATCCAATTTAATACGTTTTATCGCCTACATATTCACTTACAAAATAGTATTACATCACATTACTATCACATTTTCTCTCAACTTTGTTGATATATTTTTTTATATTATCGGGAGTGTAATATGTTCTTCTCCAGAGTCCAGCCTGGTTTTATATCAAACTAACTGCCTGTCCCTTAGTCACACGAGTTTAAAAGTGAATTAAATGAAATGTTTCCGTTAGAGTGATGATAAATGTTCCGGGGGCCATTGTGACCCTTAGTCTGAGAATTGACGCTGGCGCATTCGAAGATAGCTTATCTTTCCAAAATTTTTTGACAATAACAAACATAACAAAAGATGAGTCCGTGTAACCGTCAATTGAAGTAAAACTTATTATTTAAGTTCGTAATTGCTTCATAAATGGCATTACAGATAATGAAGCTTTCATTTAATTTGCTACTTACTTACATTGAAACCAGATGGCAGCACGGTCGCGCGTTCGTATATACATAATTAATTGTAATTGTATGATTATTATTAGTATACAATGTAATATTTTTTATTAACTTCTTTAAAAAAAAAAATATTACTTACACGCGGTCGACATTTGGTTTTAACTTCAAAATATAACATAGAACGCGTAGTATTTATAAAAATGTTTCCTAAAACCTAATAACTCTATTAAAAATATTGTCCTTTAGAAAAGTGATGATATCAGTTTTCAGTCATTTTAGTAAAGATTTATAATCGAAGAATCCAACGGAAAAGAATTTTCTAACAAATTTCCAAGAATGCGCTATAATCATTATAACAGTACCCAGCAGTGCAATGGTTTACATAATGTTTTTAAACTGCATTATATTATTTACGTGGGATTTGACTCAACCTACGACGTATGACTACATTAAACCTACTCACGATTATATATAATACAGAACAAAAAAATTTCACGAGTTCTGTGACAGATGTTAGCAATGTACTTATAGAGAGAGACAAGTAACATGTTCAGAAATAACCATAACAAAGGAAACAAGGCAAACTAACAACAAAGTTGAAACATCAAAAGGTCTTATAACTCGACTGTGGGCGAATGTGAGGACTCATGAGGAGCTGCGAGCAATTAACTAAACTAAGAGATCCGACCTCACTATGAGCACGTTTCGCCCACCAGTTTCCATTTGACAAGCTTACATTTGACACAGACAAGAGATAATAGATAGTAAAATAATTTTTAACATGATCTCAAGGTTTAATTTTAGAAATGTGGGTAATCTGAATGTAATTAATAAACATTAATATTACAAAGCATTCTTGGTGAAGTTAATGATCAACTTAGAGAAGAATAGAGTTATAGTACAGTTTTACGTAGGCTGCCAGACCGTTAACAATTCTGTAGATACAAAAGAAGAACATAGTTCAACAATACTTTATTCAGTTTAGGCTCTGAGAAGATGCTTATGTATGTCAACTACAATCAAATATTTTCACCGTACATATTTTTACAAATGTCATAGTTAAAACCATAAACGATTTTATTTTTAGTGAATGCATAGAGATTGGCGTCATTTTCAGGCGTCACCATAGTTCACATGTTGATCCATCCTATTATATTTTATTTAGGTATTAAAACCCACTTGACGTGGTCTTTTAAATTATTATCCGGTAAATTGATGACCTTAAAGACTTTATTATAGAACTGAACACTGTTACTTAAAAAATACTGAGCTTGAAATATAGGATTAGGGGAATGCTTATCTTTATTAAAAATTATATTACTATATATGCCGTAACGGTATTCGTTTTTATTTTTACTATTCGATGCTAATTGATCTTGATCGATTAAATAATAAAATGATGTCATTCATTATACTTTTAAAAGATCCTACACTTTTACATTTAGTGTTCTTAACATTTTGACCGGACACTGTAGGATATAGGAACGCATGTGTAATTAGGGTTACGGTATTATATAAAAGACATACCAGATGAAAGTTTACACAGTAGCAATAATTATGGAGAATACTCTGCACTGGATTCTCGTTCTAAATCAATTAATAAAAGAGGTGCTTAATATTTGACCTAATCATCTATTAAAATACAAAAATTATACTCAATCTTCTATGCGTCTGTATTAAAGCACAGTGTCAATGACCGTCAGGTGAAGTGAGAGTGAAAGTGGAAACAGCATGAACAAAACAAAAGAGTTTACTATCGAAGGTTATTACCTCCGGGTCGCCCCTTGCAGCTTCCGGTACCAGTCATTCCACCTAGGTTTATTACGTTTGTATCTACCTTTGAAAATCTTAGAACAAACTTAACTAAGATTCTCTAAGTTGCTTATTAATATTTATTTTGATGTTATTATTTTAAATGTTAAATGAGATCATGAACTAGATCTCTTAGAACATTGTAAGCGACTAACCTAACACCTGGTATAAAGGAGAATATACTGTTGTCATATTTTCTGATTGTTATGCAGTGTCGAATAAATAACTATTTGGACAAATTGAATTACTGTTATTAATTTTAATTGAAAGATCCGACAAACGCAACCCATAATACAAGCTAGAACCTTGCACAGAGTGAGCTAGCTGTTCTACAGTCTACACAGTCCTAGTCTCCTACAGTGTTTACAGTTTCTAAACATCTATTAACACTGAATTCTGAAACGAAGACGCTCCGCTTCACACGTCGTAGCAGATTTAATCGGATTTCACGTACACGAAATAAGTGTTCCGAATTGAGATATGTGACAGAATAGTGGACAATTATAATGTCCAACCGAAATACGATTTTCAGCCGAAACCGAATATTATAAAGGTGGGAGAGCCAAGCTGAAGCTATTACTGGTTTTAGCACGAATGGGTTGGCTCGACCGGGGTAGTACCACCCTCTCACAGAAAACTGACGCGAAGTAACAGTGCTTGCATTGTTGCGTTTCGTTTGGTCAGTGAGAGCGTCGGAGGCCAACTTCTCTTCTCCTTTTCTCCTTTGCCTTCCCTTACCCTCCCCCATATACAGGTTGGCAACGCACTTGCGACACCACTGGTGTTGCTAGTGTCTATAGAGTGTGGTGGTCACTTAACATGACGTGACCCACCTGTTCATTTGCCTCCTATGATACAAAAAATATATATACTGATATATTAAAGAACCAGGTATTCTAAAATTCTTGTTCTTTCAACGTTGCCGGCTCTTGTACTAAGGTGTCGCAAAAAAGTCTAGTTACGTTAACTACAAATTTTTGTTTTTCGTTATCCTGGAGAACCC
>JACEII010000043.1:209617-237518 GCA_014332785.1 Antheraea mylitta | reverse complement strand
TGACATCTGGTGGTGTAACTTATGCAACACTGACATCTGGTGGTGTATGTTTATCTAAAACTATCCTTTGCCCGCGACTTCGTTCACATGGAATAAAGACATTCTTTATTTCTAACACGTAGTAGAAGCTCTCAAGAGAAAAAAAAACCCGATTTTGAAACATTCTTCATTGGTGCTCCGCTCCTATTGGTCTTAGCGTGATGTTATATAGTCTATAACCATCCTCGATAAATGAGTTATATAACATTGAATAAATTTTTCAAACCGGACCAATAGTTCCTGAGATTACTCCCCCACAACGTCACGAACTCTACCTCTTTATAATCCAAAATATAGTGAACATGGCTGAAATAATTTCTTTAAGATTTTCTTTGCTATAGTGAAATACTTAGTTCATGCTAATATGGTGCAGAAATAATTTTATAACTAATATATTTATAATTCATTATTCGAATAATCAATACACCATAAATTTATAGTAGATGTTTTTCTGTTAATCTGAATTACCCTCCTACCCTGAAAAGCATTTAAATCTTCACACTCATCCAAAATGGAAACTAAAATGAGGGTTCCAAAGTGACCGAACCTCAGTTTGGGTTTGTTACTTTGCATACAAATTCCATGAATTAGAATCTAACTAACTATTCAAGTGAGCTAACCATACACATATACATTTGTGTTACATACACACATGCTGTATAATTGCGTACATTAATTTAGAATTTCACAACCGTGGCTAAGATCCCTTAAAGAAACTACGATATATGTCACAACCAATTGACAATAACAAAAGCTGTACTTCGCAATCGTTTTTACCGGCAAATTCTCTTTATAAATTAATCTTCTTTTGTTTTTTTTTTCTTTATCGCTTTCAATTCTAATCTCATACTCAATTCTGAATGTTTTTAAAGTTATAATTCTTTAGGTGCGTTAGAGAAAAATGATGAGAGTAAATTTTTACGATGCGCGCACACTGTCACGTAAAACCGACACCTGAAGTTATTACGATGCGCGCGCACAACGCAACACCTTGTTTCCTTGTAAGTATTTGTTGTTTGTATTTCTTTGTATTAAAACTTTCAGTGTATTAAATACCCTTTTTCTATTGTTACTGTCGTTTTTTCTACAAACGTAGAATAAAGCGAAAGACACAATTTTTGAAAAGATTTTTGTCTTGTTAAGTCAAAGAAGTATAATTTCTAACGCGTGTACATAAGTACATACACACACACTTTTCCATTTGAATTAATCTTCTATTAATAAAGAGGGTACAATATTCTAAGCAAATATCAGAGTAGATGAGACAGCGTAATGCAATTCTCAAAATGAAGTAGCGTTGATTCGAGAACATTCTATAATGATTCCGGGAAACGATAAAATAAGGTTATTTAGTATACTGACCCCTCAAAAAGTCCCATTTTTCGAACTGACTACGCTATTGACCTAGCAAGGCCTTTACAGCTTCACCGGACTACTAAGACGAGCGCTTAAGGCACTCAATCGATTTTGTTAAGGTAACATGCTCAAGGGTGCACGACTCACCTCGGCTTGGGCTGTTACCGGAAAAAACGCGAGTCTAACCTAGCTAAGCTAGTCATATAATTAAAATTGCATAATTCAGAAACGTTTACATGTATATCAGAAATGAAACGAACTAAACTACTCGATTCAGTTCGAATAACGGAAGTAAAAAGCCATTATATACCTTTACTTAGTGCACTGAAACCAAAAAGTCTTAAGAGGGCTATTATAATCTCTGTCAGATAAAACATTATTATTGTTATTATTAAACGCCAAGATAATCAAAGTAGATGATAAAAAAACTATTAATTTAAAATAGATATCCACTCCGGATATCTCATTTTCCTTTTCGCTGGTCAT
This sequence comes from Antheraea mylitta, assembly GCA_014332785.1. NCBI lineage: Eukaryota > Metazoa > Arthropoda > Insecta > Lepidoptera > Saturniidae > Antheraea > Antheraea mylitta. The sequence goes on along the minus strand of JACEII010000043.1, from coordinate 235,637 downwards.
TTTCCGTTTCGATTTGTCGGCTTAAGGGGAATAAATTCAAATAAACTTCAAATTATTATTATATATTTATATATATTATTGTATATATATTGTATTCAATATCACTGCGATATGAGGCTAGCGAAAATTATCTGTTTATGATGTGTCTAACCCATGGACTATTATTATAAAAGAAACAACAGAATGGAAAAATTGACAATGGAAAAATCAGTACGATTCTTATAGAATAATTTGGTCATTAGTAGAATTAGAACAAATTCATTATTTGCAAATTCTCACCAATAAGAAGTAAAAAATTTGACAACACAGAGTACTTTTTTATAAAACAGGAGGCAAACGAACAGGTGGGTCACCTAATGTTAATTGATCACCACCGTCCATAGACACTAGCAATACCAGAGGAGTTCACGAGTGCGTTACCAGCCTGTGTATGAGGAGGGAAAAGGAAAGAAGGAGGTGGAACGGCGGTGGGCCTCTGGCACTCTCACTGACCGAACGAAACGCAACAGTGCAAATACTATTACTTCATGTCGGTTTTTTGTGAGAGTGTAGTAATACACCGGGCGAGCCGACCCTTTTATCCTGAAATTAGTTATAGCTTCAGCGTGGCTCTACCACCTATTAGATATACTATACTTTCTCCAGATCAACAAACACCGTATGCAAGCTATTATATACTCGCCTTACAACAGTTTGTACATAAGCATGCGCGATATCACCGACATCTTGTCTTTTATAGGCCGAACTATATAATTTATAAGACGAACTACATAAATCAAATCAATTACCATATACTCTTAATTCTGCACAATTATATAAATAACACAATGAATTAATATTATTTAACTACATTAATTCTATATAATCATTCTTATTTATGTATATGAAATATATTTAGACATACAAGTATGTGTCTAGAGCAGCGACATCTAGCCTTTTATAGGCCAAATTATGGAAGTCAAAGCAATTAGTATTAATTAACAATTCTGCAGAATACTCATCAAACTAATATTATGCAAGTAATACATTAATAATATGAATTCTTATTTATATCTCATTGAAATCTATATAATAATAATTCTTATTTATGTATCTTTAATAAAATGACGCTAGTGTTAATGTGTCTCTCTTATATGTTGGCGCTAGTATCAATGCGTATGTCCGGTAGTGTGGCGCTAGTATCAGTATTCCGGTCATGTTGTAGTCTCGCTTCTTGAATATGACGAGCAGCACCGGAAGTGGGTGATAAGAATATACGTGAATTTTAAATTCTCACAAAATATTTTTAACCCCTGGATTATATTAAATAGTTCAATCATTAACAGGATTTATATCTTCACGGTCAAATGCATTGCAAACACTTGCGTTTTCATCTAATATTTGTTTCACTCGTCACTATTTAGCCTTATATATTTTGCAATGCATACATGAATCCTGAGTCATACATTTGCATATATTTAATTGTTTTAAATTTAATAAAACGCTCATCGCTTTAATAATCGATTCTTCCGTTCAATTAACTTGCCCTTAACAACTCTATTCATATATGCATGGCCGTCGAATTGGATGCCAATTTACTCATCGTATTGGTTTATCTTCATTTTCAGACATAGTTTGTGTGTTCATATTGATTTTAAATTACTGAAATTATCAACATTTGATTGGGCCCTAATCGTATAAAAGCTTTGAAAGTCATAGTTTTCGCTGAACTGATGGTTGCCCAGTGGTTGAAATTCGACCATATAAGGGTTACAAAATTATTTTTCACGCGTTAATATATTGATTCTATTATTTATATTTTTTTCCAAAAGTTTAAAACTTTACCAATTATTGTATAGATATTGGAGATTCTAGACATAAGTATGTTAAAGTATGACAATTAAAATAGACCTATAAATATGATAGATGCGAAATTAACTCTGTCCGACTGTCTGCTTGTTACCTTATCACGATTAGACATCTGAACTGATCGCAGAGAAATTATGTATAGGGAAGACCTAGAATCTGGTAACGTATGTAAGATCACATTCCACCAAAGTATACCAGAAAAAAGATATTCATTTTTTTGACTGTTCGTATTTGAATAAAATGTAGATGCCAGAACAGATTTTAATTTAGCATAGAAGACGATGCTGTATCGTTGATAAAACGTAGGAAGTTTGTCTCATCAAATAAAACAGACGAGTAATGTCTGTAGCAGTATGTGTAAAAAAACTCACGGTGGCAGAGTGTTTTGATAGCGGAATGTCAATTCTAATGTATGTACCAACAAAATATTCAAAATTCGCGTACATTAACTAATTTAAACTGATAACACTATCGCCTGACGAAGGAAAACGTCGTGAGGAAACCTGAACCTAAAAAATATTCCTATAATGCCACCATATTTAGTCAAACATAGAAATGTAGATTTCTCGGAACTTAAACTCTCGTACGATACAGTGACAGAAAATCTTACATCACTGCGACAACATTACACATATCACCTCTACACACGTGCATGTATACACGCTTACACATGAAATGTAAGGGTTTTATTTTTTCTCTCATAAATCTGAGATAGTTTAAAAGTTGTTGAGGTATGTATGTTTGATACACATATAATGACTTATATATGTATGAACAGTTAGCTTAGCTCAAGTAGGTCGCGAATTGCATGTATCAGGCAACAGCCTAAACCGAGGTATACCGTGTACCCTTGAGCTAGTTGTTAAATAAAATCGTCTGTGTGTCTTAAGCGCTCGCCTTAGTAGTCCGATAAAGCTGTTAAGACCTTACTAGGTCAATAGCGTAGTCAGTTCGAAAAAAATCAGAACTTAAAATTGTCAACACGGGATGGGTTTATAGTTATAATGCCTATACCTTCTTCCGAGAAGAGACCCGTGGCCTTGTAGTGGGTCTTTGACAAGCTGATCTGATGACATGTGTATTAGCATATATATTTTATAGTTTTTTATGTATAAAATAACAAAATACAATATTTAATTAACTCTGCCCACAACCACAACAGTTTGTATTGCAAACGAAGCTACGGCCAAATTCAGTATCTTGCACCAAGTGTGTTAAGTGCAACAATTTCGGTTAAGGCACGTTCTATAAACATCAAAGGGTTATATAATATACATTTCTCTATAATTTTAATCTCTAGCTATGATTATTTAAAGGGATTTTCAATTATCTCTACATACAATAAAGTTGTAACTGTGTATAAAATTGTTGACTTTGTTATCGATATGGAAGTCAAAAATAATTAATAAACAGGCAGAACATGCAGACAAAGTCGCGGGTAACAGCTAGTCTAAAATAGAATAGCCTCAATTAATTTTTATAAGGTCAGCTATTTACCAGTGAAACTTTCGTGAAGATCGGTCTAGAAAGTTTTTTAAGATCGGTTTTAGAAGGTGGTAGAGCCACGCTGAAGCTATTATTGGTTTCAGCATGAATGGGTCGGCTAGTCCGCGGTAACATCACCCGCTCACAGAAAACCGACGTGAAGTAACAGTCCTTGCATTGTTACGTTTCGTTCGGTTAGTGAGAGTGCCGGAGACCCATCTCCCCTCCCCTCTCCGCACCCTTCCCCTTTTCCTTTCACTCTATTCCCCTAAACACAGGCTGGTAACATACTTGTGACTCCCCTGGGGTTACTAGTGTCTATGGATGGCGGTGATCACTTAACAACAGGTGACCCGCATGTTCGTTTGCCTCCTATATGATATAAAAAAATAACCGTTTTGGAGATAGCACTACGGACGAAGCCACGGTTAACAGCTAATATTAACTAAAAATACCTAAATTACTTGTAATAAGGTCAGCTATCGGCCAGTAAAAGTCTGTAAAAGAACTGTCTAACCGTTTTGGGGATAGCACTGCGGGCGAAGCCATGGTTAACAGCTAGTCTAAATTAAAATAGACTAAACTGTTTTTTTATTATGTTCGCCACCTGCTAGTGAAATCCCGTAAAAATCGGTCAAACCGTTTTGGAGATAGCACTGCGGGCAAAGCCGCAGTTTACACCTAGTGTAATTTAGAATTTAGAGTAGCCTTTTTTAACGTGGGTAAATCGTTTATGGATACGCCACCCTTCCGGGGGAGAGGGTGGGTTATGTCCGACTCACACGGACTAAAACCCCACGATATACGAACTGACCGTAATTGTTGGGGATAAAAAGAGCTACTAGTGACCTTTAAAGAATTGACTCTATAGTTATTTAACGGCTCGTTGTGTAGTCTAAAACGTATTGAGAATTAAACGCCGTTTATCTTAAAGATAGCTTTATTGAATCTATAACTATCGATAGTTTAACCGATTACTTCAGAAAGCGGGCATTAATAATTTAATAACTTTCTACTCCAAATTGTTCAGATCTATTAATTAACATATCTATTATTAATAAACCGAACGGCCATCGCTATCTCCAATTTGATTTCAATTTAGCTTCAACTGTTGCTTCCTGAGGTGTGGTCTTCAATTTGTAATCTAATTGAAATTTAACGTTTATTACACGAGTCATTGTCGTTTATACAAGCATTATAACATCATATGCGCCTGATATTAAAAATCACTCATTCTATCAACCGTCTAAGCTTAGAATATACTGAATTTAATTAAAGTAATTAATCTATAGCAATGTTATAAAGCTGAAGGGTTCCTTTCTTTAGTAGGTTGAACGCGCTCATCTCAGGAACTATTAGTCCGATTTTTACAGTCCTTTCAGTATTAGATATCATCACGCTAGGACCAATAGGAACGGAGCAATAATAAAAAATGATTTAAAATCGTTTCTTATTTTTTTTGAGAGCTTCCGCTGCGTGTTAGCCTAAAGTAACCAAGCGGACGAAGTCACGGGCAAAGGCTAGTAAAGAATAAATGTAATCAAGCACACATTTTTAAAAACACAAGGTTATTATCTATACTAGAATACCGTAACCTCTTGCTTCAAAATTTTCAATAGGTTCAGCATATTTTAGTGCGATACTTTAAAAATGGTGATACTAATAAAGACATTAACAAGTTCTTTTATCATTCATTTATTTAAATTGTTATTGTAAACCACTAAATTTAAACAAGTAACACCTTGAGATCCGAATTGACAATGAGAAATAAAGATCCTCTTATAAACTAGCAATTAACGGCAATTTCTTTGACGCATTTATGCTATCACAAAGAAAGTAAATAAATAAAGCCTAGCTCTATTAAATTAAACATAAAACTATACCTTTAAGTAGTCTGGTGAAACTGTTAAGAACTTACAATAGCATAGTCAGTTCGAAAAAAAAACTTTATTTGTGTGACAATTAAACTAAACATGGACCATGAATTATCTCGTTAGCAAATTAAAAATAAACAAATCGGATTTATTTTTCTTTTTTTGTTCAAATAGTATGCCATAATCACAAAAGTTTCCTAAAAGATGATTTGATATTTCACAGATTAGTAGGTGGTAGCAAAAGCACTAATGAATTCCAAAGTCCATGTTAAACTATTACGGCCCGTATATGATTAACAAGCTTCATATATTGCTCGTTGCCTTACTACATATTTGGATAAGGGTTTTAACATACCATCCATCCATGCTTTGCCACAAAATACACAATTATGATTAAACACTTGATCTTATTAAGAAATTTTTATTTGAAAATTATACCTTTCCTTCATCTTTTTTTTAACGTGAAGAAATCCCTTATGGATACCCGGTAGAGAGGATGGGTTATGTCCGAGTCTCACGAACTAAAACCCCACGGTGTACGTCGGACCGTATTGTTGGGGCGGCAAGGGATCGAACTGAGCTAGTCCCCTTATATAACCACCTCAATGGTCCGCCGGGCTCCTACCTCTAGAGGGGCGCACTGGATAAACACCAGCTTCCCTCTTCGTCCGCTGGACCTGTGCAATGAGGAGATGGACCTCCAACCGCCTGAAAGGTCTTAGTAGCGTCTTTCAAGGTCTTAACACAAGAGCCCTGCATGTTTTTGGGCTTTTTAACAGTCTCAAAGATGCTGGCGAACTGCATCCAGCAAGAGCTTTGAGTCCCTGTGCGTCCATAATGTACACATCTACCGGCGGCTCTGCCTCAAAACCCGAGCTGACCGCTGTCCCGGCATTGGAGCCGACTACGGAGCCAGCAGCGGAGTTAGCAACCGATTCCACAGAGCTCACACCACCCGTCAAGGCCCGATCGAAAGACCCATTAGCCTCTCCCATGATCCCACGGCCAACCCCGCGCATCCTAGAGTCCCTTTTCGCAATCCCTCTGCGATATGTGCTCACCTGTTCCGCGTCGGAGGCGGATGAACCACTAACTTCCCACTTATAAATTTTAACTCAACTGCTTCAGTTGGTTTTCTTAATATCTCTGCAATCCTTGGTTGGCCAAACCTCGGGTCCGCAGGTATAGTAAGAGAACTACTGTTTCCTATTCCTGATGGTGAGCTATTTTTCTGTGAATCTGCCCTTGCTTTTTGGGCTCTAGTCATAATCATATTTACAATTTTCTCATTCATTAATTTTAATTCATTTGAATTGATGGTCACCCTACTCATTGCATCCGCTATTACGTTTTCGGAACTTTTTATGTATTTAATATCGAAGTCGTACTCTTCTAGAAGTAACCTAAATTTTAGAAGTTGTGTGGATGGGTCTTTCATGCCAAAGAGATAGATAGATCAGAGGTTTATAATCTACTATGATAGTGAACTTTCTTCCATATAAATACGGCCTAAAATGTTTTATACTCAAAACTACAGCCAAAAGCTCTTTCTGTATGGTAGGATAATTAATTTCGGCTTTGTTTAATGGTCTGCTGGCGTATGCTATTGGTTTTAGATCGTTATTACATAAAACCGAACCTACTCTGTGCCTGATGCATCTGTTTGAAGGATAAAATTATTTTCTTTCGAAAAATCTGGATATTGCAAACTTGGTGAACTAGTTAATTTATTTTTAAGATTTTCAAAACATTTTTGACACTCTTCTGTCCATATAAAATTTGTATTCTTTCGGCATAATTTATTTAAAGGTACTGTAATCTCCGTAAATGAAGGTATGAACTTCCTATAGTAATTACAGAAAGCTACAAATCGTCTAACCTCGTCAGCGTTTTTCGATATCGGATATTTCTGTAATACATTATTTTTTTCTGGGTCTAGTAAGACACCTCTGGCTGACACTACGTGAGCTAAATAGAGTAGTTGTGTTTTCATAGAATCTTAAGACCCATTGGAAGACGTTTCACACGAAACTGTCCTGAACTTGTTGAGAAGCTAGTAATGTCTCTATTCTTGGGCTATAAACCAACCTGAAAAAAACCTTGTTGCAAGTCTAAATGACTAAAATAAATACTACCCGAAAGTAAATCCAATATTTCTGTAATATTAGGTAATGGGAAGTTATCGTTCTGAATTGATTCATTAACTTTTCTAGAATCCACTACTAGTAACCATTTATTTTTTCCATCAGATTTTTTCTAAACTAAAACCACTGGACTATTTCATTCGCTATTAGCAGGCTCTATTATATCATCATTCAACATTTTATGAACTTGATTATTAATTTCTACTTTAGAAGACTGTGGCAAACGATAAGGTTTCACATGTACGGGTTTCGTATTAGGTTTCACAAATATGGACTGTGGCAAGACATTGCCAGTACTAAGCTTATCGCTTTCTACGAAAAATATATCAGCATATTTTGCGCAAATAATTTCTATCTGATCATTATCATTAGAACTTAGATGTGACAATTTTAGTTCACTTAACAATCTTTTCACGCGTTGTATATCATTTAGATTTTTACTGAAAGAATAAATATATAAATATAGTAATCTTCTAAATAATCTAAATTGTTGACATCATCTAAATTATTTTTATTAATTTTAATGCAATTCTCGCTTGTATTTAATATATTTACTGGAATTTTACCTCTTTTTGGTTGAACTATGCTACTGGGTAAAAATAAATGTTCCTCTTACTATTTAGTATGTAAAACGCAATTTTTATAAATATTTTTATCTATATCTAAATATTATATTGACTCGCTTCTACATGGAATAGTTATATAACTTTCCGAATCTATATTATTACAATGACGCTTCTGTATACCAACTATATATTCATTGTTATGTAATTGTAATGCAAGCATATTCGTTGCTAGATCTATGTTTGCATTATAATTTCTCAGAAAGTCTATACCGATAATACCATCCGTTCCACACGGGACAGTGTTGAATAGATAAAACTTGTGACGAAATTCTACACCGTTCTGTAACTGTAGCGGGATGTATGCGAAGCTATTTGCTTGAACTTTGCCACCTATACCTTTTATCATTGTTTTAACGTAATAAGTTTTAAACTGATTTTGTACTAAATAGGAAGTAATAACAGAAATAGATGCACCTGTATCAATTAAAAATTTTAGTTTTTGGTTTCCAAGATACATACAAATACAATCTAGACTCTCGCATGTCATAATGTAATTAGTTTGCTCGAAAAAACTCACCTAGATTAATATCTTCTTCTCTCTCTTCCTTCTTTTCGGCTACCAAACACATATTATTGTGTTGGCCACCTCTGTATCCCCGGTTACCTCTATAAACTCCTCTTTCCCAAGACCTTGAGTGGCCTCGCTGCTGGTAATGTCCCCGATTGTGTTCTCTTGCTGCATAAATTGATTGGGGCTGCATGAAATCTCCGCGTTTATTATTACAACGCGTTACCACGGTAGTAATTATCTTTTCGACCTTGATTATATACTTTATATTTCTTACCTCGTGTGTACATAAATACCGAGTTGTATCCCAAAGACCCAGTACGTGACAGCTCCTCATCCTCAGCTGCACGAACTGCATCTTTCAGCTTGCTGTAGTCACGGGCTGTCAAAATAGTACTAAGACGTAAGTTTCTTAATCCATCTGCAAACCTTTTGATTATCAATTTTTCGTTTATCGGACCTAATATTGTAGTTGCTTTTGGATCTCCCTCGGCTTGTGCAATAGTAAGATAAAAACATAACTCACCTAATTTTTCCCCATAATCTATAATCGATAAACTATTTTGGGATAGATTATTTATTTGTGACATTATTGAGGTTGCCGACTTCTTTGTTAGAAGACAAGCTTTTATATCTTTTACTAGATCGGACACGGTCAAATAAGTACCTTTTAACTCAAGTCTCGCTGGTTTTGACTATCGTGTCTTCACAACAAATGTAATTAATTTTTTTTTTTTTTTTTCCTCATCTTTCAAACAACTTTCATATATCTCAACACCCTCTATAATTCTCTCTGTAGTCTCTTCTTTTCCGTCCATAAAAGGAATCAAAATACTCGCCGTTTTTAAGTTAAAATTCTCCATTTTGTATGACGTACTTATTAAACTTTTTGTCCCTATCTCGGATTTAGTATTTTCTGATATATCTCTTTCTCCCTTATATTTAATTATTTTTATGTAATCATATTCTATCTCATTAGCTAATAACTGCTAAACTATACCCCGTTATATCTAATTTTGCTGACCTAACTTTTCTTCACGTCTTTTTGGACCTAACTTTCTAATACTTTCACATAATGTTTCAATTGTTTCACTTATTATAGTTAATCTTTTCATCGATAATTGTATGCACTTTTTACGTAATGATTTTTGCACTACACAATTTTACCGCACTTAACACTTGCACTTGCAATGACCACAGTCATCATTATTTGCATACTGTCAATGCGTCCCCCTAGACTTTTAAGTACCGCGTCATTTCCTGCTGCTGCATTCTCGAACACCTCCTCTTTTTCGACTGTCGCTCGACACATTTTTATTTTTCGAGTTATTGTATATTAATATATTTAATGATAAAATGCCCAGGAATCCGGAATCACGATTATGTGCTCACGCATATTGCACGAGCGCAAGGCAGGGTCGCCATGTCACGTGGTAGGTGGGATCTCGAAATGATACGTCCGATTGTTAAGACAAACGTTTAATTTCTGCCTTACTAATATATACGGCTATATACTTAGCATCTACGTGCATAAATGCACACCACCACACTCTGCTTTTCATTTATCTGCATTAATATAACGAACCTAAACCTATTAGCTTCTGTCTGCGGCTCAGCTTGCGTTAATATAGATTTAATTATCTCTGGAGAACTGTACTTTATTTTTGAATGAGATTTATGTCCTTTTTTATACAATGTGTGTGCAAAATTCCGTGAGCATCGGTCGATTACTTTTGAGAAACAAACGAACATATTTGTATTTATAATTTTAGGTAGGATTTTGTTAAGTCTGTTAGTATTATATATAAGAATTTACCATAAAGATATATGATAATACACTGAATCAAGGGTATTAGAAATTCCTAACTAAGACTGAATGCACCGTGGGACGTGTAGCAATACGAGAACACCGGCAAACTAGATAACTTCATCGGAAATGTTAAGTGTATTGACTACGCTTCTCTCACGTACACTGAAATCCTTCTATTCATATATATATATTGAATATTTTAATTACTTTGCTACGGAAGAGTATTTATTTAGTTTAATATGACAAAAAGGCATGTTAGACCAATATGTCTGATTTAACACAGCTAACTAACCTTGTAGTTCGAGTTGACAGACATTAGTAGTAAACGTTTGAAGCTGGTTTTTCTTAAAATATTTTTTGTAAATAAAACAATATATGATTGATGTTCTTGAACATTGAAAATAAACGTAATAAATAATTATAAAATGAGTAAAAATAGAAATAATACATTACCAACTGGTAGTTATTTTATGTAGTTTTGTTGTAATCCGCGAGAGCAACTACCGTTTCTCTCCCCCCCGCGCCTTTACCCTCCTTAGCGTAAGATAGTTTAATCGTCCGCACCGCCATAAAGGTACGCGGTGAAGTGATTATTATACGCGTAGCCATATTAGCTGCGCAAGACACGCCGCGAGTGATAATACAAGTTTCTTCACCGCAGCAACGCTGAAACCAGCGATTGGACTCACTATATATTCCAAGTAAGTGTGTGTGCTTTTATTGCCCCACTCAATCGATTCTATACCCTTTAATACTACGATTGAGCATATATACTGTAATACCCTTGCCCTCGCAATCAACAAAAATACAGTCCACATCTCTCCTTATGATAAACACCGCAATTAATGGAGGTGAAAGGCATCAAATGATTTGACCAAATTTGACGGCATATTGCCACCAATAACGTACACATATATGAAAGAACAAGATAACATTACAGAAAACACGATATTTACAATACTATTGTAAATAAACTTTCATCTACTACTGATTATATACCTCTTACAGATTCATTTCTGTTGCAACTCCTTGTATTTGCTTTGCTTGCTTAGAATTGTCATCGATCGCGTCCTGGCTTTCTTATATACCTGTTAAAAATGAGGGATTAAAGTCTCTAGCACTCAGATGGTATTTTATATATGGCACCGATAATGTTTACAGGAAGGTGTAAATTTAGATGCTATTTTTTATATCTTATTAACAAGCAAGTAGCAATATTTATGGAGGCTACTTTGCACTTGATTCTCGTTCTAAATAAGTTTAAAAAATAAGTGCTTGATCATCATCATCATTACCCTTATCCCATCTAAGTAGGGTATATAACATATATAACATGTTTTCTTTTTCCACTCTCACCTATCAAATGTCATCTCAGTATTCACACCTTTTACGCACACATCATTTTCCACACAATCCATCCACACCTCTTTCGGTCTTCCTCTACTCGTATATCCATCCACAATCATACTCAACACTTTTTTAGTTATATGGTTTTCATCTCTCCTCATGACATGCCCATACCATGCTAACCTATTACTCCTTAACTTCTCTGTCACTGGTACTCTTTTCAAACTTCCTCTGATATACTCATTCTTAATCTTATCCATTCTAGTCACACCATACATCCACCTAAACATTCGCATCTCTGGCACATGTAATCTTCTCTCATCCGTCTCCTTCGTAGCCCAACACTCGGATGCATGCAGCATGACAGGTCTTATCACAGTTTTATAAACTTTCCCCTTGAGTTTCAAAGGCATTTGTGCGTCACAAGCTTGATATTTAACTTTATTGTCTAGAAAAATACAGTAATGACACTCAAACCTCTCCTCGTCTACGTTGAAACACAGTGTCAATGACCGTTGTCGGCTGAAGTAAAAATGAAAGATAATTTCTCGAAGCATGAACAAAGCAAAAGAGTTGATTGTCCATTTTATTATGGATTTATTAACTCCGGGTCGCCCCTCACAGCTTTCGGCACCGGTAATTGCATCTAGATTTGTAGCTGTATTTTTGAAAGCCTTAGAACAAATTTTAACTTAGGTTTTCTTTATTGTTTATTAGTATTTGTTTTGATATTATTATTTTATGTGTTAAATGTGATCACGAAGTGTCATATCCTAGAATACTGCAAGTGTTTAATCATTCAGATTAAATCGATCAATATTCCAGATATTGACAGCTGACATCTTTAAAAAAGCCACATAAATTTAAGGAATTCAGGAGAAGAAATCTGTTAAATAGTCTATTTATTGTTTCTTATTATGGTACATTGTCTTTCAGAATTTCTCGATTAACATATTGATTTAAAAATTTCCAAATCTTTTGGTTTTACTGTACATTCTTATACAACAAACTAATTATTTGAAGTAAAAAATATGAAAACACTGTCCATCTAAAGATATAAGAAGATATAACACTAAGTTGTCACTTCTCAAGATCATATTAACTGCAGGAACACGCAATATCAGATAAATGTTTGTTTAATCGCTAAATGCTTGTAATTAAAAAAGATCCACTGGAAGATATTTAACCAAATTAAATTCCAACGAAAAAACGAACCCGACAACGATTCTAAAAGTACAATTTTTATCCTTAACTGTATTGAAATAAAATCTTCACAATTAAATGTTGCTAGGATAAATTAGAATTCAGTTAACAAAATTAATGGTCCCTTAGAATTGGGAATTAATGAAGTACAGATTCAAGTAAAAGTATCAGAATTTATAATGAATCGAAAAGACGTCAGTGAAATTACTTTAACCTTTTTAATTTATTCATATACAGTTTTCTATTCATTCAGTAAAAGCATGATATCGACGGTTGAATTTATTACTATACATTTTTTTTTTTGAACTGACTACGCTATTGTAAGTCAATAGCGTAATATGTATATGTATAGGTTTTGGGATGTAAGGGGTGTCGAGTAACATCTTAAGACTTGAGACACCCAAGCCAACCTCACCTGCACGTGGTGCACCCTGCTGAATAACGAACCAGGCAATGGCGAAAGCGTGGTGACAGCCCGACTGGGTCGCAACCACCATGCATATGGCGAAAAAGCCCGTCATAGTGACTCGCTTCTGCGCGTCACGTTTCGGGATCAGCCTGTGCATATCCAGTACCGGGTGACTTTCGTCATTATGGCCGGCATGACAGCGATGGATAATCTGTCTCTCGGTGGTTGCCAATGTTTTTGGATTGTACTATGCTTAACATCAGGCATAGTGCAGACACTATGTCGTGCTTCGATAAAAAAAAAAGGTCTTAACAGCTTCACCGGACAACTAAGGCGAGCGCTTGCACCACAGGCCTGCGGCACGCAGCCGATTTTATTTGGGCAACTACCTCAAGGGTGCACGGGCACACCTCTGTTTGGGCTGTTGCCTGATACTTGCAATCGCGACCTATCTGAGCTAAGCTAAGCTACATATTCATACTTATATGAGTTGTCGAAATATATATGTGTACCAAGCATACATATCTCGACAACTCTTGTATGTATTTTGTGCCGGATAATTTTTCTACACTATTTCAGTTCGATCAGAGAAAAAATAAAACCTTTCCACTTTCATGTGTGAGCATGTATACGTGCATGTGTGTGGAGGTGATTTTTTTATGCCAAAAAGCAGCAAAAAGGCTGACGGCCCACCTGATGGTAAGTGGTTACCGTCGCCTATGAACAACTGCAACACCAAGGGCATCGCTGTTGTGTTGCCGACTTTGAAGAGCGCGGTGATATATGGATTACTATACAACTTTTACATATATTAGTGACTTTAGAATGCTCATTTGTTGTAGTGATAGGGTAAATAGGAATAGTACTGAACAAATAAACAAACAAACGACTGCTGCAATCCTATCGTAATTTTAACTTGTTAAATTTAATTTGTAGGTGGTAGAGCCACGCTGGAGCTATTACTGTCTTCAGCATGGGTGGGTCGGCTCGCCCGGAGCAGTACCACCCTCACACAGAAAACCGATGTGAATTAACAGTGCTTGCATTGTTGCGTGTCGGTCAGTCAGAGTGCCGGGGGCCCAACTCTCCTCACCTTCTCCCTCTCTTCTCCCCGTTTTCCCCCTTCCTTCCCCCAACACAGGCTGGCAACGAACTTGCGGCACCCTGGTGTTGCGAACCCCCACAGGTGTATAGAGGCGAGGGGGCGTGGGCGGAGAATGCCGTATTATTGGACGTGCGATCTATCGAAGTGCTGGATTAGAGAAATTATACTGTATATGCATCTATTAATTAAACTAAAAATTAATTATCTACATATATAATAACATTGCTAGTCTGATGGAAGCTCAATTCGTCACGTGCATATTAGTCACACTTTACAGCAGGTAGGTGACGTGAATCTGAAAGCTTTTCCACTTGTTCAAATTCCGCTCAACGCGCTTAAAGAAATTTTCACTTCGAAAAACCTAAAGTAATCGTTTATTACATTTAGATTAAAATTAGATTAAATTTTTTTTCTAAGTAACTGAATTAGTCGATATTAAATACCGGTCCATTAATCTGGTCGAAGAGTATAACGCCTCGAAGGTATTTGCTCTAGTACCGGACGAGACTATGCGAAGATTGATGAGAAATCTTACGGGCGAGGGTGAGTTGATCGATGCTTTTGCGATTCAAATGTACCTTAATATTCCTGCATACATTTACATAATGAACAAGTAGACCGTCCCGTTCCATCTTACTGTTGGCGTTAAGCCCGTAAAAAGTTATCTACAAGCGTAGAATTGGTATCTAACAGTAGTTATTTAAAATAGAAAATGTTTTATAATTTTAACTGAATAAATCTAATCTTATTTAACAAACTGCGTCAGCTTGTAAATCTATACTATATATATACATTAAATATATTTGAAAATTTATAATCGACTAGCCCCTGCCCGTGACATCATCCGCGTAGTAATAGTTACTATGGTCTAACGCTAACACGCAGTGGAAGCTCTGAAGAAGGAAAAAATTCCAATTTTGAAACATTTCTCATTGGTGCCCCGCTCCTATTGGTCTTAGCGTGACGATATACGACGATATGACTTTAACCTTTTTCGATAAATGAGCTATAAAACACTGAAATATTTTTTCAAATCGCACCAGTACTTTCTGAGGTTACCCCCAACAATCTGATAAACTCACAAACTTTACCTCTTTATAATATTAGTATAGATGTAGATATTGTTATCGATATAGAAGCCAAAAATAATCCTTTTACAATTTTTGTCTGTCTGTCGGTGTGTCTATCAGTCCCTGTGAACACGCATAACTCTGAAAGTATTGAACCAATTTTGACGAAACTTGACACAGTGATAAATAATGTCAATCCCATAATCCCAGTCGGTTCAAAAAAAAATCTTCTGGGTAACGGACGAAAGTCAAAAATTTGTAATTTATGAAATTCTTGGCGGGTTTTGGTAAATTTTTTTTATTCTATATATAGCAGACAGATTACCTGAAGATTTAGGCTATACTTCATATTTTTATCGTTTTGTATTCGGGAAATACCTGGAACCACCGCTCCGATTTGGATATATTTTCAATAGTTAATCACAAGGAATGTAATTCAAATCGTTTTTTTTTTTTTTTTGAAATGACTACTCTATTGACCCAGCAAAGTCTTAACTACTACTAAGGCAAGCGCTTAAGGCACTCAGCCGATTTTATTTTGTCAACCAGCTCAAGGTTGCACGGCACACCTCGGCTTGGCTGTTGCATGCAAAATCGCGACCTATCTTAGCTAACCTAGCTAACTATTCATATATGTATGATTTGTTGAAACGTTTATGTGTACCAAGCATACACGCTTCAACAACTTCTCCATATATTTATTATCAGAAAATTGAGAGTTTTTCAGTTCGATAAGGGAAAAAAAAGTAAACCCTTCCACTTTCATGTGTAAGCGTAAAGGTGTGCACGTATATGGGGGTGATCGTGTAGTGTTGTAGTAGTGATGTATTTGTGTGTCACCGTATCGCGCAAGCAACGCACTCAAGGGCTCCCTACCGAGGGATCGAAGCTAGGCTTGAGCCGCTGCCGTGGGAGGCCTAAATGGGGTATTCAAATCGTCAAAAAATCATTTATCACCAATATATGTAGGTTAGTTTTTATTTTAATTGAATCCGGTAGGAGATGCTGCGAACGGGTTATAGGCTAATTTTAAAATATTTCTCACATACCAACTGGATATATGTTTGAGCGAGTCCCTAGATAGTTTGAATTTACAATTGCAAATGGTAGATGTCGTTGCAATCGGGTTTTAGGTTTATTAAGATTTTTCTCGCTTAAAAATACAATTGAAACCGGTAATAGCCGATTTGATGTAGACAAAGTTGCACGGATCAGCTACTTAACAATAAAACACAATTAATAACAATAACTAATGTTTATAAATTGTACAATAACAAAAAGTCGAATTAAATCAATGCGAAATACCTTTGATTTCAATACCTCGCTAAATTTTTCCGTCACTTCCCTAAATTCCTTCTCGAATCAGACAAAAGCCACTGAGCCCTGAACGATAAGCAAATATCTCACAATCACGGGCCCAGCTACACAGTAAACGCAGTTTCTCTATGTAAATACTAGAGTATGTAAGTTTATTTATTCAAGTTATCTAATATAACGAATCCGTAATAACTGTTTGTTTGATTTCTACTGCTTACTGGGAGGGAATACTTTTAATCTTTTTTTCTATTTTATTCATAGCTTTATTCGGTTGCTATTTACATTATGTTTTATCAAACCACTCTTACATACAATATAAGGTATGTAAGGAATCTGCTATCAAATCGTTTAATAATGTTGTAAAGCATATGATCATTAATATCAAGGCGTTTAACGGACTTCGAAATTATCATGCCTTCTGACTTGTAGCTAAATCACGACTGACGAATTGTAGTAATATAATGCTCATGCAACTCATCAAGGGAAAGGAAAGTGATTCGTGGGACATTTTACATGAAGCGGACTACGAAAGAAAGTTGAGGTTCTGGTATTCTTTCATATTAAGATTAATTAGACTTTTACTCCGTATAGTAGTGGTAGAGCCACGCTGAAGCCTAGTACCACCCTCTCGCAGAAAACCTACATGAAGTAACAGTGCTTGCACTGTTGCGTTTCGTTCGGTCAGTGAGAGCGCTGGAAGCCCACCTCTCCTCAACAACCGATCTTTAATTACGTTACAATATTGTCGCAAAATTCCAACAAGAATTTCTCTGTTTTGTGGTCGTAATATATATGATAAGTTACGGAACCCATTGCGTCTCTCAAAACACACTACAGTAAATATAGTACACTGACACTCGTGTTCTTAACTGTAGGAAACATTAAAATGGACATAATTGTTTTGATAAAGAAACATAAAGCAAACTTCAAAACATTGTATATTTCTTTAACGATATATCTGAATAAAATTTTGCTGTTAAATTTTAAAATGAGCTAGATATAGTTTTAGCCGTTCCTAATATTTTGCGTTATTTTTTAAGATCTTCAAAATTTTGAACATTTAAAATGTTTCGTATCTTAATATTCTTCTATATCTAAATCTAACGTGTTCGTACTTTTTCGAATTTCGTGACAAAAAATTGTTTGCAGGTAGACAAATAATCAAATACATTTTAATCACTTTTAGATATTTCTATCTGCCTGTCTGTTCATATGTTGTTTCACAAGAGAACCTCATTAGGAGAATCATAAAGCATATCGACGAGAGAAAGCGGAAAT
The DNA here is from genome assembly GCA_014332785.1 of Antheraea mylitta. Lineage (NCBI taxonomy): Eukaryota > Metazoa > Arthropoda > Insecta > Lepidoptera > Saturniidae > Antheraea > Antheraea mylitta. Next base: position 217,613 of record JACEII010000043.1, on the reverse strand, counting down.
GTCGTATCTGGCATTTTGGGCTAAATTACTTTTTACTATATTCATGTATAAAAAAACACCGCTTCGAATGTTCTAGGTCTCGCTTTCCTACGATTCAATTTATCATCGATACGACGTTGGTTTTCTCCCTAGTTTTAGCATTACACATAAAAAACAATTGAAGTTTTGAAAAGTTTTTTGGCTCTGATGCAAAGTTGGGTTTTTCAAGTTACGACAATTCTGCTTTCTTCCGTTGATATCTTCGAGAGTAGTCTTAGTCTTTGTTTCATGAAAATCAGTGTAGTCTCTCAAAAGTTATTGTAGTTTTAAATGACAACTCGAGTTAAGTACGAGAGAAGAGTAGTAATCTTTAACTAATTTGTTTTAACGCGCTAATCTCAGGACTACTGACCCGATTTGAAAAATTCTTTCAGTTCATTATAGTTCATTTATCGAAGAAGGCTATAAGCTATATATCATCACACTATGACCAGTAGGAGCGAAGCACCTATGAAGAATGTTTCAAATTTTTTTTTAAAAGAGTTTCCGCTACGTGTTCGCTTTTGCTCAAAGTAACTATTCCACGCGGACAAAATCGCGGACAGAAACTAGTCATAAAATAAAGTAAAAACCTTGTAGACAGCAAAATTTTAACTTCGATCTCAGTGTATAAAAACTACAAATCTTAAAAAAACTAAATATGTTATATGAACGATTACAATTATGTTTAGCTGATTTTGAATGTATCGACACGATATTTAATATTGTATGTGAATAAAAATAATCAAAATAAGTCCAACTATATCGAACAGACTAAGTCAAAAGTGTGACAAAGAAATAGATGCTTATTCAATAAGCTTTACCATACCACTGAGAGTATAACAACGTGTGCTTATGACCATATGATATTGGTGAAAACGAATAAATAAATGCATAAATATTAAAGTTCATTCAGATAAATTTAACAAAGTTATCAATTAACATTACATATTAACATATGTAAATACGTAAATAGATAATAGTAATATATAACATATTAGTGACGCTATCGCAACATGCAATCATTGCTGACCAACAATGGATATCAAGCCCGGGTTCCCAGTCTCACGGTGCGGCAGGTGTACAAAGGTGCCCTTCATTTCGCTTTCCATTGTTCAACCGTGCGGCATTCCGACGATAAGCGGTTACGAAATGATTATCCTTTAAAGGGTCCACTTCAACTATGTTCATTGAACCTAGGTGTGATATTTTCTACGTTTAAAAATATCGTTCCCATATTAAAAAAAAATTAAGAACTAACTTTAAGTAAGGTTTTCTTTGTTGTTTATAAGTATTTGTTTTGATATTATTATTTTATATGTGACCTGGAACTACCTCACGATATAAGGGTGTTAACTTTTAAACAGTCACCTGGCATATCATCTTAATACTAAACAATAAAACAAGGCAATCATTTTAGAATGATTGCGATGTTAGTCTCGTACAAAAAATCATAAAAGCAACACACAACTATTTCCACTCACAGGCAAATATATCGATTAGTGGGGACTGTACCAAGACTTCATTAAGACGTGGAACCATCTGAGTGAGGGGTGAATGTAGATGTGCTTCAGTAGACATGGCGATATTTTAATTATATGTATAAACTAGCGGGTCCAGAAAACGTTGTTCCGCCGTCATAATAAATAAAAACCTTGACGAATTATATACCTAATCTTTCCTCATTAACCACTTTATCTACTGGTGATAACCGCATAAAAATCCGTTCAGTAGTTTTTGAGTTTATCGCGAATAGACAGACAGGCGTGGCAGTGGACTTTATTTTATGATGTGTAATGATAATGTATACATGCTTGGACGAAATGACTATTAGTTAGTATTAACCTAGCATCGGTATAATTTACGTATTGTTAGTTTTAAGAGTATTAACATCGGCGACACCTCACAATATTAATTTTAGATTTTTTTTTTAAGATTGATGTTTTAATTTTTGCTATCTTTCGGCACTGATCTTCTTTATGTAAGTACTAAATACACATTTGAAATATTACACTGGTTATGTGCAAACCTGACTATGTGTACATAAAATTTCATTATAATCGTAATTGCCACTGTGTGGTGTGTTTGAGGATATATACCATGTTTTGATAGAATGTTTTTAATACAAAGGATGTAGGAATTATTTAATTGTTATTCGATCCATGGATTTAGGTATTTGTAATTCAATGCTGTCAACCCTCTGTCTTAGAATGCAAAAATGTTATACAGAATCGAAAGTTTAGCTTTTAAGATTTGATAAATATGATCATTCTAGAATTTCATATTTATGCGATGTTCTTACGGCACGTCATAGTAGATAAATCAAAGAAAAAAAAGATCAGTTCAGTAGCCAAGACGTGAAAACGTAAGTAACTTTAAATCGTATCAATATTAGCGACGATTTTGCTACAATCCTTCCTCAATGTGCATTCATTCAGAATGTTCGTCCGTAAACAGTGATTTGCGAACCTATCCGGAAATATACCTGCGAATACTATTTTCATGTATAGACTGGGCAATTTGCTTTGGAAACACTGGAAGCCGGACCGTTCGAAGTTTATGGTACAATGCATGAGTTATTAGCGTTTACTCAATATATATTCTTTTAAACAATTTCTAAACTTGGCTTGTTGAAATGATTTTTTTTTATATACATATATGTATTCATTATTTTACTATTTATTAGTAGTTTAAAAGCCTTGTTTTATTGGTACTAGAATGTTAATTTAATTTATTTTTATATCTATTGATCAAATTCTTTATCTAATCTATCTATCTAATACCTTTAATCGAGCAATTCTTGTATATTCTTATATTTGTATATATTCAGGATCTCGGAAACGGCGTCATCTATTTACGTGAAACTTAGTATGTAGGTAGTTTCGGGGAAGATAAATCGATCTAGTTGGATTTTATTAATAGAAAACTTTTTTAACTGAGATTTCAAGCAATGAAATAATATAGGTAGAATATGTTGGTAAATTTCGCCGCCGCTGTCAAAACAAAATTAGCTCAGATGGAAATCGGTTACTTCGAAAATTCGTGTAACCCCAGTTCGAATCTGAGTGACAGCAAAAGGGGTACTTTTTATTTTTTTTGTAGAAAAAATCTAATTCTGTGAGACAAACCATACAGTTTATTTTAATTTATAATGGTTTTTTAACAAACCGCGCTAGGCTCGGTCGCCCAGGTACTTTTATTTATGTTAAATGTATTTTGAATTACGTGTCTCTTAGTAACTAAACTCACACTTGATATCCCTATTTTTTTTACTGCTCTCTATACTCTGTGATATCATATTACTGTGCATATTTGACTTTAAATTAAATAAAGCTAATTTATATGTGATTTGCTATTTCATTCATCAATTTATTTATTACTTCCTTGACACCTTAATGACGGTCTCAAAGAATATCACATAAATAATTATACACATATTCAAGATTGTGTGAAGCATCTTTACAGATGTGCACATATTGCGCCATATTTTATTTCAGCACTATGTAAACATCTTAGTTTCGTAATCTTAATTACAACTATTTCTATCGAACTAATTTACTGCCAATAATTTCTTTATCACCATTTTTTGGTTCAATCTTGATTAATTATAAATGATATATTATAGCGAAAGCTAACATGAACATGAGAACGTGTTTAATACACACACACAATAATAATCGTAATTGAAGCCATGATGGCTTAATTGGTAACTTGTTCGGAAATAGCATCAATGTATGTAGGTGTTACTTGTTATTATGGTACTTATTAGATTTGGTCTTTAATTTTTTTTTCTAATATTAATCATAACCGACTGAACGTCCGCATATCATCACAATGGCTCCCATCAAAAATCAGCGCTGCGGTACTACTGCTGTACTACACATATGGCTGAATGGGCTTGCCAATTGTTGGGCTTTACTTTTTCTTAATTTTTTCACATGTATTTATTTCACTATATTTTGTCTAATTAGTTTGTTTAATTTAAGGTTATTGTATTATTCCAACAATATTCTTTCTTTCTTTCTTTCTAGGTTCAAATCTTTGTAACTAAGACGGAGCTTCAGATTGAACCGTTGAAACTATAATAGCATCTTGCACATATAGGAACCCGATGGCTGTAGCCTTTGTACTGAGTCAAGTACACAAAATTCACCAAAATCGATAGTTAGATGTTTGAAAAGGGCTATCAGGACAAACAAATATTCTCACACACCACCAATACCAATACCAATTTTTGACCATCGGGTATTCAAATTAATAAAAACAGTTAAACACATTTTATATCCATGACCATCTAAACAAAAGTTTCCATATTATATTTTAATATTCATTATTTATGTTTCCGTACCTGTTCTTTATTTTATTTTATTTTCAATGGGGTAATTTTAGTTTTCATAATTGAATTCATTTAAACTTTTTCGTTTATTCTTTTATGTATAGTTTTTTTTAATGCAATGTTTCTATATATTTAAACAATTATTATTTCCTTATTATTATTATGATTAGTGTAAGTTAAGTTTCTATGTGATAAAGCGTTTTAGGTCTTCAGTTTAGTTTCTTTTTATATTATTGCTATTGTATTATTATTTTTGATTGTCGACTGTTGCTTTATCCATGTGTAAATAAATAAAGAAATACTCTTTCTCTGGTACACACACAGGAAGACAAAAAAAACCCTGACAAAAAAAGGGCTACGGGTTAGGGGAGGGATCACACGTTTTGACAGTCCATAAATCCCAGGGATTGTCCTTCAAATCAATGGTGTCTTGCAAACAAAGGGTAGAAGGATGCAAATCCACAATAGCGTTTCACATGCAATATACACACCGACACCTGTCTCTACTATACCTACGTGATTGACAACGCGGTTAGTAGGTTCATCTATCGGACCGTGAACGCTCCGGCAGAAGATATTGTGGATTACTACCTAAAGATGACTATAAAGGATCAAAATGCAACTTCTATAAAAACAATAACGTCATAAAATCTAAAATAGTCAATAGTTAAATTAAATTAAATAAATGGATTTTAAAAAAAAGCAAATTTACTCACGGATAAGATTTTTACATATACAACACATCGAACGTTAGCAAAAAATGGTGCGAACCAAAATTCTGCATAATAGAAGATATAAAATGAAAACCATAATAGCATGGTGGTAGGGTTTTTTGTAAATCAGCCTGACTAGCTACGGTCCTCAAGCTGAAAATCTATCGTTAATCACATGTTAGTGTGTTTAGGCAACTGTATTTGAGTTCCAGCCTCCTATAGGTTTAGCGTGTTGACCATCCTAGACCACGCCGTGGTTTACCATCAGATGAGATTGTGATAAAACTACACTAAAACCTGCAAGTGTTATTACAAAAAAGTAGAATACGTATTGAATATTTGCTTTAAAAGGTTACGGTTTGAATACACCGCACTTGCTGAATGTTCGCTATCTTGCTCTTCTGTATCGCTTTAGTTAGGTTAGGTTAGACTTGCGAAATAAGGATAACGCGAAGTTGTCTCGGACGAGCGCGGTGCATTTAGTAGGACACAGGAGTATCTAATACGTATTTAACTTTTTTGTAATAACACCGATAGAGTATTCGTATAAAAAAATACTAAATGTGTTTAAAAAGGAATCGCGATATCCTCATAACTTATACCACAGATTTACTTTTAGCTAAATTCTGTTCTGGACTGGATTCCGCAGGCTATAAAATGCATCCAAACTTATCTAACTGGCGAACTCCGTCGGTTAGGAATTGTGTTTGAAAATAAATCTGTATTTATTATATTCATATGTTAGTTTTCCAAAACTTGTTTTTAATTAAGAATTAAGAATTTAATTAAGAGTACATGAAATATATGTTGATGTTTTTATCTATCTAATCTATCTAACACCTTTAAACGAGCAATTTTTGTATATTTTTATATTTGTATATATTCAGGATCATCGGAAACGGCGTCATCTATTTCAGTAAATCTCAGGTATGTATGTAGTTTCGGGTACGATAAATCGATCCAGGTGGATTTTATTCATAGAAAACTTTTTAACTGAGATTTCAGGCAATGAAAAAATATAGCTAGAATATGAAGGAAAATTTCGCCGCCGCTGTCAAAACAAAAATAGCTCAGATGGCAATCGGTTGCTTCGAAAATCCGTATAACTCCAGGTTGAATCCGAGTGGCAGCAAAAGGGGTATCTTTTTTTTGTTAAAAAATGCTAATTTTGTGAGGCAAACCTAACAGTTTATTTTAATTTAAAATTGTTTTTTAAAGAACCGAGCTAAGCTCGGTCGCCCAAGTACTTTAGTTTAACACTGCAAGATACAATGAGTAGAGTAGAAGCAATTGAGACGCAATACAATGTTAGGAGCTGTTTCATCGATTACGTAAACACCAAAGAGGATGATGGATGTCGATGTCTTGTTTGTTTTTAATTTCATGGGGATGAAGGTATCTGATTGGTGATTATGTAATTAACATTTAAATATGTACACCTCTTTTTTACTTGCGATTTTGTAAATATGATTCCAATAAGCGTAGGTAAAGGAAGAGAGGGTTAGAGTTTTGTATATTATTGTTGACAATGGAAATAGAGATATCTAGAAAAAAAAGAAAAGAAGAAAAATTCTTTATTGTTGGAAAACATTGCATACAACAAGTTATAGAAAGTTAACAAATACATTAAAATCCAACAATGACACCCCCATTCAGCTACATGCTGCAGTACAACTGGGTAGTACTGCAGCGCTGATTTTCAATGAGGGGCTAAAGTAATGTACGGACGTGTAGTCGGTTTTTTGACAAAAATATTACACCCATACAGTACTTATAATATCTACACAAATAATAATAATAGCAAAAAGAGATATTAAAAAGTTACAAATGTTACTCAATATTACAAAAAATGTGCCTGTAGGAAAAAGCCCAATTACTATCTCGACTGCATCTTGACCACCATAAGCCTGAAAATACGATAAAATAAGTAAAGATAAGTTTAAAGTACGTCTACTAAAATTGTAACCACTCATAAAATTAATGCTATTGGTATTGTTGTTTTTGAACTTGTAACAAAAATTGATATAATATATGTTTAAACAATAAAAAGGATAAAAAGGGCATTACGGCATCTAATGTAATGTGAAAAGGTATTTTGAAATGTCACAGAATCTGCCACAGGTGTCTTACAAATGCACAGTGGAGTATATCTGTACACAGGTTATATTTCATAATAAACCGGAACAATTTAAGTCGTTTATAAGATTTTTGAAGGGAAAGTACTTATAGGAATTTCTGATCCGCAAACTGTTTGTGTGAAGGGTAGTGATGGGCTAAACACTGTGTCTAGTATAGGAGAACAGTGAGAGATACGCATTTCTCGCTTTCTTTCTTTATCCTATTATTCAAGGTCGCGTGTACTGCCCGCAGGTAGCGTGGCAATCGCTGAACACAATCTATTTCTATTTAAAAGTGATTGATGAATAATTAAAATTTTTCCGTGTGAAAGATTCACTTCTATCGTGTGTCTATTTATTCGTATTATTCATACATAGAATACTAATTTCGTTAATAAAGAATAGAGGATGGGGTTACGAAGGTAAAACATTGGAATTATAGGTTTTGTTTTTTTTGGTAAATTGATAAAAATCAATATATACAAATAAAAATAAAACTCGGTAAGGACCCTAATCACCTATAGATATAAAATATACTTTAGAATCTAATCACATACTTACCAAATATACATTTAAAATTTCATAAAAATCGGTCCAACCGTTTCGGAGAAGTTCAACCACAAACACCGTGACACGAGATTTTTATATATTACATAAAGAACTGCATAATTTGCTAACTTCCTACAAATTACATAAATGACATTTATTAATTTACGGATTGATTAAAATATAATAAACTAGCTGTTGCCCGCGGCTCCGCGCGCGTTTTTTTTTTAAATATATTAAATAAATGTAAAATTTTGATCACATAT
>JACEII010000043.1:156068-189617 GCA_014332785.1 Antheraea mylitta | reverse complement strand
TTTTTTTTTAGTTAGCAGATATTAACGAGCTTTAGTAATGTAGAGACACACACACCTAAACTACCAGTGGTATGTGTGTGCTATAACAATTCAGATGAAGAAGCAGAAGAGGCCCTCCTACTACAAACACACCGCCCAGATGGTAACCACTTACTACCTGGGTTGTACTTATAACCTCACCGACAAACCGAACATATATTAACATACATAGTAATTATTTTAATGTATTGTCTTTTTTATTCTATTGCTTAGTTATTATTATCATTACCTAGATCTACTTTTTTTTGTACCTCCAATATAATTTGTAATTCTGGTTCACTACTATGGCAGGCAGATCTTATACAGTAATAGTCCAGTGACGCTGTTACTGCCATGTTGGGTCAATAGCGTAGTCATTTTGAGAAAAAAAGCAGATCTTATAACAATAAACAAATTTATTGTACTCCTTAAATATTATATTTTCGAAGATGGTAGAGTCACACTGAAGCTATTACTGGTTTCAGCATGAATGGGTCGGCTCGTTCGAGGTATTACCACTCTCTTACAGAGAACCGACGTGAACTAACAATGCTTGCATTGTTGCGTTTCGTTCGGTCAGTGAGAGCGCCGGAGGCCCACCTCACCTCTCCTCTTCCCTTCCTTACCCCCTCCCCTAACACAGGCTGGCAACGCACTTGCGACTACCCTGGTGTTGCAAGTGTTTATGAACGATGGTGATCGCTTAACATCGGGTGACCCACCTGTTCGTTTGCCTCCTATGATATAAAAAATATATATTAAGTTAAACTGCAATTTACAGTATACGTGTGTTAGGCGGCCTTATCGCTTAGAGCAATCTCTTACAGGCAAAACTTTGTGAGACATTTAATTATCAAAATACCCAGTGAAAATATAAAGATATACACAAAAATATAAAAACTACAGAGAAAAATAATAGTAATAACAACATATAAACCTAGTATTAATCAAATATATCAAAATACATACTACACACATTGCATCTTACATTTATCTCCAACGTTCTGATAGTAGCAATGCGGTAATCACTCTGCTACGTTCTACAAAACGCGTTCGGCGTTCTATACGAACAGAAATTATACATTTTAGAAAAAAATTCTTTATTACAGAAACTAAAAAAAAAGTATTATCTAATCTATCTATCTATCTAATACCTTTAAACGAGCAATTCTTGAATATTTTTATATCTATCTTCTATCTATATATCTATACTAATTAAAGCTGAAGAGTTTGTTTATTTGGTTGAACGCGCTAATCTCAAGAACTACCGGTCCGATTTGAAAGTTTCTTTCAGTGTTAGATAGCTCATTTATCGAGAATGGCTATAGGCTATAGGCTATAGGTTCGATCCCTCGGTAGGGAGCCCTTGAGTGCTTTGCTTGCGCGATACAGTGACACACAAATATACATTAAGGCTACAACACTACACGATCACCCCCACACACGTGCACGCCTACACGCTTACACATGAAAGTGGAAGGGTTTACTTTTTTTTCCCTTATCGAACTGAAAAACTCTCAATTTTCCGATAATAAATATATGGAAGCGTTGTTGAGGCATGTATGCTTGGTACACATATACGTTTCAACAACTCATACATATATGAATAGTTAGCTAGGTTAGCTAAGATAGGTCGCGATTTTGCATGCAACAGGCAACAGCCAAGCCGAGATATGCCGTGCACTCTTGAGCTGGTTGCCAAAATAAAATCGGCTGAGTGCCTTAAGCGCTCGCCTTAGTAGTCCTTGCAGGGTCAATAGCGTAGTCATTTCGAAAAAAAAAACCTTTCCCTCCTCCTTTTTGTATTGTAGCGCGACCGAACTGAAAAAAAATGTGATAGTAAAACCGTAAGAAAAAGTCCGTGGAATAAAACCGTTTAATTGATGATTTGAATTACGATTTTTTTTATTTTACGTAATTTATTATTTCCTAAAAAACTGAATTTCCTAAATACTTTCCTGTACTTAAATAAAAACTAATCAGCAAAATTTAAGAGTAAAATCAAGAAAACCTATATAAAATTGAGCACGATTTTTTTTATATAAGAGAGATACATTTTTGTAATAAATATTTTTTAATAAGAAAAAATGCTAATTTTGTGAGACTAACGGTTTATTTTAATTTAAAAATGTTTTTAAAGAACCGAGCTAGGCTCGATCGTTCAGGTTATATAATTTTAAACTGTAGTGCAAAGCATCTTAGTTCATTTTATAACCCTTTAAAATGTAGCATTAATATATGATATTAGAGAGATGAGATATTATTCAGCGACCATAATACAAAACCGCAAAACATAGCATGTCAACTGAACACCGACCGCAGTCTTGGGCGAATGTATAAAACGTACCCGGACTTTTGGTACGGATAAAATTAATGATCATTGTCGTGTCTCTGAGATAACATGTTCCATTGCAATGTATATAACTATCAAATGCTTTTATTAAAGCTAGAGCCGAGGTCATAGTTTGTCTGTTTATTTTTACTATTCTTTAATACGTTATAGGGTTAGCTTTTCATCACAATCTCACCTAACGTTGACTTAATATCCATACATATATATACTACATTATAAAACCTCTCTATTTCTGTCTGTTTCTCTGCTTATAACACAAAACCACTGAACCTATTTACATGATTTATTTTTTATATCGTAAGTGTATATGTTATTCTCTGTCCAGATTTTCATGTTCTGATTTTAAATATTAGGTAATATGTGAGAGAGATTATGGAGAAAGAGATATTTTAAATGATAAATGATTTATTAGAAAAGATGGCTATTCATAACGTATAATATTCAAACGCTAATTGTAAATAGCGAACAGTGGTAGTGAATCGCGCGTGGTTTATTGTGAACTGAAGTTATAGAAATATATTGTATTAATAATAAAAAATTAAAGTGCACGCACTGCACAAATTATATGTAAAACCTAACGAGCAGTTCGGTTGTTTAACTCCGAACAAAAAATGAGGATATAGCTATGTACATTTTAAATATACAATAAAATATTAAGCAATATGACTAACCAGCAGACAATTATTTAGTAAAGAAATCCCTAATTATTGATTTGATTTGATTTGATATGACAGATTAACTACCAACGTGCTCTGAATGCTCATGACGGCTAATTTTCTTTGTTAACTATTTGGACTTAGTCTCTTTAAATAAACTTCGTTTTATACTGTACTAGCGTGCACGGAGAACATTTTCCTGCCATGATAATAAAAAAACATTGAAGTTAGATGTATACTGTCGCTGACTTTTTTGTAGGCATTATCAAACTATAAAACTTTTCTCTAGAACTCAATCATATATCGCTCATTAAGGCAGCGAGAGCAAGAAACGTTTTCGTTCGACCGAATTTTGCAAAACCGACAACCGCAAAAAAGTCTTTTAATTTTTCGGATTAATATATAACCTGTGACACTCACAAATAACGAGGCTTTCTATTGGTAAAAGAATTTTCAAAATCGGCTTAGTAGATCCAGACCCTCTTACAACATCACAAAATCACAACGTTACAAACTCAAAAACTTTACCTCTTTATAATATTTGTATAGATATATTTGGCTCTTTTGTCTGACTACTCTGCCAACCACTAGTATAGGTGAATAGGATATTAGTGAGACTACTGTAGCTTGACCTGATTACATTTAGATAAAATATACGAAGGATATAGTATAAGGGACTTTGGGAATGTCTATTTCGTTTTATATTCACGCAATATGTTTTATAAATGTCTGAACATGATTGTAAATTGGATATCATTAGAAGGTTCTTAATATTACAATTGATTTACAAAAAAGAAAAACAGGAACACGGTGTCGATAAATATAGATTAGAGAGTATATAAATAACTGTTTGAGATTCCATGTGTGTTTGTGTTTAGTTATTAATACTGCTTGAATTTAATTGCTTATGTTACCTTGGTTTTACATCATATTTATTTTATTTATCCAATAAGTAAGCCACCGAAGGCACCAACAGTTTAGAATTTTGCTAACGTAGTTTTGAATGATTACCCGCGACACAGGATTTAGTTCCTAGTGTGGGGATCTATAGTAATTTTTATGCCATGTAAACACTATTTGTTAAATAAATACTTTTTTAATTTTTCTTTTTTTTACTTTTAGTTTAATTAACCAGAAATTGTTAATTAGCCATGCTGAAGCTATTATTGGTTTCAGCATGAATGGGTCGGCTCGACCGGTGTAGTACCGCCCTCTCACAGAAAACCGACGTGAAGTAACAGCGCTTGCATTGTGACGTTTCGTTCGGTCAGTGAGAGCGCCGGAGACCCATTTCCTTTCTCCTCCCTTCTCCTCTCCCTTCCCTTCTCCTCTAACCCGTCTCCCTTTCTCTCCATTCCCCCAAACACGGGCTTGCAAAGCACTTGCGACTCCTCTGGGGGTTGCTAGTGTCTATGGACGGCGGTGATCGCTTAACAACAGGTAACCCGCATATTCGTTTGCCTCCTGTATGATATAAAAAAAAAAACCAGAAGACCACGTTGTATGTATTGAATACCACCCACGTATTCTTTTAATGACGTGAACTCGCATAAAACATCCGATTATTTTTTTATATCATAGGAGGCAAACGAACAGGTGGTTCACTTGATGTTAAGTGATCACCACCGTCCATAGCCACTTACAATACCAAGGGAGTCGCAAGTGCGTTGCCAATCTGTGTCTGGGGAGAGGGGAGAGAGGAAGGGAAGCGGAAAGGCGAGCCTCCGGCACCCTCACTGAACGAACGAAACGCAACAATGCAAACACTGTTACTTCACGTCGGTTTTCTGTGAGAGGGTGGTCCTACCCCGGGCGAGCCGACCTATTCATGCTGACAACAGTAATAGCTTTAGCGTGGTTCTACCACCTACAACTTATCAAATGTAGTTTCCGAAATCCTTAATAAATGCTTCCTTTATTTGTAGCAAAGAAAACATCTATAACTCTAAAAATACGCTGTGCAACGTAACCGAAAATGCCAGAATAATTTAAGCGGAGAACTCGGTTAGATCAATACACAGCACAGACTTGCAGTTATTTCAAGCCTGAATTATATTTCCGTTGGATTCAGATTGCATCAATTATGTTATTTTGCTCCCTTACAGTTCATTGTATATTTAAACAGTCCATTTTAACTTTTGAGAGTTAATTTATAGAGTTGCAGTAAAATTATTTAAAAACATTACTTTATGTTTCTACTAGCCTCTGTCCGCGACTTCGCGTGGAATAGATACCTTGATCTAACGCTTACAAGCAGCAGAAGCTCTGAAGAGAAAAAAACTACGATTTTTAAACATTCTTCATTATTACTCCTCTCTTATTGATCTTAGCGTGATGATATATAGCCTATAACCATATTTAACCATCTTTCGATAAATGAGCTATATAACACTGAAAGATTTTTTTTAAATCGGACCAGTAGTTCCTGAGATTACCCCTTACAACGTCATAAACAAACTTTACCTCTTTATAATATTAGTATAAACTAGTTTAGATAAGCTAGTCTATAGGATTAATGATCTTTTTTTCTCGAACTGACTACGCTATTGACCTGGCAATGTCTTAACATCTTCACCGGACTACTAAGGCGAGCGCTTAGGGCACTCAGCCGATATCTATATATATACATCTTTTGTCTTATACCAGTCCAATGTTTGCGTGCCGTAGCTTCGACTACTTGTATTAAAATTAACGTTACAAGTTATTCCGATAAATGAGCGGATCCAACGGTAACTCAAAATTAGCGTCTGCTAAACTTCTTTGATGTGCGTAAAAACAGCAGATCCAGTTATCGTATCGCGCCTATCGTAATCCAATGCGATAGTTTGCAACGCGTGACAACAAGAACGTACGAATAAACCGTAAATCATGTTTTTTTTAATATATACATAAACTGTTAAGTGATCACCACCGTCCATAGACACCAGCAACATCATAGCAGTCGCAAGTGCGTTGCCAGCCTGTGTTGGTAGGGAAGGAAGAGGGGGGAGGTAGGCCTCTGGCGCTCTCGCAATTTTTTTTTTTTTTTCGAAGTGACTACGCTATTGACCCATCAAGGTCTTAACAGCTTCACCGGACTACTAAGGCGAGCGCTTAAGGCACTCAGCCGATTTTATTTTGGCAACAAGCTCAAGGGTGCACGGCACACCTCGGCTTGGCTGTTGCCTGTTGCATGCAAAATCGCGACCTATCTTAGCTAACCTAGCTAACTATTCATATATGTATGAGTTGTTGAAACGTGTATGTGTACCAAGCATACACGCCTCAACAACTCCTCCATATATTTATTATCGGAAAATTGATAGTTTTTCAGTTCGATAAGGGAGGAAAAGTAAACCCTTCCACTTTCATGTGTAAGCGTGTAGGCGTGCACTTGTGTAGGGGTGATCGTGTAGTGTTGTAGCAGTGATGTATATTTGTGTGTCATCGTATCGCGCAAGCAACGTACTCAAGGGCTCCCTACCGAGGGATCGAACCTAGGCTTGAGCCGTTGCCGTGGGAGGCCTAATCGGGTGCTCTCGCAACGCAACAATGGATATGTACTGTTACTTCACGTCGGTGTTTCTGTGTGTAGGGTGGTAGTACCCCAAGTGAGCCGACCCATTCATGCTGAAACCAGTTATAGCTTCAGCGTGGCTCTACCACCTAATAATGTCTCTCCACACCTGCATTTATTTCGAACATAGACAAAAATTAATGGCGATACATGCAGTTAAGGGAGTAGTATTAGGCTTACTTAATAATAATTAGCAATTACCCATGTGGAATATGGCAAAAAGTTATTTATTTGGTGTAAAACGTCTACGACAATCGTTCGCCATACTTTTTTTTCTTCAATTGTGTTAGTTTCACACAGTGATCATTTAGATTTGGATATATAAAGGGAGAGAGGAGTGATCACAATTTGATACAATTTACTCCCTTTACGTGTTGCATGACCATAACATAAAAGTCACCTAAATTTGTCAGTAATTATTTAGATACAATCGGAGAATCGTAATTATTTCAAAATAGTCTTGGTCATTTCAAAGTTCGTGAAATGTCTTAATATTAGCAGTTACATGCTTAACACAATTATCAAATGATTTAATAGCAGAGTTCTTCTCCATCGATGCCAAAAGTGCAGTCCTCGACACGGTTTCTTTAGTTTGTGATAATTGTGCAGAACCCTATTTTTTTTAAAACTTTATCAGCTATTAGACAAAAATCCCGTCAAAAACGGTTCAAGCGTTCCGTAGATTACTCGAAAGAAATAGTCACAATATTACAATAAAATGAGTTTCTTGTTTTAAGTATCGGTCGTACCATATTCATTTATTTATTTATTCAAACTAAAATTTAACAGTTTATAGTAACTAAAATAGATATGCATTTTTTTACGTGGAGAAATTCCTTATGGATACCCATTCTCCCGGGGAGAGGGTGGAGTGTGTCCGACTCGCACGGACTAAAACCCCACGGTGTATCGGACCGACCGTTGCGTTGGGGCGGCAAGGGATCGTTATAAGCTATTCCCCTTAGGTAGCCGCCCCAACGGTTCGCCCGGCGGAAGGTGATCGCCGGGCTCCTACCTATAGAGAGGCAGCTGGGTACACACCAGCTGCCTCCCCTCGTCCGCCGAAAATAGATATGCATCCCTAACAATATGTTACTTAGGGCTTATCTACATATTATTTAATAATAGTAAAGCATGGAAGAAAAATAAATATAAAAAGTTGCACGTGTATGTGTATGTGTGTTTGAGTAAGTGAGTACATGTGTATATTTTAGTGTGTTTTTGAGTATCAGTTGCGTGTTTATTGAGGATTTAATATGATTCGTAAGTTTACTTTTAAAAGCTGCACTACTGTCAAAGAATATATCTAGATTAGATGCATGAAGATTGTATAAATTCAACTCTGAATTACGTACTAATTAGTAGAAAAAAACATTATTTTTACATTACAAACAGACATTAATCTTATTTTATACATACAAAATATCTTAATTTATTACAGCGCTAAAATCGTACAAGCCTCACATACGAATCTGTGTTACGTAATTATTTTACCAAATTTAATGAAAAACAACATCGGAATTAACTAACAGTGGGCTTGTTAGACTGTTATTAATTCTACTGGAATTTATTTCATATATATTATCTCGTGATCATGTACACGGATTATTGGGAATGTTATCTAAACTATTCAAAATGGCGGAATCACTCCTTTTACAGAAATAAAGCATAGTGAAGATATTTTTAAGTGTAATACAATACAATCCAAAGACGACGAATAAGAAATTAGCAATCTATTGTTGATTTTCGCTGATATACCAACCTACTAACTTAGCTGCTGGCTAGGCCTAAAACAATGAAATAAAAAAAGACTGTACCTTCTTCATCATCCTGTATCGGTGGCGGTAGTCAGTTAGAAAAACTTAGTATTTATTTGAGATATATCTTATTATATTTATATTAAAACTGCTTAGATTTTATATAGAACTATCGGTCCCTGCGTTGTCCTGTTTTGATAATAAAAAAATCCGAAAAGTCAACAGTAGCGCCACCTACTGGGTTCATTTGTGAATCTAAACCATTCTCGGATCCACTGGAACACGCACATAAAATTTCATTAAAATCGGTTCAACCGTTTAGGAGGAGTTTACTGACATTCCCACGTATAGAAGAAATTTTTTTTTTTTTTTTACTTTATTTTTGGCAATCAACCGTTCAGATTATTACTGCCATTGTCAAGTAGTAAATAATATTACAAGCGTAGAACGATCATTTCAATATCAAGCGTCGTGTGTATAGAAGAAATTTTTATACAAAGAAGATTTAATTAAAGTAATAGTATAAAACAAAGTTCTCTGCCACGTCTGTCTGTCTGTTCGCGATAAACACAAAAACTACTAAAACATTTAATATAAGTATGGTGTGAAAAAAAAAATGTGTCTAGATAGCCGTCACAAATGATTATAAAGCGAATTACATTACCTACTTGAGTGTTAAATTTTAAGCTAATTGTTCTTTTTTTATTGAAGCGCGACATAGTGACTGCTCTATACCTGATGTTAAGCATAGTACAATCCAAAAACATGGGCAACCACCGAGAGACAGATTATCCATCGCCGGTCGCCGCTGTCATGCCGGCCATGATGACGAAAGTCACCCGGTACTGGACATGCACAGGCTGATCCCGAAACGCGACGCGCAGAAGCGAGTCACTATGACGGGCTTCTTCGCCATATTCATGGTGGTTGCGACCCAGTCAAGCTGTAAAACCCTACCACCCCGCTTTCGCCATTGCCTCGTTCGTTATTCAGCAGGGTGCACCACGTGTAGGTGAGGTTGGCTTGGGCGTCTCAAGATTTAAGATGTTACTCGACACCCCTTACACCCCAACTCGACACCCCTTACACCCCGGTTCTTCTTCTTTTTCTTGTTTTGGCTCCGCAGAAGTATCTAACAGTGTCAATGTTTTGTTTTAATGGAATCTCCACAATTTATACAATAGATACTTGTGATTATTTCAACGTTCAAACAAGATGGTAGTTCCCTTGTTAAAACCTTCCAAGGAATTTTTCTGGCGTCTCAGAATTCATGGTCCGTGGTACTATTATTTTGCACTTATGCACGATAACCGAAATGTATTACGTAAAGCACCACCAATTTTACAAAATATAGAGTCAAATAACACAAGATTATGAATGAAATACAAAACCCACTACATGATAGTCGAAAATCCTGCCAAAAAATAAGCAAATTGTTACATATACGTAACAAGAAGATTATAATCATTTTTCTTCTCGACGCAATAGCATCCAAACAGGTATCATAACCCAAACAAAGAATTGTCTGCTTGCTCCGTATCTGACACATGAAATATAAGCTAGAAACATAATATTTGTAGTCCGGTGAAGCTGTCAAGACCTTGCTGGGTCAATAGACTAGTCAGATCGAAAGAAAAAAAATAAACTCATTATATGAAATGCATCTATAAAATACTTATTAAAATTTTAAATGTAAATGTGATTTTGTTTGTTACGCTTTCATGTCCTAACTATACTAAATGTTCATGCTGTTTTCTCCAGTAGATAGTCAAGATTTTTTATTGACAGGTGGGACAACGTTCGCCAGGCTTGCTAGTGTGTTATAAATAGCAATATGTTTAAAGAAACTCTTACTTGAACAAAATAAAGCCAACAAATCGAAAATATACTAATCTAATCAATTAATTACCAGAAATAACAGTTATTTTTTGTCAACA
The DNA here is from genome assembly GCA_014332785.1 of Antheraea mylitta. Lineage (NCBI taxonomy): Eukaryota > Metazoa > Arthropoda > Insecta > Lepidoptera > Saturniidae > Antheraea > Antheraea mylitta. Next base: position 179,340 of record JACEII010000043.1, on the reverse strand, counting down.
GCGCCCGGCCTAAAGGCTATGGCAATTCTGAACTGCTTACTGGCACGGCAGCTGTGCTTCGAAGACGCGTCATGCTCCGCCATCTTGGAAATCATTCCCCGCGTCTGTGGCTCTGAACTTGGTGAGTAATGTTTAACAACCTATTATGGTTGCACGGGTCGGCTAGTAAGAGTTAAAAGAGAAAAACGTTTATGATATAAGAATTATAAAAAAGAAACTAAAAACTTATGGGCGCCAAAATTTACACTTCGTTCTCAGTGTTTAAAAACTGGAAACCTTAAAAAGATTAAATATTTTATATGAAAGATTAAGATTGATTTTAGCTAGTCTTGAAATATCACGACTCAATTATTATAATGAAGTATTAACAATCCTATGAGATTTAACAAAATAATAATAACCTCTTCTAGTATGCTCTTCAATATACGTACAAAAAAGCTCTTATAAAACTTCAAGAACTTTTAAAAGCATCGAGCAAATAAATAAATTATTTAAGTTCACATCGAAACATTTCAGTATAACCGACGCTTCATAGATGTCAGACTAAAGTCAAAAGTATTAGCGGTCGATGAACGAAACAGAACCACTTATTATATCTCCAAGAAAATAATACTTATTTACACCAAGATGGATTTATGAAAACCTATCACGCATCAAATGTTTTCGAGGTCTGGTGAATTTTGTAGATTTACAAGAGTATGCGAAGTTTCGAGTCCTTGTTAATAATTTTGGAATACGTCTCAACAACGATGCTATACGAAACGTATTTCTTTTGTTAAGAAGACGCCATTATGTATGAGGACGACGTATATGAGAATTTAACCGCGACTTCCATTGTAAACCGGGCTGACAGTCACACCGTAGTGTAATCGTTTTACAATAATTTTAAATGATACTTTGATTAGGGTCGGAATTTATTCGAATTTAAACAGTAATAGGATTTCAAACTTTAAAAAGTCGCACATCTTTTTTTCACTTATAACATTCATTATGTGAATAGTACGAAATTAGTTTAGCGTAGTTAATAATTATATATATTGTGCAGTAATTAAGACATTATAAAATTGGTCAGTTTGTGAGGCTCGTGCACCGGTTTAGGTCGGTCGTTCTCGCCAATAAACGTATGTACTTATATGTGTGTTTACTTTTATAACATCTCGTGTCACTCAAACTATAGTCCAGGACGGGGAACTACAGAGTAGAAATAAGGAAGTGGAAATACGCACACGAATATACATAGAAAGGACTCCTCCCAAACGCCTCCCAACGCTAATGGAAACACAAAACCTAACACACCAAACAATGGCATACTATAGCTAGGGGACCCGATGGACGGATTAAATAAAAAAATAATCTAGAATCAGACAGGAGCGCTATCTACCGGGTTCATTGTGAACCTATACTTCCTCGGGAATAACTACAAATTAATGATATAAATGACGAAAAATATGTCAACAAGAAATTATAGAAAACAAGTTAGAACATTATGTATTGAATGCAACATTCATGTACTTACTATTTGTTCTATTTTATATCAGAGATAATTGAACCGTTTCTAACAAAACTTTTCCAGACGGGCTTAAGAGTGATGATCAAATTTGACAGAGTTGACACAAAATCAATAATCGGTTAATATGGTCCAATTTGTAATGACCTTTGAATACCTATAGAAAAACACGTGTGCAAGTCTCACACGGTAGAAGAGAAACCTTGAGAAATTATAAAATATTCATATACCATAAACGGTACACGAGGGCAATACACCACGATGGATATGACGTCTTTCCCAGGTTTCGTAATATACAGATGCTTATACACACATATAGAATTCTCAGGCTAGAGTATACATTAGGTAGTAATATATACCCATACGACGAAGATACTGCAAATATAAAAAACACTGTATGATGTATTCTATTTCATTCTACTAAACGTAAAACGGATCCAAAAGTTTTCACTTCAAGAAAACATTCTGTATGCAATCACTGATTTCGGTCAGTTTAACATTCACGACAATCAAATTTTCAAGACATTGAAATTTTATAATCCACTTTAAAATTTCACTTTTTTATGGATTTCTACGAAAAACAAACTCATTGACATCGTTAAATAATCAATAGGATTGTAATAAAACTAACACAGTTTAAATTAACGATATTTATTGATTATTTTTGCTATTAAATATATCAAATTTATTTATAACTAGCTGACCCGTGCAACTTCGTTTGCACCAAATTGGTTATCACGCGAAGAAATTGTTTCTTTTTTTTATCGTAGCACGGCAAAATTTCTGCACTATGCCTGATGGTAAGCACAGTACAATCCAAAAACAATAGCGACCACCGAGTGACACACTATCCATCGCTGGTCGCCACTATCATGCCGGCCTACAAAAAGCTGGATATGCACAGGCTGATCCCGAAACGCGACGCGCAGAAGCGAGTCACTATTACGGATTTTTTCGTCATGTACATGGTGGTTGTGACCCAGTCGGGCTGTAAAGCCCTACCACCCCGCAAATAAAACTGATACTCGATTGCAGCCACAACTACCGTTTCCAATTGTGAATCCAAACTAACCACGGATTCACTTAAACATATACCCAGATTACATGTATTCATTTTTTAAATAAACCTAGTACCCATTCGTAGCGTCATCTACGAGGATCAATTAAAATAAAAACTAACCTACATAAAACTGAATAAACATCTCTACCACTTACTTTATCATAACTATCTTCGACTTGTATTAAAACCTTTTTATACTCCATTGTATTAAAGAAAAATATATGAACACCGTATCGAAGCGTCAAACATCCCGCCGAAAACGTCAAATGTCACTTGCTTGAAACTATTGTCTAAGAGTTATAAACTGTTTCAAAAACGTATTTGAAATATATTTCCAATATATTTTTATAAATAATCTCTGTACCACTCACAACATAGTACCTATCACCTTCAAACCAAGCCAGTTTTATACATCAGGTTCAATCCCTCGGTAAGGATCCCTTGAGTGCGTTGCTTGCGCGATACGGTGACACACAAATATACATCACTGCTACAACACTACACGATCACCCCCACTCCTGAAACACATGAAACACTGAATGATGATGAATGAAACATGTTACACATGAAAGTGGAAGGGTTTACTCTTTTCCTTATCGAACTAAAAAACTCTCTATTTTCCGATAATAAATATATGTAGGAGTTGTTGAGTCGTGTATGCTTGGTATACATATACGTTTCAACAACTCATACATATATGAATAGTTAGCTAGATTAGTTAAGATAGGTCGCGATTTTACATGCAACAGGCAACAGCCAAGCCGAGGTGTGCCGTGTACCCTTGAACTGGTTGCCTAAATAAAATCGGCTGAGTGCCTTAAGCGCTCGTCTTAGTAGTCCGGTAACTTATATACGTATATAAATTATTGAAACATGCATGTGTACCAAGCATGCGTGCCTCAACAACTTCTATATGTATTTTGTGTAGGAAAAAATTCTCTAAACTATGTAGGATAGGATAACAAAAAATAAGGGTAGAACTCTTGTGTCACTGTATCGCATGAGCAGCGTACTCAAGGGCTCCACGCTCAGGGAACAGATCTAGGCTTGAGCCGTTGCCAAGAAGGGCCTAATTTGGTGTACGGGAGCGAAATTTAGTCCCAGACCACGGCGGCGTGATCTGCGGTTATGCGGGCGTGGGTGAGAACACGCTCTGTTTGAAGAGACAGGCTGGTACTGATCGTTCGCTGACGTGATTGAATCAGGAGGGTCGGTAAAAATGTGTCGCGGTCGTCTTCTATACTGCGCAGCGTTAGGTACGGGTTCATCGTTCGCGGCGGATACCACTAACGGGCTGGGATGATTCGCGGCTTTTTCGAAATAACTACCTGTAAGTGATTTTATATACGCTCAGACAGAAAGTATCTCCAGGTCCTGTTGGAGATCCTTATTCCGGACGTACCATGGGGCACCGGTGATTTTACGTAGGGCTCAGTTCTGGAGAACCTGCAACTTTTGAATACGATTTTGCGCATGTGCAAAGACCGAACAACTGTACGTCATAATCGGAAGGATGCAAGTTTTGTATAAAGTGAGTTTGTCTGGGGGATATTTTACTCTTATGACAAAGCAAATGATAGAAACGACCTAAGACCATACGGTTTTGTTTCGCACTCTTTCTGTGTGTGAATCGAAATTTAAGTGTTTATCTAAAGTAACACCAAGATATTTCACCTCGCCGGCCCAAGATATTTCGGCTTTGTATAGCCGGATGGTCAACGACGCATATATTTGAGATGGCGTCAATCCCAAGTCATACGTTTACGTTTATCGTTGTATATGGTGGTCAATAATGTTTAATAAAATGAAATTGGTTCTTTGCTATGAAATAAAAAAATGATTTGAAATTTATTATTGGAACGAAGTTCCTTACGGCAGGTTTGGAGGAGATAGAGATTTTGCTGCGCGACCAAACTGAAAAAAATGTGATAGTAAAACTGTAACGAAAAGTGCATGGAATAAAACAGTTAAATGAGACGTGCGCAGGCGCGACAGTCGTATACATAAGCGAGTAGTGTATAATATCTTTCTCTTTCTCCTTTTTTGTAATTATTTCTATTTCTATGTAATTTTATGTTGTCAAACAAAAATAAAGAGACATATTTTGTTATTTTAATTGATAATTTGAATTACGATTACATAAAATTAAGCACGATTTTTTTTTCCAAATAGTGTCGATTCTACATTAGCCAAAAGAACTTCGTTCCTACCTGGTGTCCCACGACACCACATTATTTTTTTTATTTATAAAATATATCAGCGGGTATATATATGATTGTTTATAAAAAATGTGTCTGAATGTTTAATTGCGTTTAAAAGTTACTGAAAAAAATGTTCCTAAACTTATTATTGATTAATCATAAATCAAAATGTCTATTAAAAATACAACGTTAACCCGCTACCAAGTGTCCTAAATTCTGTCTATTGATATATTGATAATTTCTGTAGGTGGTAGAGCCACGCTGAAGCTATTACTGGTTTCAGCATGAATGGGTCGGCTCGTTCGGGCTAATACTGCCAGAATACTTACAGAAAACCGACGTCAAATAACAGTGCTTGCATTGTAATGTTTCGTTCGGTCAGTGAGAGTGCCGGAGGTTCCCTTACACTCCCCCATATACAGGTTGGAAACGCACTTACAAATCCCCTGGTGTTGCTAGTGTCTATAGACGGTGGTGGTCACTAAACATCACGTGACCCACCTGTTCGTTTGCCTCTTATGATATAAAAAAAATATATTGATGTATTAAAGAACCAGGTATTCTAAAATTCTTGTTTTTTTAACGTTGCCGGCTCTTGTACTAAGGTGTCGCAAAAAAGTCTAGTTACGTTAACTGCAAATTTTTGTTTTTCGTTATTCTGGAGAACTCATTGCGTTTTATGGGACAAAGAGTATCCTGGATGTAGTCTTCTAATATTAGTTATCACCGTGTCAAATTTCGTTAAAATTGGTTCAGTACTTTCAGAGTAATTCGGGTTTATATTCTAGACTTTAATCCTTTATCCTGGAGAACCCTTTGCGTTTTATGAGACAAAAAGTATATTTTATGTGATCTCGTAATATTAGTTATCACTATGTCAAGTTTCATCAAGATTGGTTCAGTACTTTCAGAGTGATGCGTGTGCATAGGGACAGACAGACAGACAGACAGACAGACAGACAAAAATTGTAAAAAGATTATTTTTGGCTTCTATATCGATAACATAGTCTACCCTGATTAAAATTTTCAAAAAATATTTAATGTACAGATTTCGACTTGTTACAGTTTTATTATAGTATATAGATATAGACGAAGTGGTATGTAATACGAAAATCTGGTATCGAATAATATTTTTTTTTGTGTTTAAAATAAACCAAGAACAAAATACTGTGTTGGCACATATGAATATTAGTCGTTAGTAACAACAAATTAATGTAAAAAGAAAAACTAAAGCGCATAATAAAGGAGAAATAGACAAACTTAACAAGTTAAAACAGTTAACTAACGTAAAATATTTAGAATGTGAATAATTCTATATTGTAACCTTAACACAAGCAATCCGTATTAGGGATTAGAAAGGAAATGTTTATTTTCTACAGACAACTAAAAATGACTACAAAAGCTTTTTGATTCAAAGACGCCATACTTAAATATTATATAGCTTATCCCTGTCAAATTTAAACAAATATAACGTCCATATACCGTTTAAAATACAAAGCTTACCAAAAGAAATTAAACATACAAAGAAATGATTTAATAATTAATTGTCAAGAGACAATTATTACACGTCGGTGTAACATAATGCCTTGGAGAGCTTTGACCTTTCACCGCAGTCGTAAGGAGGGTGGAAAGGAGAGGGAATAAAACATCACAAGCTTGATGTGCCTAAGTGAAACGTCATCAAATAATCAGTTGAATGACATATGAGTATATTTTCTGTCGAAAAGGGCGAATCACATTTTAATCCTAATGTGATAAATTAGAATGGGAGTCTGTTTGTTACGTTACATTTTAACTACTCAATCGATCATAGTGAATTTTTGTGTACACGTTGTCAGGCGTACGGACAAGCTGAGGGATATACCAGGTGAATGTTTAGACAGTAGCAATATTTATGAAGGACACTCTGCGCTCAATTCTCCTTCTAAATGAAGTATAAAATAGGTGCTCAATACTTGACCTAATTATCTAGAAAGATACCAAGATTATACTCAATCTTTTAAGTGTCTATATTAAAGCACAGTGTCAATGACTGATGGGTTGAATTGAAAGCGAACTTGGAAATGGCATAAATAAAACAAAAGGGTTTATTCTTCATTTTATCATGAAAAGTTATTAACTCCGGGTCGCTTTGTATATCTTTCTGCATTGCACCCAGCTTTATTATTTTTGTAGCTATACTTTGGAAAGTCTTACAATAAATTTTGACTTAGGTTTTCTTTTTTGTTTATTAGTATTTGTTATGGTATTATTATTTTATATGCTAAATGTGACTATGAAGTGTCATATCCTAGAATACTACGAGTGTCTAACCTTTCACTAAAAAGAGCGAAACCGCGAGCAAAAGCTAGTATACAATATACTCAACATACGTAGGTTTAGGTTATGTTTTCTTCATTATTTACAATTATAATAAGATGGATATTAATTGTGACAGAAGAATTAGCTTTGCTAACCAGCTAACTCTAACTGCAACAACAAGACTAGAAATCCTTAGCATTGACAAACTTTTATTTTTGTTATGCTATGTAGTTTTGAGACAGGTACATATAACTAAAATCTCATCTCATGTGACATAACTATATGGTCCTAGAAAGAAATTGGTTTTATAGTGCTGATGTGCGAACGGTAGGTGTTTGACGTAAGATTTTAACTTGACGAGGGAAGCTAGCTGATTCGCAAGGATTAGAAACTATGTTGATCGATTTGGTATCCCAACACACTAACCATTGAACTATGGATTCCTCTGTGTTAAGGTATTCCTTCTTCGTTATTAAATGAGTATGTATAAAAACTTTTTGTACATAACAAGTATAACTTAATAAGTTTGGTTGTTCAAGTAAATTAAATTCTCGTTAAGAAGTTTAATTATAGACCGACGAATCCTCCGGAACGTAAGCTATAAGCAATAAATAATAAATTCAAGGTAAAAAGGCTCGACAACAAAAGGGACGGGGATTATCTTAAAGTGTAGACCTCAAATGTTGTGTATAAAATACACGCTATCAATAATAAATATGACGGAGGATGATACAAAATAACAAATGTAACCTTGAAACATGTTTTTGTTACAATAAACTAAGAAAATCCATCTAGTATCAAAATAAATATTACATAAATATGAAAATGAAATCTTTGTCTGTCACCTGTACGTTCATTTACCATTCAATCAGTAGTGATAAATTTTTAATGAAATATTACGCATTCACCCGTGAAAATTACCGAATTAGTACAAATTATTTACAATAGTTGACACAAGGTTTGTCTAGTACAAGTTATTTACAATAGACAGTATGTGAGTTTAGTACAAGTTATTTATAATAGATGGTATGCGACTTGCAATGAATTAAGATATATAGACGATTTTAAACAGTTTTCTGTAAACTTATTTTACTTCTTAAATAATATATGATAAAGATTGCTTGTTTACGGGACTTATAGAATAGAAAAGAATTCGAATTTCATAGTGGGAATTGTTATTTTACGATCACTTTATGGTAGTAGTGTTCATGTGTAAATGCCGTGCAATCAATGTGACGTACTTAGAGAGAAAAACAAACTGGGGCGGGTAGCTAGTGTATATCTTTGTACATAAATTTCTGCTGTACGTGTGTATGACACTGAACTTCTCCTAAACAGCTGGACCGAATTTGATGAAATTTTGTGAGCGTGTTCTAGTGAATCCGAGAATGGTTTACATTCAAAATTTGACCCGGTAAGTGACGCTGCGGTTGGCTTTTAAGATTTTTTTAAATTATCAAAGTAGGACAACGTCCGTAGGGACCGCTAGTCTTTATATATACATTTCTTCCGTAAGTGTATGTCAATGAACTCTTCTTAAACGGGTAGACCAATTTTGATGAAATTTTTTGTGCAAGTTTCAGAGGATTTGAGAATGGTTTAGATTCACAAATAGACCCGGTAGGTTGCGCTGCGGTCCTATAATAGGGTTTTTTATTATCAGGGCGGGAGAACGTCCGCAGGGACCGCTAGTATACATACATATACATGTATATATATAATTTTAACGCATATCAGTTGATCCAAGCGTGATTCGCCCTCTGTAAGTCACGAAATATGTTTTGACCTTCACCTGCGACTTTCTAACTCGCATTCATATTTCTTAATCTACGTCTGGAATCTAACTTTACTTCATTTTTTTTTAACTTCAAAACTTAAATTTAAAGGCCTTTACTTGAAACTTGGACTATTATGGTATATCGTGACTATTAAAATTGACTTCTATAAGACCCTCATTTATAATCTTTGTTTGATATATGTGAAGCGTTATTAAGGTATATTTATATCCTTTAATAAATCTTTATTCGTTTTTTTTTGTTCTTTGAGTGCTTTTCTATTTGATAACGGCATATTTTATTAGTGTGAACAAAAAAATCGGAATGATTTTAAACCACATCCATTCCTGGATGTTACACAACTAAGAGTATGTGAAATAGAGACCGGATTTCTATTTTCCAGTAACTATTTTCATCCTTAGAAGCTTGAGTTACAAGCCCTCGTATCTATTACGTTTGAGCATAGAATATAATTAACAGAATATCGATTTAATATTGCTGCAAAATATTAGACAAAAACTAAGGATGTGAGTTAAAAAATATATAAATCTGTGGTTCAGAAACCTTGAAAATATAGATGGATCGGTCCACACTCCACACACGATCCATGGATGTGGATGGATGATGGATCGATTCACGCGTACACACATAAGCGAACTCCGTGACAAGCGAAGCCGAACTGAGCGGCCGTAATTGATACGCGACGATAAATCTAGTAACAATATAATAATAATAGTAATGCAATTCACAACTATCTATGAAAAAGAAATTGTAATTACCACCGATGAACGACAATCTGCAACGGTTTTTCATACACACGATGGATAACTCGGTGCAAATCAGGTTGCAATATTTATCGCTACGTGTATAGTAAGTAGGCTTTAGTAAACCCGTTTGATGCCAAAACGGGCAGCTACTTTCTTTCTAAAATTCAGTACTAACACGTTACCAAATGATATATATACTTGAGTTCATTTTCAATATTCGGTAGTATCAAAAATAAACTACAATAAAACTACATAGTATTCGAAAATTGGTTTCGACTGTATTATTCAAGCAACTATGTTACCGTGCCAGTGACCTCTTTCTACGTATTGTTATAGTTAAGCTCTCCCTCCACTTCGATAGGGTTGACACACTCTTTGAAACTTACAAAGTATACTATAAACTAGTAATGCCCGTGAACTCCGTTCCGCTTTAAGTATATTAAAATATGCGTTTTTACATAAGAACCTTCCCCTGACAATAACAAAGACACAAAAAAGAATTAGCGAAATCGGTTCAGCTGTTCTCGAGACTTGCGCTTATCAATACATTCAGCGATTAATTTTTATACTATAGATTACCTGAACTTTAAACCATTTTAATAATGTTTTTATAACCCTATTTCATGACATAGTCCACTTCTTTGACAAATTTTATTAACAAATTGAATGAAATAAGTATTTAAACAAAAGATGTTCGCCTTTTTTGATCGTGTGAAAATAACAAAGGATGGGTTGGTATTTCTGTATGTATGTATACTCCAGGCCGTTTTCGGCCACAGCGACTGCTTCAACTCCGACGCTCGTGTGCTTTCATGTGGCTAATATAGCCGATTTTCTTACGAAAGGTGCGTGCACATTGTACACAAGTGAGAACACCATTCTCGTAGGTATAATTGATTGCCGCTGGTGGTCGGGCTTTCAATTCATCTCGTCTAATATCAAGTGCAGCACGTCGATGTTCTTCATAAGCCTGAATTTTAGTTGCCACATGAGTTCTCCATTCTTGACGTTTAGCTGTTATATTCTCCCACTGTGAAGGGTCTATATTACGCTTTTTCATGTGACACTTTAGTACATCTTTATATCTAAGTAGTTGACCGCCCTGCTTACGCTTTCCATCCTCGAGCTCAGAATAAAAGATGTGCTTCGCTAGTCGCTCTTCCGCCATGCGTGACACATGACCGCACCACCGAAGCTGTCGTCGCATCAAATACGCTTCAATGCCACATACATTGGCTCCACGTAACACTTCGGTGTTACGTACACGATCAGACCAATGGATCTTTAAAATTTTCCGCAGGCCTTTGATGTGGAATTGGTCTAATGTGCGGATGTGACGACTGTACACGGTCCACGTTTCTGCGGAATATAAGATGTTAGGCAGCACTATAGCCATATATACTGAGATCTTGGTAGCCAGTTTCAAGTCATGTGAGCTGAAAACCTTCGAATACAGCTTGCCGAAGGCTGCAGCTGCAGCACTGATTCTGTAATTAATTTCGAGATCCAAACTGCAGCTGGAAGTTAGCGAGCTACCCAGGTACCGAAACTTACTAACCTGCTTCAACTTGTGCTCGTCTATTTCGATATCCAATGTTCTATGACAGTAAGGGTCTGAAGACATTACCTCTGTCTTCTTAACATTGATTTTTAGGCCGTATTTACGGCATGATTCGTTGAAGCCAGATATAAGCAGCTGTAAATTTTCTGGGGTTTCCGTCACGAAACACAAATCATCTGCATATAGGATCTCAGTGACTACTGCGTAAGATACTTTTGTATGTGATTTGAATCTGGCTAAACTTAATAGGTTGCCATCAATGCGATAACGGATGCGGACTCCTACAGAAGTTATCTGTACAACTTCCCGGACTACAATGGCAAAATACAGAGCGAACAGTGTAGGTGCCAAGACGCACCCTTGCTTCACCCCACAGGTGACGGGGAAGAATTCGGACTGCTCGTTATGGACGACAACACAATATTTCATGTCATCATGCAAAAGTCTCAGAAGACGCACAAACTTGTCCGTACACCCAATCTTCTTAAGCACAATCCAGAGTTCTTCTCGAGGTACGCTGTCGAATGCCTTCTCAAGATCTACAAAGCATAGATACATTTGCCGATCCTGCTCTCTACTCTTTTTTTGGAGTTGACGTACTGAGAATATAGCCTCACACGTACCTCGATCTGGTCGGAAGCCAAACTGGGTTTCTGGCAAAAGCTTTTTAGAGAGTTCTTTGAGGCCGTTTAAAAGCACTCGGGCAAAGATTTTTCCAGAGACTGATAGTAAAGAAATACCACGGTAGGAATCGCAATCAGAACGGTCACCCTTATTTTTATATAAGGCTCTAATTCGAGACATTTTAAAGGAAAGTGGGACGCTTTCTTTCGTCCACATAAGCTGAAATAGTTCCCATATGCATGAATGCAACTCCTCACCGCCATATTTAAGCAGCTCTCCTTGTATACAATCAATGCCAACCGCACGTTTGTTGTGTTGCTCATTGATAGCAGAAACTACCTCGCCATATGACAGCGGTTCGTCCAGCTCGATAGCAGTAGGAAGTTGAGGTATCGAACGAATATAATCTAGATCGACGAAACGGTCTACATTAAGCAAGGAGTTAAAATACTCTACCCATCGTTCCAGTACTTCCTCTTTGGTTTTGAGAAGGCTTCCATCTCTTGCAGATTTCATAGGTACTCTTACAAGAGGGTACGAACCAATTAATTTTCGAACCTCACTGTAAAATCTATTTAGCTGGTTGGTATCTGCCAGCCACTGCATATGCCGAGCCCTATCCTGTCACCATCGATCTTTTGTCTCCCGTGTTAGTCTCCTCAGTTCCAGATTACTTTCTTTGATCATCCTAACTCTTGCACCTTGGTAGCTAGTGTTATATTGCCGAATAAGACACCGGTGTTTATTTATCGCTTCTGTCAAAACTATATCATTCTCATCAAACCAATCCTGTTTCTTATTTACATGTAAACCCAAAGTTTCTGTAGCGGTACTTAGAACTTGAGATGATAGAGTTTGCCAGTCAATATCTACATCATCGGTCCTCTTACTATGTATTAACGGCAGGGCAGTAGCCAAGGCTTTAGAATATTTCTCTCTCGTCTCAAGATCTTGAAGCCTATTCACATTTAAACATGCTGACTTTGATCTCGAGAATCTACGAGAGGTTCGGTGGCGGAGATTTAACTTAGTAACTACAAGCCTGTGGTCCGACCAACATTGTGCACCACGCATTACGCGGGTAACTTGAACCTGGGAAACATCTTTTTGACGTATGATAGCGTAGTCTATCAAATGCCAGTGCTTGGACCTTGGGTGCATCCACGTATTTTTGTATTTGGCAGGAAGTCTGAACATGGTGTTCGTAATGGCAAGTTCGAATTGTGCACAAAAGCTTAACAGCATCTGTCCGTTACTATTCATGCTGCCGACTCCGTGACGTCCCAACATTTTGGGCCAAGCCTCGTAGTCTCTTCCCACTCTGGCATTGAAATCTCCCAACAGAAGAATATGTTCTGTTGGACGTATACTATTCACACATTGTGATAATGTCTTGTAAAATCGATCTTTAATATCGTCAGACTTGTCCAGCGTAGGTGCATAGACACTGATAACATTTAAAAAGTTGTCTTTATCCATGTGAAGGCGTAGTGTGGTAACGCGATCCGAGATGTGCACAGGAAACTCTTGTAGTTGCTTTACAAGCTGATTCTTGATCGCGAAACCCACACCTGACCTCCGGGGTTTAGTGGAATCAAGTCCTTTCCAGAAAAATGTATAGCCCCCACCGTGTTCTACCATCTCCTCTTCATCTGCTAAATGTGTTTCGCTCAGAGCAGCTACATCTATATTGTAGCGACACAGTTCTCGAGCGACGATAGCGGTCTTTCTTTCAGGACAGTTTCTGTATGTACTATATATATATACAAACAAAATAGGCAAACTATAGATCAATAATGAAATGAAATGAAATTTGGCCAAAGCTGTGCAAGCCAACTTTTGTCATCCAATGTTGTCACCGCTAAGGTACTCTGATGGAACACTAGCCTAAGAACAGCAAAAGAAGGCTACATTATTAGCTAATCATTTTGCGGCTAATTTCTGGCTCGACGATCGAAACGCGCAACCGCCTACCATTCCTTGCTGCGTTGTCACTATGTCGTAATCAAGGTTCAGGCAGCGTGACGTTCTTAAGCAACTGCGATCGCTAGATGTCCGGAAGTCTAGTGGTCCGGATGGTATCCCAGCGGTTGTTTTAAAAACATGTGCAGCCGAGTTACCTCCAATACTAACGCGCTTGTACCGCCTGTCTTACATCTCTGGTGTCGTGCCTCGGGCTTGGAGGGAGGCCAATGTGCAACCGATACCGAAGAAGGGGGACCGGTCAGATCCTAATAACTATCGTCCAATTGCCGTAACCTCAGTGTTGTGCAAGATCATGGAGCGGATCATCAACACCCAGCTTGTCCGCTACCTGGAGGATCACTCATTGCTTAATGATCGACAATATGGCTTTCGCCAAAACCGATCAACGGGTGATCTTCTGGCATACACGCTGCATCGCTGGGGGGAGGCAATTAACAAACACGGCGAGGCCTTGGCAATCAGTCTCGACATTACCAAAGCCTTTGATAGGGTCTGGCGCCGTGGTCTTCTCTCCAAGCTTCCAGCGTACGGACTCCCCGACAATTTATGCAAGTGGATCTCTAGCTTTCTGCATGAGCGCAGAATTCGTGTTCTTATTGAAGGATATGATTCGCAGCTCATGTCAGTAAACGCTGGAGTTCCTCAAGGCTCTGTACTTTCACCTACTCTGTTTCTTCTGCATATCAATGATATGTTGCCTTTGGGCCGTATCCATTGCTATGCAGACGATAGTACCATCCATGAGTCATATTACAGCAAGCCTGCTTGCGGCCGGAGAGAAACAGAAAAGAGACGGCAGGAACTTATCATTGAGTTCGACCGATCCTTGCATGGCATATCAATTTGGTCGAGTTGAATGCTAACAAAACACAGGTGTGCGTGTTTACATGCAAGACATCTCCATTTACCCCCCTTCCTACTCTTCAGAACATCTCGCTCGCAATGCGAGACAGGCTCAATATCTTGGGTGTAGATATTCGCAGCGACCTTAATCCCAGGGACTACATCGAGAGCGTAATCTCCACTGCATCTCGGAGGCTCGGAATTCTGAACAAGATGCGACGGTTTTTCATGCCTGATCAGTTATATCTTCTTACCAAGGCACAAGTTCGGCCTTGCGTGGAATACTGTTCGCACCTTTGGGACGGTTCCGCCAAGTACCTACTGGATGCCTTGGACAGGTTGCAAAGACGAGCTGTCCGCATTGTTAATGATGCAGACATTACAGAGTTTATAGAGCCGCTTCAACTGCGCAGGGATATTGCCTCACTGAGTGTGTTCTACCGTCTATATCATGGCGAGTGTTCTGCAGAGTTGTTCAATTTAATCCCTTTTACTCCTTTTCACAACCGAACCACGCGCGCTGGTCTACGGAGACACAGTTTTACGGTAAACCCTATATGGGCACGAACTAAAAAGTTCGCAACATCCTATCTTTGCCGTACCGTGAAGCTGTGGAACAATCTCCCGGCTAGTGTGTTCCCTCCTTCCTATAATATGGGGTCCTTCAAGCGTAACTTGAAGAGGCATTTACGCAGGCCGGCATGACAGCGACAACCGACGAAGGATGACGTATCTCTCGGCAGTCGCCGTTGTTTTTGGATTGTACTGTGCTTACCATCAGGCACAGTGCAGTCACTTTGCCGTGCTATTATAAAAAAAAATGCAAGAGTGTGGTGAGATGAACTAATAAATCTTTACATAACAAAACAAAGTTCCCATCCGCGTCTGTCTGTTTGATCGCAATACATTTAAACATTATTGAACGGGTTATCATACGGCTTTCATCAGTGTATAAAGTGATTCGTAAGGAACGTTTTGGTGTAAAATCTGTCAAGGATTTTTTATAATCAGGGCGGGACAATGTTTTCCAGCGCCCGCTAATATACTATAGAATAACGTTTAATTAAGTAACGTCAAATTCCAGATTACAAGCTCAAATCGTCGATAAAAAAAATATTGAATAGAGCTGAAAATATTCTATAAAAAATTAAATGACATCCTTAATCTATACTAATATATAAAGCTGAAGAGTTTGTTTGTTTGGTTGAACGCGCTAATCTCAAGAACTACCAGCCCGATTTGAAAATTTTTTTCAGTGTTAAATAATTCATTTATCGAGGATGGCTATAGGCTACATATCATCACGTTAAAACCAATAGGAGCGGAGCACTAATGAAAAATGTCTCAAAATCAGGCTATTTTGAGAGCTTTTGCTGCGTGTTACCGTCAGTATTATCTGCGTTGCCATGGTAACATGATAACATTCTCTCGCAAATATTTTCAGAGTTTAATTTGGGTTCCTATTCAAAAGACTATTCTACGTCAGTTTTGTTTCCAATTTTTGATTATACGTAGTACGTTTATATCGCAAACATTTATAAAGTTTATTTTGTGTTGCTATTCAAAAAGTTTAGTAGTAATAATATTCGTCCAATAAGACAGGCGAAGGAATTAATCCATTCTGCCATTTCTAAAGTTGTCAATATAGTTAGTTGTTATGAATTCTTTAGCCAGTTTTCTTTTATGTCCAAGTTAATAAAAACGTATAAGCGCTAAATCCTCTATATAATATTTCGTACATTTTTATCTTCTTAATTTTCAAGACCACAGAATTCATGCTACGTGGTATTATTTTTCATTCATTTCACTTATGCACAATAAACGAACCATATTACATAAAACACCACCAATTTAACACAATATAGAATCAAGTAACACAAGATTATGAATAAAATATAAAATCCACTGCATGACAGACTGAAATCCCGCCAAAAACTTCTCAAAAAGTTTATTCTACGTCAGTTTTGTTCCCAGTGTTTGACTTGTGATATATTACGTATTATAAAAATAAAGTGTGTATGTAATATTAAAATAAATACTTTTTGGTGAATACATATCTCTGTGATGCTACAAATATCAACATTTTTTTAATGCTGTCGATATTTCTGTTGTTTATTTGTTCCTGGTAATATCTGAAATGGCTGGTCCTATTTGAACGTTTATTTTTCTTAGAAATGACTACGCTATTGACCTAGCAAGGTCTTAACATCTTCACCGGACTGCAAGTAATATTTGAACGGGAATTTTACGGGCAAATAACTAACTAATTAGCTGTTTTATTTTAAGCTAGTGGGTTCAGAAAACGTTGCCCGCACTGATAATAAGACAAACTATACCTAAACTTTGCCCAAGAATCATTTTATATATTGGTGATAACGGCATGAAGTAGCGTTCTGTAGTTTTTGATCTTATCGCGATCAGACATATAGACAGACGTGGAACAGGACTTTGTTTTACACTATGCAGTGATGTACTGTTATCCGTGCATTCGTCCGTGTAAAATTAATCAAAAATATGTTGTTCATTGTAAACATGCGCGGGTAACGTGCGCTGTACTGGACTCCAAGAATAAATATGATTGAAAGTCGTATGGTTATGTGCGATTGAAATTAAAGCAAGGTATAATAATAACTTAATTATATCGACACTATGGACATATTATATCTATATAATAAAAGATTTAACACATTTTGTTTGATAATGTTTAGCTTAATGTTTTCATTACTTTCTTATATAGTGTAAGTGAGCACTGAGTATGGTATATAGTAGTTTAAAGTTCCAGTTATGTGGCTGATGATAAATCCCATCCCATTCGATACACTATTAGTATTCACATATATAATGTACACGTTACCTGCTACAGTAGATGATGTGCGTGTGATACTTACAAATATTTTTGAAAGAGTATTATTGTAACGTACACTAGATGTGTGATCACAATTTTAAATTTAATTAATATATTTAAAAAAACGCGTGGGAAGCCGCGGGTAACAGCTTGTGATATTATAAATTCGAATGTGAATTTTGTTTTTTTGTTATGCTTTGATTTCTTTACTTCTTCTTGGTGTTACCCCGGTCTAGTGCTAAGGTCCGCTTTCCTACTTAGCTTTTTCCACTTTGCCCGGTTTCGTCATCTTTTTGTGTGATGTTGTTGACCTTTATGTCAGCTTTCACGACGTCCATCCAAGGCGTCCGTTTCACGTCCAAACAACTGAACTGATAATTATGGAATTTTGCATAAACATTGTCAAAGGTTACAGAAAATGAAAATGAAAAATCTTTCATCTAAAAAAAAATGTCGCTCCCGATAAATAGATCAAGTTTACAAAAACGTAAGTAAAAACTACATAACAACTAAACTATATATACTATACTTCGTTCGCGCGGAATAGTTGCTTTGGGCAACGTTAACACGCAGCGAAAGCTCTCAAAAGGGCAGAAAATCCCGATTTTGAAAAATTCTTTATTGGTGCTCCGCTCCTGTTGATTTTTGTCGTGTTGATATATAGCTTATAACATTCCTTGATAAATGACCCATCTAACACTGAAATAATATTTTAAATCGAACTAGTAGTTTCTGCGATTAGCGTGTTCAACCAATCAAACTCTTCAGCTTTGTAATATCAGTATAGAGAATTAATCTATGTATGAAATTCTACAAAACAAGTTAGATTGCAGGATATTTTTTATAAAGCTGACAATAAGTAAATAAATATTTTAAATAACTTAAATTTAACTACTTTTCTGTATGTGTATTAATATTCTACTTTAGTAACCATTTGAAACAAGTGACAACCCTGTATACAATACACAATATATCGGTCACCCATTGTGACGTCGGTTTCGTTGACCCACTTGTGTCGCTTATTAATTTTTTTTTGTTCGTAATATATTTCCTACCCTAAATTGCGTGTATAAAGATACCTCATACAGAGCTGAAGACCTCCGGCTTAATAACGAACGTTTGCTGAGATGAAGGACGTAATAATACCTAACATCGATGATAAATTGTCATTGGCTACACAATACCAAGAAATAATTTTCCTCTATTCATAAATAATCGAGTATATAGTTATTAGAAAAAAAAGTCGAGGCTCGTACTGCTGTAAGAATGAAATAACTGTGTTATCTTTTGAATTCCTAAATTAATTATGGCCTCAATTATTTAAATCTCATAAGTTGTACATGGAAATTATTAATATTGGTTCTGCTTTATTTATGTTAAATTGGCACTCCGAATAATCTGTTCTTTTTTTCGAACTGAATACACTATTGCCCTAGCAAGGTCTTAACAGCTTCACTGGGCTTCTAAGGTGAACACTTAAAGCACTCAGCCGATTTTATTTTCACAACTAGCTTAAGGGTACACGACAAACCTCGGCTTGTGCTGTTGCCTGATACATGCAGGTCGCGACCTGCCATTTTTTTAGACGTGGGTAAATCCCTTATGGATACCCACCCTCCCGGGGGCGAGGGTGGGTTGTGTCCTACTCGCACGGACTAAAACCCCACGGTGTACCGACTGACCGTAGTATTGGGGCGGCAAGGAATCGTTCCCGCTATTCCCCTTGAATAGCCGCCCCAACGGTTGACCCGGCGGAAGGTTGCCGCCGGGCTGCTACCTATAAAGAGGCAGCTGGGTACACGCCAGCTGCCTCCCCCCGTCCGCCGGACCTGTGCAATGAAGGAATGAGCCCCCCAGCTGCATCCCCTCAGATCCGGCTACGGTAACAGGAGGAGTTGGGCAAAGCGCCGCCTCCTCCTGCCAGTCCTCTGTTGGCGGAGACGGCCACTTAGTGGGTCCGCCTCACGGGCCCTCTCCGCCGCCTACTTTTACGAGAAGACTTCCTCACATAAGGAGGCCACTACTCGCCACGCCTGCTCGCTGCCCAGCATGAACGAAACCACGCTCGGCAGCGACAAATCCTCCACCACCACCGCCGTCAGAGTGCGGCGCTCCACCTCCCACGCAACACACTCAGAGAGAGTGTTCTGCACGGTATCCTCCTCAGCGCAGCACTCATGGCGGGTGGCGGTCGGCTCACTGCGAGCGATCCGGTGCAGGTACCACCCGAAACAACCGAGTCCGGTCAGCACCTGCACCAAGCTGAACGATAGGGAGCCCTTACTCCTCCCAATCCACTTCTGCAGGACCGTGCGGACGGCGTCGACGGCGTAGATCCCGAAGCGCGCATCCGCCTTCTCCCGCAACTCCTGCCTTTTGGCCTCTATACCCCACGCGAAGTGGGGTTCGAATCGCCAGTGCCCGTCCATTTGGGCTCCCACCTTGACCCGGGTGCCCTGCACCATAATGTGGGCCCCAGATGGTGGCCTCCGCCGAGGCCCATGAAACAGTATGGCCTCAGTCTTCTCGAAGGGCATCCTAAGGCCCAACCTCCTTATGTACCTGACCACGAGGTTTGTGGCCACCGTGGCCAGGTGCTCCACCTCCCGCCATTCCTCACCCCCGGGCTACGACTAGGGTGTCGTCTGCGTAGCAGATTAGGCGCGCTCCATATGGAAGCCAGTCGTAGCCCATGTTCCACAGGAGCGGCCCCGGACCGACCTCTGTGGAACCCTCCGCCTTGTAGCCCGCCGAACTTCGCCCGTCGCCATCGACGTAGGCGACCTCCCTGTCTTACAGGTACGCCTCCAACAGCCGCCGCAGGTACGGGGGCACTCCGTAAAGCCTCCCGTATGACCCTGTGCGGCAGGCTATTGAAGGCGTTGGCAATGTCTAAGGACACCGCCAAGACCCTCTCCCCTTGGGAGGTCGCCTCCGTCGACAACGACTTTAGGAGACTCAGGGCGTCCACTGTGGAACGCCCTACCCGGAAGCCAAGCTGCGCGTCCGATATGTTTGGCCTTGCTCCCTCCAGGTGCTGGACGACCCGGGAAGCGATGACTCTCTCCAACGCCTTCCTGACGTCGTCCAGTAGAACAAGGGGCCGATAACCGGACGCACAGTCCGGAGGGCGGCCCTCCTTAGCTATCAGGCAGAGCCGCCCAAGCTTTCAAGACTTCGGGAACAGTCCGACCGCCAAACACCAGTCGAACAGCTCCCGAAGCCACCCCCCGGGATGACCCAGCGCAATGCCGAGCACCCGGCCCAGGACCCCGTCAGGGCCGGGCGCTCTCCACCGGTTGAGGAGACGCTCAACAGCTCTCCCCATCTCCTCCTCCGTTATTGGGGGAGGACTGTCAGGCACCCCCTCGACTTCCGCCGAAGCGGAGGCATAGGAGGAGCTGATAGTGGTAGAGGGTCAGGGAATAATTCTCCCACGACCCTCGCCACCACCTCTGGCTGGAGGGTCTCCGTCATCGGGGGCGGCCAGGTTCGTAACTTATTGCGTACGAGCCGATACGGGCGCCCCCAAGGATCCCCCTCCAGCGTTTGCAGCAGCTCCTGCCATGCCGCTTCCTTCACCCGGCTGATGGCAGCCTGCAGGTTCTTCCTGCACTCCCTGTAGCTGCCATACAGCCGAGCCTCCACTGCGGGGTCCCGGTGCCGCCGTCGGCGGCTGCGCCCGAACAGCTGCCGGGCCGTGGAGCAGGCCCTCCGGAGATCGACGGTCTCCGGCGACCACCAGTACACCGCCCGTTTGTCTGGGCGGTGCATGCTCCGTGGCATCGACGCGTCACAAACCTCCATGAGAGCACCACAGAGGCGGGCTGCAGACGCGTGACCTGTCTGAACTAACCTAAGCTAAGCTTCATATTCATAGCTAGGAAACTTTTTATCTGCGTTTTCAAGCAATGAAAACATATAGCTACAATATAATGGTAAATTTCGCTGTCGCTGTCAAAACAGAAATAGTTCAGATGGAAATCAGCTGCTTCGAAAATCCGCCTAACCCGATTTCGAATCTGCTTGACGGCAAAAGATGTCTTTTTTAATAATTGTTTTAGGGTAAAAATGCTAATTTTGTGAGGTAAACCTAACAGTTTATTCTAATTTAAAAAAATTTAAAGAAAAGAGCTAGACTCGGTCGTCCAGTAATTTACTATACGCTTATAGCTATTTCTTTATCGTTACACACTTTAATTTCATAAAATTCAATTTACAGCGTACCATAAGAAATATCGCTTTATAAAAAACTAAAAGACAGCCCACCGAATATAACATATAACTTCCTATTTTCACTAATACAAAGTTACTGGCGCCAAGTAGTGTAGTTCTAATAAAATTATTTTTTTCCAATACGTTATTACGTTCACGAAGTTCAGAGATTGGGCTATATATAAAGATTTAAAATATAAAAAA
Source organism: Antheraea mylitta (assembly GCA_014332785.1). NCBI lineage: Eukaryota > Metazoa > Arthropoda > Insecta > Lepidoptera > Saturniidae > Antheraea > Antheraea mylitta. The sequence goes on along the minus strand of JACEII010000043.1, from coordinate 157,451 downwards.
TCTCAGTAAATGAAATCGGGGCGCAGTTTTCAGGCCACAATCTTGGCTGTTACGTCCCGCGCGGCCCCGGGGCCGTCGAGTGGCGCACTCGAGTCTAAGAACTACTTCGCTTCAAATTTATCCATGAAATTTGAAGATCTTGCGACGGTGTATATATACCTCCTGATAATAATTTCTTTTTATCTTCACACTCTTATGCCACGGTACGTGACCTTGTTTTAGTTTTAGGTTGTAGCATCTGCAATATGAGACGAATTAAATTTTTAGTTATTTGTAGCTCGGAGTTTCTACGTAGTTTGTCGACGAAAGATTGGAATAAGAACGACATGTTTCACTGTTTGATTTTTAATGCGTTATATTCTTCAGTTACAATATTATGGTATGTAAGTTTGGTTTGGCGTCCAGCGATCGACCAGAGTCTCATAACTTGTCAGAGACGCTTGGGTATATCTGTCTCTCTCTATTAAAGTTAGAAGTTATATTTATTAAGGCTACTGAATACAAGTTCTTTAAGCGTATCTCTCTATTGAAGGCAAATGTTGCCGGCCATTAATTATACATGCTGAATCCTTAGACAATAGCAATATTTTTAGAGGATACGCTGTACTCGATTCTCGTTTTAAATGAAATAAAAAATAGGTGCTTAATATTTGACCTAATTATCTAGAAAAATATAAAAAATAGAACAATCCTCTAAGCGTCTATGTTAGAATACACTCTCATTGACCGTTCAGAGATTCACTTTCACTTGAAAATAAACGTAGTAACGTTATGTACAAAAACAAAAGTGTTTATTGCCCATTTTATTATCGAAAGTTATTAACTCAGGGCTACTCATTGTAGCTTTCGACACCGATCATTGCACTTAGATTGTGTTTATACTTCTGCAAGTCTTAGAACAAATTTTAACTTAGGTTTTCTTGGTTGTTTGTACTAACAAAGTATTTAGAGTATTTGTTCTGGTATTATTATTTTATTTTATTTAATTATAGTTATAATTATATAATTTATTTTATTTAATACAAATATGACCATAAGTGTCATACTCTAGAATACTGCGAGCGTTAAACGTTTCACCTGGTATATCTTAATTATAAAACCTACTGCAAACAGTTAGAAGTTATAAGCATACGTGCATAAAGAAGGCGGAACGCCAAAAAATTAAGCCCCTGAAACGAAGTTATTTTAATTAATTAAAATGTAATACGTATGGTATTCGGGCATTTGCATGATCCTACAATCTTATTCGTAGTCATTTCGAATAAAAAAAAAGTAGTCCGGTGATTCTGTTAAGACCTTGCTGGGTCAATAGCGTAGTCATTTCGAAAAAAAAAAAACAATCTTAAGTAACCCTAACTAGGTCTCTTCAAACTTTAATGAAGA
>JACEII010000043.1:111587-141068 GCA_014332785.1 Antheraea mylitta | reverse complement strand
TTTATTGTGAAAGAATAGAATAATTTAATACAAAGTATGGTCTCCTCTGCTATTCAGAACTTGTCGGCAACGATTATTCATTGAAATAATGAGACTGTCTATGTCATCTTGCGGTATTCACTCCCAATGGAATTGTAGCAAATCCTTCAGCTGTTGGGTTGTTGTCGCTCCGTCCAAGTCCTTCAAAACACGTCTCTGGAGCATGTCCCATGCGTGCTCGATGGGGTTGAGATCTGGCGATTGTGCAGGCCAGGGCAATACCCGGATGTTCTCCGTTGCAAAGTATTCACTGGTTCGCCGAGCTGTATGTGAACGCGCATTGTCATGCATTAACCTAAAATCGGAGCCAAAGGTTTGTGCAAATAGGTAGAAATAAGGTCTGAGAATATTCTCAATGTAATTTTCAGCATTCATGTTTCCATTTACAAAAACGAGCTCAGTTCGCCTGTTCTTCATAATATTCGCCCATAACATAACTGTTGAGCCGCTGTATGGATGAACTTCCTGAACGCACCTGAGCCTTTCAGTATTTCCGGGTCGACGATACACTCGCACCCTTCTTGTATTAGGCTTAAACTCGAATCGCGACTCATCGGAAAACATAATTGTATCCCATTGTTCCTGGGTCCATGTTATGCGTTCTCTACACCATTCATATCGACGAGCGCGATTCCCGTGACGTATCGATGGGCACCTGATTGGGCGTCGAGCTCGTAGGCCGTACTCATGCAGTCGATTTCGCACAGTTTGAGGACTTACATCAACACCACTTGAAATTTGTAGCCTCAAACTTATCTCTCGAGCGGTTAACATCGGCTGGCGTCTTGCAGTCAGTTGTATGTACCGGTCTTGCCGAGTGGTTGTACTCCTTTTACGGCCTGGATGCTGTTCAGCGGGTTCTCCTGTATTATTGTAGCGCTGCCAAAGACGACAAATAACACTTCTATGAATGCCAAAATGTCGAGATACCTGAGATTGATTATTTCCCGCTTGCAACATCCCTACAGCTCGTTGCATTTCATCTGCCATCAAATGACGTCGCTTCATGACGTAAAGAATATCTAACAATTCAATTTTGTTGCTAACTTTATTTAAATGGTTGGTAAAATTATAAAATCAAGACTAAACGTAGCAATTAAAACGCACTTAAATTCAAACAAATTCGCAGTCATTTGAATTTTATGAAAAAACAAAACATAATCAATTTTTTTTTTACAACCAGCCAGTGTGTCATTAATAACAAAAAAGTTTACTTACCTACGCACTTTGTTTGAGTAAATACTTAAAAATTAAATAATATAAATGGTAAAATTTGTAATATCACGCATGTTGCTTAGACTTTTTTGATGGGTGTAGATTAGTAATGAAATAGCGCAAAAGAGACAATTTTTGTATTATAGTGATTAAGAGGAGAAATAAATAAAGAAAAAGGATAATGGCGAAAAGTCTTGTTATATATATATGTGTGTATATGTTGTGTGTCATTTGATCAGTAGTATGTGTAATATATATTTTAATTAGTTTAATGTATTTCGAATGCATTTTAAATACAAAAAATAACTTTATGCACTTCTACTCCATATAAACTTTATGCCAAATTTCACGTTCATCCGTTCGCGCAATTCGCTTAAAAGGGGTACAACATTTACGCTTCACGTATTCATATATAAATATGAACAAACATATGAATATTCTAAAAAATCTTTCGTTCAACTTTCAACGAATGAAGATGAATATAATAAAGGTAAGTGCCGTAAAGAGCGCCACCAAAAAGGTTTAAAATGACAAATTGCCGGTCATATTTCTCCGGCTCAAGGAACCAAGAGGCAAATTAGGTGAGTTTGGAGGCAATCTTTAAACATTATCGTCGATAAAGCGAGAATACCCTCGTCACCTGGCTATGACATGAGTGACATGAACATGTATAGGGATTTTTGCAGATTTTCGACCACAAAAATGGAATATTAGATATTTATGAGTAACATTCCGAGATTTATACATTTTAGTTTATTAATAAGGAGAGAAGAATTTGTATATTATTTTATTTTTAGGTAAAAGTTTTAGGTGTTTCAGCAAAGTCCCCAAAAATATTAACGACTTGTTGGACTGTAAGTTTAAGTGCCAAGTCAAGCGGGCTTTGGAATCAAAGACTGTGGTATTTAAGGGCGGATTCAAAATGTGCTGATGTACGGAAAAAAAAGCTTAGAAAAAAAGAATGCGTGTGTACTTATGTGCACGCGTTAGAAGTTATACTTCTTTAGCGTAACAAGATAAAAATCTTTTCAAAAATTTTATTTTTCGCCTTATTTTACATTTGTAGAAAAAACGACACTAACAATAGAAAAAATACAAAGAAACAAAATGTTGACTATAGCTAACTTCAGGGTGTTGGTATCTCGTGACGGTGTGCGCGCGCATCGTAAAAAATTACTCTCATCATTTTTTTCAAAAAAAGTATAACTTCAAAAGAAAAAATAAACATAGCTCATAGGGAAATCAGCTGCTTCGAAAATCCGTCTAACCCCAGTTCGAATGCGAGTGACAGCAAAGAAATATCTTTTTGTAGTCCAATGAAGTTGTAAAGACCTCGCTAGGTCAATAGCGTAGTTAGTTCCAGAAAGAAAATAAGAACTATTATGTATGTTAAAAAATAAACCCGATTGGATTTCTTTCCGGTTTTTTTTCGGCGACTGAGTTGTTATTCGAACTAATGGTAGTTTTGATGTTTATAAACCCCTTCATTATATTTTTTTGTTTTTATTTAAGGGAAATCTTTAACTAGAGAAAGAGGAACCTGGATAAGGCTTACGATAACAATATTAATACTCTTTAAATATGGTAAGTTAATGGTACACAATGAAAATTAAACCTAAACGCTAAAATTAAAAGTGACAATTACAAAAAAAAAAACTGAATTAAAAGGTATATGAGACAAGGAACTTAGTATAATATAATTAATTTAAATAGCCGGAGGCGTTGTACAATGAAACACTGTTTCGAGACTAATTCATGTTTTCTTTTTTTTTTCGAAATGTTTTCGCTATTGTCCCAGCAAGGTCTTAACAGCTTCACCGGACTACTAAGGCAAGCGCTTAAGGCACTCAGCCGATTTTACTTTGGCAACCAGCTCAAGGGTGCACGGCACACCTCGGCTTGGCTGTTGCCTGTTGCATGCAAAATCGCGACCTATCCCAGCTACCCTAGCTAACTATTCATATATGTATGATTTGTTGAAACGTATATGTGTACCAAGCATACACGCCTCAACAACTTCTCCATATATTTATTATCGGAAAATTGAGAGTTTTTCAGTTCGATAAGGGAACAAAGTAAACCCTTCCATGTGTAAGCGTGTAGGCGTGCACGTGTGTGGGGATGATCGTGTAGTGTTGTAGCAGTGATGTACATTTGTGTGTTACCGTATCGCGCAAACAACACACTCAAGGGCTCCCTACCGAGGGATCGAACCTAGGCTTGAGGCGCTGCCGTGGGAGACCTAATCGGGTTTCATGGTTTCTATTTATACCGATATTTGGAGTAATATAATATTGTATGTGTCCGAGCAGTGGCAAAATGTAGAAGTATTGTAGAAGTATGACTTCATTGTTATAATTTGATCAGTTAATCCATCAAGAACAATCGAATAAAACGTTAGTCGATACAGAAACAATGCTGAATATAGTAACGACGAGTTACCAGTAGGTGTGACTAGCCCAACTGTGTGACCAAGTATATCCAGTATCTAGTCGTCGATCGCCTTTTAAGGATACATAAACAGCCGATACTTCCAACCAATGGCGTCTCACACTGGGATAAATAATGAATAGCCGATAACTCCAACCAATAGCGTTTGAGGTCATTAGTAACACTTATACAATAGCCGATATAGTCAATAGCGCGGTATCGCAGCTATTCAATGTATATTTGACCTATCCCTAGGGAACACAATTTTTTTCTGAATGTAATATACCTCCATATCCTTTTTTGTACCTGTAAATGGTGTATGCAAAATTGAATGATGTTCTTTTTATCTATCATTAAGTAGTTAAGTTGTGAAAGCGTAACAAATGAACAAACAAAGAAACAATCACAATTATAATATTACTAGCTGTTGCCCGCGGCTCCGCACGCGTTTTTTTTAAATATATTAAATAAATGTAAAATTTTGATCACATATCTAGTGTAAATTACAATAATACTCTTTCAAAAATATTTGTAAGTATCACACGCACATCATCTATTGTAACAGGTAACATGTACTTGTACATTATATATGTGAATACGAATAGTGAATCAAATGGGAAGAGATTTATCATCAGCCACATAACTGGAACTTTAAACTGCTATATATGACCCTTAGTGCCCACTTACACTATATAAGAAAGTAATGAAAATATTAAGCTATACATTTTCGAACAATATGTGTTAAATCTTTTATTATATAGATATAATATGTCCATAGTGTCGATATAATTAAGTTATTATCATACCTTGCTATAATTTAAATCACATATAAACATATGACTTTCAATTACAACAGCGATACCCTTGGTGTTACAGTTGTTCATAGGCGACGTTAACCACTTACCATCAGGTGGGCCGTCAGCCTGTTTGCTGCCTTTTGGTATAAAAAAATCTTGGAGTCCAGTACAGCTCGTGTATGTTTACAGTGAACAACATATTTTTGATTAATTTCACATGGACGAAGGCACGGATAACAGCTTATCACTACATAGTGTAAGAAAAAGTCCTGTTCCACATCTGTCTATATATCTGTTCGCGATAAGATCAAAAACTACAGAACGCATCTTCATGCCATTTTCACCAATATATAAAATGATTATTGGGCAAGGTATAGGTATAGTTTGTCTTATTATCAGGGCGGGCAACGTCTGCTGAACCCGCTAGCTTAAAATAAAACAGCTAATTAGTTACTTATTTGTCCGTAAAATTCCCGTTCAAATATTACTTGTAGTCCGGTGAAGCTATTAAGACCTTGCTAGATCAATAGCGTAGTCATTTCTAAGAAAAAAAAACCGTTCAAATAGGTCCAGCTGTTTCGGAGATTACCTGTAACAAATAAAAAAAAATAGACATATCCACAGAATTAAAAAAAATGTTGATATTTGTAGCATCACGGATATTTTTAATATAAAATACACTCACTTTACTTTTATTATACGTAATATATCACAAATCAAAAATTGGGTACAAAACTAACGTAGAATAAAGTTTTTGAGGAGTTTTTGGCGGGATTTTAGTCTGTCATGTAGTGGATTTTATATTTTATTCATAATCTTGCCTTACTTATCTGTATATTGTGTTAAATTGGTAGAGTTTTATGTAATATGGTTCATTTATTGTGCATAAATGAAATGAAAGATAAATAATACCGCGAAGCATGAATTCTGTTGTCTTGAAAATTAAGAAGATAAAAATTTACGAAATATTACATAGAGGATTTGGCGCTTATACCTTTACATTATCTTGGTTATAGAAAAAAACTACCTATATTAACTACTTCAGAATTGGCAGTATAGATTAATTCCTTTGACTATCTTATTGGATGAATATTATTACTACTAAACTTTTTGAATAGCGACACAAAATAAACTTTAGAAATGTTTGCGATATAAACGTACCACGTATAATTAAAAATTGGAAACAAAAATAACGTAGAATTAACTGTTTTAATAGGAACACAAAATAAACCATGAAAATATTTGCGAGAGATTGTTATCGCGTTACCATGGCAACGCATATAGTACTGACATTAACACGCATCGAAAGCTTCCAAAATAGCCCGATTTTGAGACATTCTTCATTAGTGCTCAGCTCCTATTGGTTTAAACGTTATGATATGTAGCCTATAGCCATCCTCGATAAATGAACTATCTAACACTAAAAGAAACTTTCAAATCAGATCTGTAGTTCTTGAGATTATCGCGTTCAACCAAACAAACAAACAAACAAACAAACTCTTTAGCTTTATATATTAGTATAGATACTATATGAGTAAGTATATATTATTTATTAAACTATTTTATGGAATTTTGTGACAAACAAACAGACTCGTTTTCGTACTTTTAATCTTAGTAAGGACTGGAAAGAATATAGGCCAAAAACTGAAGAAATCTCCCAATCATCGTAAGGAAAAAGGTCACGACATACTCCATACCAGGCAGCCTTTAACATGTACGATGGAAGCGTCGTTCAAGGAACAAAAACTAAAGGGACGATTATCTGAGAAATTAGATAGGTTTTTCCGCAACAAATGAAGAGGGTTCGTTTGAGACTATTAGATTTCTCCCCTTTTCAACATCAAGTGAATGAATTGATATTCCTGTAATTCTATTGGAAACATTGAATTTGATTAAATAGAGTCCAATTCTATTTCTGCTAATCGACAGTCCAATTAATATTAGGTCCTTATCTATTAAATTGGTGTTTTGTCGAACTGGCCATTTTGATCTCAAATACCTGACGTTTGGTTAAGAATTTCAAATTTAAATTTTAAGCTTGTGTATTTGTGTTTCGAATTTAAAGATTGCTTAATCATCTTCGCGGAGTCTTGGCGGGATCTTGGTATGTCATGTAGTGGCTTCTATATTTTATTAATAATCTTGTGTTATTCGACACTATATTTTTAATATTGATTATATTTTACGTACTGTAGTGAGTTTATGTGCACAAGTGGATAGGAAATAATACTTCGGAGCATAATTTTTGAGATGCAGTACTCCCTGGAGAGATCTAACAAGGGGGCTACTAGCTCGTTAGAACATTAAAATTATCGCAAAGAACTTGTAATACTATTACTGACAATGACTGTAATAATCTAGAAGACTTGTTGCCAAAAATAAAACTAAACAAAAAATTATCTTCGCAAAATGGAAAATTTAACGCGTCATTTAAGGACTAATGATATACTAGTAGTGGGCGCCCTGTGGTCGACATTCGACCATAGTTATGTAAAGTTTGAACTTTATTAGAGTTCTTTTGTCAAAGGGAATACTTCTATAATCAAAGGTTTTCATCATGGCTACTCGGTTATTTGCCATTTGCCATGATCTATAATTATAATTATATAAACATTAAAAAAAATCTATGTGTAAATGAGTATTGAAATTAATCATAAATTTGAAAAAAAACCACGTGGTAAAGCTCTCAAATTTTAAGCGAACATAACTTTAATGAAAATAAAGAAATTTATTGCAACCCATGACACAATTTTCAATTAATTTTACACGACACCATGGGTGGGTGGTATTTCTGGGTGACATTGAATGAAATGTAGTCTGTTCATTATGAGAAATAGTGATATGCCCAGTATCATCGTTTTGAAAAGTAATGGATCCACAATGCAATCAAATGGTGAATCCAAGACAAAGATATTTTTAATACTACCATTAGCTTTTGAAAATAAATTCTTTTTTGTTGCTACATGCGGTTGAATTGCAACGTTGTAACCGCGGAGGTCTACCTCATGTATTACTTTTATGAACAAAATTCTTATTTTGATTATAGAAAGTATTATTTCGCTCATTTTTTTATTAATTCATCATTTCAAGTGAGTTCACCATAAAAAATTATAAATATTACAATAATAGTTATATTTTATAATATCATTGTTGAAAATAGGATGAAAAATGTTAATTAGAACGTAAGAGTTAAAAAATACATATAGTCGAGCATAGCAACCTCCTTCACAACCTTTTTTGAAGTTCGTAATTATTGACGGCTATCAAAATGTCTTTTTTATTTACATGTGGGTATATGTTGTGTAAAATTCGAGTAGTAGTGTGAGTAGTGCATATTTTAATTAATTTCATGTACTTCTAATGCATTTTATATAAAATAAACAGCTTTCTGCACTTCTCCGCCATATAAACTTTAACTATGCCAAATTTCAAGTTCACCCGTTGACGGGAACAGGTTAAAAAGGGGTACAAAAATTTTGCTTCACGTATTAATATATAGGTATTGAGAATCTATTGTGAAAGAAAGCATACCTCACCTTATCGTTATACAGTGTTCTTTTGCCACCATTTATATCAGTATACTTCAATGTACAGATCCAGAAAATCTACTGTACCTTTGTAATTAGATATACTTGAAAAGATCTTCACGGAATAAAAAGTGTCTATTTTTTAGTGTCAAAATAAATGACTAGATGGATATAAAGGTAGATACGGTACTTATGACAACAACCCATTTCTTTATATTTTTGTCTGTTCGTCTGTTTGTTACGGTTTCCTTCCGAAAACAATATATAGATTTTAACGAGACTTTCACCGGCAAATGGCTGATGACATAAAATTTACCTATTTAGAGGTTACTTTTATTTTGGAAATAAAAAAATTAGTTCGGTGAAGATGTACAGACCTATCAGGTCAACAGCGCAGTCAGTTAAAAAAACGATTTCGCTCAAATATAATAGATCAAAGAAGCATTGTCCACAACCATGCGCGTGTGTTTACTAAGCAAACATCTTTATGCTAAATTCTACGCAATTGATTTTTTTTTTTCGAACTGACGACACTATTGACCCAGCAAGGTCTTAACAGCGTCACCGGACTACTCTACGCAGTTGAAATCGCTGCTAACAGTTACTATAATATAATATAACGAAGTGAGTTAACCTACAAAATTGTTTTTTTTTCGAACTGACTACGCTATTATTGACCCAGCAAAGTCTTAACAGCTTCACCGGACTACTAGACTATAAAATTGTTGCAGTGGCATGCTCGACGGTAACCGTGACGAAATGCCAAGCCGCCTTGAGGACCCTGCAAGCTTTCCCGTTCTTCAAACCAACATGCCTATGCCGGGAGCCAAACGTCGATCCGGAGTGTAATTCATTCCGGGACTTTCTATTCGATCATCCTTGCGTTTTCGTTAGCAAGAAAGGTATGTGAATTTTATTTATCACATCTTTACCTGCTATATATTAATAAGCAGAGACAGTATAGTTCATTTTTAAAACCAATTGAGTAAGAGAGACTGCAAGTAGTGTATACAAAATGTAACATTTCGAAAACGTAATTAACGTCTCAATCAGACTCAAAGAACTTATATAACAAGACACTAAAAATCTTTGCTTGAAAAACTGAATAAAATTGTGAGTGTGAAGTCTTCTCACGTTAGAGGTAAAATTTCTATAAATGTAACACTTCTTATTAAGGACTATACAATTAAATAATTATATTTTAAAAATGATAAGCCAAGAATCAATCGTCGTGAAAACCATTGGAATTCGAATCCTACATACGAGCACTAGTATTTCAATACTGATAAAACTAAATCCTTATGTTACAAAATTAATTATTAATTTGTACAATATATACTTTAATGTTACATAACAGTATACAAACTCAACATAACTTATACAAAATTCTAAGTGGACAATATAAAATTCGTGAATAATTTACCAACTTCTGTTAGGTTCATTATGCTAATATGGCATGCATGCGTTCAGTCTATCTTGCAATATACATTTATAAGACAATATACTGATTCATAAAATTCGTGAACCCCGGACACTGTTATCCGGAAGGAAAGTAGATTTATTGCTTTTTCTAATGGTTTATAATATGAGAATTAATTAGATTTGTTGACATCTAGAAGTGGTATTTTTGATTAAAAGCAAATTTGGTAATAATAAATATTAATACTTACATATGAACTTGAAATAAGGTCGAAATCCAGAAATAAGGCATTATTTGTTTATTAATAATTAGCAGTAATCATAACATAGGAATTTGTTAAGTTCATTTAGATGTGTTTTGGTATTTTTGGATGCAAATAAATTTTGTGATATAACTGTATAATGGTATATAAGTAGAGCCACGCTGGAGCTATTATTGGTTTCAGTCTGAATGGGTCGGTTCGCTCGGGATAGTACCACCCTCTCACAGAAAACCGAAATGAAGTAACAGTGCTTGCAGTTTTGCGTTCCGTTCGGTCAGTGAGAGTGCCGTAGGCCCACCTCCCCTTTCCCTTTCCTCTCCCGTCACCGTCTCTTTCTTTCCCCATTCCCCCAAACACAGACTGATAACACACTGGCGACTCCCCTGGTGTTGCTAGTGTCTATAGACGGCGATGATCACTTAACATCAGGTGACCCGCCTGTTCGTTTGTCTCCTATGATATAAAAAAACTAACCCAATTACGTATAAAACGTTCGAAAATGTAAATGAATGGAAATTAATACGCAAGTAAATAGTAAGTGTTCTGATTGTTATAAGGAGATATTTTTCTTGTCCTGACTTAATCCAACACTTGTAATTTACTGCATTCTGGATATCATTCGATTGGTTTGTATAGTAGAAGGTACAATACTAACCTCGGCTCTATATAATTTTATACGGCATATTGTTTTAATAAAATATGCTTTTACTTAACAACAATTCTATCCTCTCAGAACAAAAAGGTAAACGTCAAGAACATCCATTTACGACGTTCAACAACCGACCACTTAATCATAGACGTAAATTAATTTATACTGTGTCATAGAATAAATTTGTTACAGAGAGAGATCCGTACCCAGTCGAGACGCTGCCTACATGCACTTACGCTCTGAGCGTCTGCCACAACGAAAAGGCTTGCTCTATACTTTTTGATCGCTTCAAGAATGCTTGCAAGGCACGTGATGGAGAATGTCGTATGGAAGACAGGTAACAATATTATAATGACATAATAAACCAAAACCACAAATTATATTACTTTTAAACCTTTATGAATGGATTTGTACGCCAAAACGGACGATAGTAAAAGTATATCAGATCAAGTCAGATTCACAAGAGGTCGAATGAAGTTATTAATTCACGTGATAGCGACCATATCTTATCTCTAAAAGATACCTTTGCCCAATATTGGAACTGTCATAAGCTGGTACCGTTTCTTTTTTAAAAAGCTAAATTGCTATCAATTCAAATAGTTAATTTAAACAATTTATTACTATTTTGTCAATTTGTCAAACTTTCGTTATATGCAACTCTTTAAACTATTGTTTATAAACCTGTTTAAGTTGATTTGATTACAATCCTTCATAATATTAAATAACAAGAAGGCTTAAAATGATAAGGCATTGATAACGATAAATACACGCTAAGCCAAGAGAGAACTCACATTGAATTGCACCTTTTCTTTTTTTTATTAGCGTGGAAAAATCCCTTATGAATTCGCCACCCTCTCAGGAGAGAGAGTGGGTTATGTCCGACTCGTATGAACTAAAATTCCACGGTATATCGACAGACCGTATTTGTTGGGGCGGCAAGGAATCGTACTTGCTACTCAACCTTGGATATCCGCCTCAACAGTCCGCCTGGGGGAAAGTGACCACTAGGATTCTACCTAATACAGAGAGAGACTGGGTACACTGTCTCTCCTCGTCAGCCGGATCTATGCAATGTTGACTATAAACTCTCCAGGTCACCTCAGGTCTGGCCAGGCTATAGATTGCACCTACCGGCAACACATTTATAGGTGCTTGGTGGCAGATTACCAGCGTATGGATGGTAGCTAACTATGCTGTGGTCTCATTGCGATGGTTTCTTTCATCGAAAGCTCATGCTCATTATAGCGTTTCGAAGATATATTCATCGTCATCCATATAACAATACTATTTATGCTCGTGACTTTGTCCAAGTGGAACTTTATGTAAAAAACAGTGATTAATGAAGACATTTGATTGTATTAATTAATGTATTAGACAATAACTTTTGATAGACCGAATCGATTTTGAAGAAACAAATACTAAATGCTACTCGACAATATGCTTCATAATTTTCTTGAGGTTTTATCTTGAACACAGTACTTTAGCAGTGAAGCGTGTTCATATAAACAGACAGATAAACATTTTTTAAATATTGTAGTCCGGTAAAACTGTTAAGACCTTGTTATGTCAATAGCGTAGTCAGTTCGAGAAAAAAAAATTTGATTACTGATTCCTAGACACCTGCAATTTTTTTTTACAGAAATCTAAAAACTATAGACGTCTATTTATACATTCTTATTATATGCTTAGATATGTATATACAATATATGTCACAAAGATAAATTAGTGAATAGGTTCAAAACACTTATTTACAAATAACCTATCTGTTAATTAAATCATCTATAATGGTATCAGAAAACAATAAAGTGGAGATCAAACGATTAATTAATTTTCGACCCTCAACATAGCCATATTAAAACCAGAATGTAAATTCAGATATTTCGTTTCACATTACAGAACATGTGTGAATGTAAAAATTTACAGTTCACAAGTACTGATGAGTTAATTATTGTTTTGCACCTTAGATGAATTTTGTATTTGATAAATCTTTATTTTAAACTAGCAATGCCCGCGAACTTCATTCCGCCTAAAGTATATTAAAATATGCGTTTTTTTTTTTCATAAAACCTTCCCCTGACAAAAACAAACACAAGAAAAACAGAATTAGCGAAATCGGTTCAGCTGTTCTCGAGATTTGCGCTTAGCAACACATTCAGCGATTCATTTTTATATTATAGATTGCACACTGTTGCTTTGACTCTGAGCAGTTCTGCTCTATTGTGGTTGCTTTTATATTAATTATATAATAATAATCTTCTCTACGCTAATTTTAATAATTTAAAAAATAACTTGTAACATTAAATTTAAAAGTATTTAAACTGTTGTTAGTTACCGCAATGTTCATTGCAATTTTACCTACTAAATTATATTTAACGACTCAAACTTACTCTAGTGTGGCAAGAAATTATGACTCCTAGTTCTTTATAGGTTCCTATAAAGTCAAGTATCTAAAATATACAGTTTAATATATTTGCTGTTAATATTATTTACACTGATTCTATAATGGAAACTAATTTCGTAAAAAACTTGCACGAAACACGATTTTTTAATTTCCAGTTTTTAAAAACCGAAAACAGAATCAAATTTTGCCATCCGTAAGATTTTTTTTAACTGTAACGGCTCAATTATTAAAATTACATGTAGCCTATGTTGAAATGTAACGACTCAATTATTAAAATTAATGTAGCTTATGTAGAAATGTAACGACTCGATTATTAAAATTAATGTAGCTTATGTTGAAATGTAACGACTTAATTATTAAAATTACATGTAGCTTATGTTGAAATGTAACGGCTCAATTATTAAAATTACATGTAGCTTATGTTGAAATGTAACGGCTCAATTATAAAAATTACATTTAGCTCATTTTGAAATGTAACGGCTGAATGAATATAATTACATTTAACTGATTTTTAAATGTAATGGCTCAATTATTAAAATTACATTTAGCTCATTTTGAAATGTAACGACTTCATTATTAAACATTTATATTGTACTAGGGAATCGTGCCGCGAAGCTTGGGCGGGCCTACGCTTGTCTCCTCTGTTCGGCTGCATCTGCCCCAACACACATATGAAGAAACGTTGCGACAGGATCTTCGCTGTCGTGAACCACAACCCGTGTGTCGGTGAGTAAACACCTTTATGTATTGTGCTGAAGTTCAATGTGTTTGCGGGTTCTGAGTGAAAAAAACATTACAATTTAAATACGTTATTATAAGCTATAAATGTGATTTTTAGTTAGTAATATCATATTAATATTTTACTAGTTGCCGCGTGGGTGTAATAATAAAGAAAATTTTACTGTACATTAGAACTATATAATTAAACATAATGGGAGCTGAACGCTAATACTGACAATATTTTTGAAGAATTATTTTCTGTGTCACTAATCAATCACTTTCTATATAGAGATATTTTAACCCATTTTTTTACGATACATTTCGCATACATCGCGTACGAATCCTTATCCTGAGAATTTTCAACACAACAACTTTTTTTTTAATGTAACATATACTTCTTTTAGCGCGTTAAGGAAAAATGTTGAGAGTAATTTTTTACGATGCGCCCGCACACCGTCACGAAAAACCGACACCCTGAAGTTAACTATAGTCAACATTTTGTTACTTTGTATTTTTTCTATTGTTAGTGTCGTTTTTTGTACAAACGTAGAATAAGGCGAAATATAAAATTTTTGAAAAGATTTTCATCTTGTTACACCAAAGACGTATAATTTTTAACGCGTGTACATCAATACACACACACTTTTTTTTCTGAAGTAAGTTCAGCCGTTTTGAAATATTTTTTTTTCGAACTGACTACGCTATTGACGCAGCAAGGTCTTAACAGCTTCACCGGATAACTACCCGTTTTGAAGTATTTCATTTTAATACATTCGGCAATTGATTTTAGTGATGTAAATCTTTATATGGGACGGTAGGGAAAAAAAATCGTTACGCGTTAAATGTAAAGTATGTATAAGTGTCCGTCTGTGTATAGTAGTATATAAGAAAGAGTAAATAAATATATAGTTAAATATTTATAAGCAATGTCATATATATGAATATATAAAGAAGTTTCACTTCCTTCGCGTGTACACATTGATACACGCAATTTTTTTATACAGATACTTTTGACAGCAAAAGTTCTTAGTAAAATTATTATTTTGAATATTATAAACATACTATCTCGGTCTTAATTTAACTAATCACTTTTGGTTAGCAGAAAACCCCTGTTTGATTTCTAGTCGGTCGCCAACTGTTAGTTTTAAAAAGGTCTTGTATTTTGATAACTACTATTTACATATTAATTCACTAATTCTACAAACTTGTACAAAGCCAATATTCCGAGAATCAACCTATTTTAATTTGTAATCCATTTAATGAAGAAAATATCAAAATCTTTTGACATACTTCCGTGTAAATGTTCATGCTACTAGACCAAACAATTAGAGTTATGCGACATAAACAACTAGCCTCTGCCCACAACTTCGTTCGAGTGAAATACTTTGGGCTAACGCCAACACGCAGCGGAAGCTCTGACGAAGAAAGAAAAATCCCGATTTTTAAACATTCTTCATTAGCGCTCCGCTCCTATTAGTCTTAGCGTCATGATTTATAACCTATAGCTATCCTCGATAAATGAGCTATATAACATTGAAAGAATTTTTCAATTCGGACCTGAGATCATGCCCTCCAGCGTCACAACGTCACAAACTCACAAAGTTTACCTCTTTATAATATTAGTATAGATGAAATGAGAGACATTTTTGGCGGCACCTTGGAATGTAAAGGATTTTATGTTTAATTCGTACGTAATATAGTTGGTTACTGTATACAAGTGGATAAGAAGTAAACCACGGAATATCGATTTTGACTTGCCACAAAAACTCCTTGGAAAGTTCTAGCAAGACGGCCACCATCTTGTTAGTTTATTAAAATAATAGCAAGAAACTTGTTGTATTTTATACCTACTCGATAGTGGCAGTAATAATCTACTAGAAAATCTGTCGCCAGAAAAAAATAAGTAATTTTTCTTTTTTTTGGCAACCAATCTTTCAGATTATTGCTGCCATTATCGTGTAATTAATAATATTACAAGCGTCGTGTGATTCTTTCAATATTCTAACAAGATGGTGGCCCCCTTGTTAGAACCATCCAGGGAATTTTTGTGTCATCTCAGATTTTCATACTAATAATAAATAATACCACGGGTATTATTTTCCATTCACTTCACTTATACCCAATAAACTAACTATATTACGCAAAACACCACCAAATTTACAAAATATAGAGTCAAATAACACAAGATTATAAATAAAATATAGATTCTACTACATAAGAGACTAAAATCCCGCCAAAAACGCCAAAATTATAAATTAGATGGTTCCTAATATATAATAATCTGTTGCTAATTGTATAATTTCTAGACCTGTATTAATGTCCTTAGATAAAATGAACTCATACTCACGTAATAGACCTGGAGATGAATTATTATGTTATAGCCAACTACGATTGAGATCACATCCTATAAGAAACCATATTACACAAAGGATCTTAGCTAAATACGTCGTGACTTGAACTGAGTGATTTATGTACACGGATATAGTTAGTATACCATATCTAGATATGATTTGAGGAATAATTAAAATTTTATTGATTATTTTCATTCATTGCCTAAATTGCATTCATTATTGATTGTATATTTCAATTTTTTTTCTCGAACCGACTAACGACCTAACGACGTCTTAACAGCTTCACCGGACTACGCTATAATTCAAAGTAGATACAGTTATTACAACAACTATATGCAATGGATACCAATTTTGAATCGTTAACTGTGTCTACAACTTCACTCTTGTTAATATTGGCTTTTTTATTTTTCGAGATAAAAAATACTATACGTTCTATTCTGTAGCCCGACAACGTGTATGTAAAATTTTATTATGACCACTTGAGTAGTTAACGCGTTAAAGCGTGATAAATAAACAAACTTACACACACATTTACAATATTCGTAATGATATTCATTATTCTGCTATTATTTATCCTTCGTTATTACTAAAAGTGATAACAGTCGAGCGATATTATCCCAACATGCGGATGAACATGCATTATGCGACAAGCAATAAGTGTGGATTAGAGCACTTGACTCTGCACATATTAAAAGTCACGATACAAACAACGAAAATTTTAAATTTCATTATAACTTCTGAATTTTCTAATAAATATAATAGTCATGAGTCATTGTCACGTTCCGCCTGAGCCGAGCGTGCAAGCGAGAGGCGGAACAATCGATATAGAGGCGCGATCGGCCTAAGAGTGTGACGCATCTATCTATATATAAAACTAGCAGCTCCGAGAGACGTTTCCCTGCTCTGGTGATAAATAACTTCAGGGTGTCGGTTTCTCGTGACGGTGTGCGCGTGCATCCTAGAAATTAACTCTCATCATTTTTCTCTAACGCGCCAAAAGAAGAATAAGTTCAAAAACCTTGATAAATCATACACCAAAATCTTCCTCATTGAAAATCCGTTCAGTAGTTTTTGAGTGAGCGAATAAGCAGACACGGTAGGGCACTTTGTTTTATACTATGTAAATATTCAATTGAACTCACAAAAGTATGCTATTTTTGATCAATGTTATCTTATGACGTTATCACGTAATTTTTTTATGATTTCACGTAATTATTTAATATTATTTATGCATTCTAATAAAAAAAAATATTGAGCGTACTTCAGTATGGTTTAACCTGACATATTTCTTTACATCTTCGACCTCAATATAAACTAACGTTTGATTCATTTCTTATAATCTCACCAGAGTTCTTATTGCCACGGCCCGCGATCCCCTAGGCCGGGATCCTAATCCCGCAGTAATCCCGGGCTCATCCCGACGCCGGCGCGTCAACTTTCAATCTCTCACGAAGCCCTTTCATTTCATAAATTGATCGCGACTTCTTTTTGTTTTTTCATTCCATTAACAGTGATTGAGATGATAAGTTTGTAAATGAAACCCCTGGAGTACAACGATTTTTATTACTAATGGATTCTACGGATTACATACTTTTAAAGAAGCAATATTTCGTAGTTTATTTACGACTACCTGACCCGTGTCCTCTTCGTAGGGCAGTAAACATATAAAAAACTACTTTTTGTGACTTAAATATAAAAGTTAGATATATGCTGTAATTGACTTCTTTGTAGGCATTATCAAGCTCTACAACTGTTCTTTAGAACTCAATCATATATCTCTCATCGTTAACGCAGCGTCGGTAAGAAATGTTTTCGTTCGATCGTTTTTTCTCCGACTTACTTTGCAAATCCGACTACCACAAAAAAGTCTTTTTATTTTTAGTGTTAATATATAGCATATGACACTCACAAATAACGTGGCTTTCTGAATAAAAGAATTTTCAAAATCGGTTTAATAGATTACCTACCAGGGATTACTCTCTACAATCTCACGAACTCACAAACTTTACCTCTTTATAATATTGGTATAATTTTTTGTACACATTTTAAAGGTATTTAATTTGAACATGACATTTTGACACTATCAAAGGTATTTAACAATGCAAAAGTGGGTACAATACATAATACAACGTATAATATCTCCATATATTAGAAAAGCCAAAGTCTTGTAGTCTATGTTCATTAATATACTTATGGTTTGGAAATTACTTAACTAATTTACCTAGTTCTTTTTTTTTATCATAGGTTTGTCGTCATTCAAATTAAAATAACTATTGATAGAGTGGACCGATTCTAATGAAACATTAAATTAGTTACTCCTGAGGATATGCTTTATAATTTTTTTGCTGAGGTTTTATCTTGAACTTCAGTACTTTAGAAGTGATATGCGGTCACACAGACAGACAGACAAACATATCTAAAAATGATTGAAATGTATTCTATTACTTATTTCTAGACGCAACATTTTTTTTTCATGAAAATCGAAATACTACATATACGTTAGTTTTCCATTCTTATTATATGTATTAGTAGGAGACAAACGAACAGGTGGTTCACCTGATGTTAAATGATCACCACCGTCCATAAACACCAGCGACACCAGAGGAGTAGTAAGTGCGTTGCCAGGCTGTGTTGGTTGGAAAGGGGGGAGGGAGGGTCGGATGATAGGGGAGGAAATGGAAAGGGGGAGGTGGGCCACCCGCGCTCTGACTGACCGAACGGAACGCAACAATGCAAGCACTATTACTGAACGTCGGTTTTCCATGAAAGGGTGGTACTACCCTAAGCGAACCAACCCATTCATGCTGAAACCAGTTATAACTTTTGCGTTATCCTACCACCTACCGAATATATGAATCTTTTACAGCATTTACAATTTACAATTACATAAAAAAATTGTATCTAATATAAGAAATATTTAGATATTAAAGTGAGCGGAATCAATTTTATTCCGAATAACATTCCAATGAAGTTACGGGGATCAAACTACCAGCTTTAAGTTAGTTTATTACAATAATCCACAGAAAAAATATATTAAATATTAACACCTAACCTAACCTACAAAATACATTTATTTTAGTAACTGGTATAAGCCCATTAAATCTCTGCTTACACTAATAAGCTTAAAATATAAATACTTGAACATGAATAAGTAAATAAAAGTAGTTTGAGTTCAAATTTCCATTTTGATTTGCTTGAAAACTGAAATCTTGAGATATTCGATCTTACTCCTTCGCAATGTATAAACTTGTAGCGATTTATTTATAACATTATTCTATAGTTCATAAAATGCAAGGTTAATATGAAACCAGTACTAAAGTTCTAATGCTGACCAATGCTGTTAGAGTTTCGATTAGGCTTGCAACTTAACAAAAAATTAAATATCTGTTAGTGACGAATTGTAGAAATCAGTTATTTCAACAGTCCTGAGAAGGAAAAGGAGTGCACCCAAATAACACAAACTGAAGAAAAGTCGAAAAAATTGTGAACTTTTGTGAAGTACTAGATGTATTTTTATATTAAGTGTAATTCGAGAAGCGCTTATAAGAACACAAAAAAATCAAAAAATATACCTTTTTGCCTTGACTCCGAACATATAGCGCGTTTGCATTTGCAACAAATGCGTTCCTCTTACTTTGGACGACAATGTATGTTTTCTTTTTTTTTTGTTTCTTATTCTTCTGTTCTGCAGACTCTTGTTCCATATATTTTTTGATTTTGCTTTTGCGTTTGTTTTTTCTATTGTCTGCGTGAAAAGTCGTATCTGTAAGCAAATATTGGGTGTTTTTTATTTATTTAGTACTTTTTAACTTACTTATTTATTTGTTTATTTTTTTTTTAATTTGAATTAAGTATTTACTATTTTAGAGTGTGTAGGTTAACTTGGTAATGTTCAGGTAAGCTATGGTTATTTATTGTAGAGCCGAAAATTGGTTGATCTCTCATTTTTACGGTCGGAACATATATCGGCGAGTATTAAACATTATCATTCTAATGTAATCCTTATAGCTAAATTCCAAGTTTAAATTGGATTTGTGATGAATACTATGGCGAGTATAAATTAAATAGCGGGAAAATATTAGTTTGGCAAAGCAAATTAATTTATGCACAGTTTAGCTAGCTAGTGTTTAGAACATCGGCTGCCGTGATTTAGTGATATTATATTGATATTTACATAAAAGGTGTGACAATATTTATTAATGATATATTACTCGTCTAAATTCGATATTTTTAGTATTAAAAAAAATTCAAACATGGCTATAAACATGGTAAAATAAAACATAGATAATAAATATAATTTTCTTTTGTAAAAAACATCAAATATATAATCTGTATAAAGCTTGAAAATAATCATTCGGATCATCTAATTTTATGCAATTTATTCCGGTACTGTGTGACTCCAGCTTTGAAATCAAACCTTGAGCTATTATTAACAATGCGGTGAGGATAGCTACATAGGTCATGGCTATTTTGTATAGAAAAGGTCGTATAATTAAAATTCAATAACCGAAAATTGGAAGACATTTTAAAGTCTGGCATATGTTTCGTATAATCGATGACAAATTTTCTAATTGTCAGTAACTAACTAGGCGAAACTGGAAAAAGCTACCACCATTTTAGGGTTCTATTACGATATTTTCCTTAACCGAAAACTCTGGCTTATTCAAAAGAACGCGAATTTATGTTTTTTTTTTTTTACCAACTGACTACGCTATTGGCCTAATAAGACCTTAACAGCTTCACCAGACTACTTGCGGCGTGCGCTTAAGGCACTCAACTGATTTTATTTTGACAACTAGCTCAAAGGTGCATGGTACACCTCGCCTAGTACTAGAACCTATGTCAACCGACGCTGTGTACGAATACAGTATCCACTAAGCCATTATCGCTTTTTCATCATGAACCGTGATTATGAGTGTTTTTTTTTTTTCAGAATTTGGTACAAAGGATTAATTTTGGTAAACCTGCGAGCAGCTATATTACTCATTTTAATTTGAAATGAGTGGAAATTGCAAAAATGTAAAAATAAATATTAATTTATAAACGCTTTTCGCTAATAACTCGGGTCAGATCTCAAAGAGTTCAGGTTTGTAATACGAAACGTCGGATTACGGATTAGTGAGATTTAACAAATGAAAATAAATGTAAATCTTCGTATTTCCCACTACAACCTCTGGTAATGGGAAATATTTTCAAGTGTTTGCACACGGTTTCTCTCGAATTAATATAGATTTTGGAAAATGAATACAACCTATGTTACATGCGGATAATATAGCTTCTTATAAGTGAAATAATTTTTAAACTTTGCTAACGTTTTTTGCCTAGAATACTAGAATCTCTATTAACATTATAATAATAGCTACCCACCCCAACTCCGCACGGGTGCAATATAGATATCCATTTTAATAAAATATTTACATCTACATGACATGTATAACGTATATAATGTATTTAATTCGATAAGGAATAATACTGTATTGTATAAAATAGCTTGGCCAATATCACGTAAATATTTTTATAAAAAAAATTAAAATGGTTACTATGGGTACAGATAGAAAATAATTACCAATCAAAACGTGTGCAGAACCGAGGGCAAAATTAGTATTATTATACGACTATTTGAATCGTGTGCTTTGTTTGTACTATCCCATTAAGTTCCTCTCTCGGGCTTTAAGTTTGCGCGTATCAAACTTTGGTCTCAAGAAAATTACGTACTCTGTTGAAACCTGGTAAGGTAATTAACAAGAACTGCCTGTTTATTTAAGACTTCGCAGTTTAATTCTTTTAAGTTTTAAATTATGTATATCTATTGATATATATATATATATATATTTACTTTCACTAAATTACTCTTAGTAAATCATGACTTAGCTTACACTTCTAGACATTTTAACTTATTTTGATTTGCATCTGCATTTTTTAAGTAGGTAGTGAGCCACGCTGCAGCTATTACTGGTTTCAGCATGTATGGGGTCTGCTTGCCCGCGGTACTACCACCCGACCCACAGAAACGCCGACGAGAAGTAATAATGCTTGCATTCTAGCGTTTCGTTCGGTCAGTAAGAGCGCCGGATGCCCGCCTCCCTTCCTCTGACCCCTCCCCTTCTCCCCAATACAGGCTGGCAGCGCACTTACTACTCCTCTGGTGTTGCAAATATTTATGGACGGCGGTGATCACTTAACATCAGGTGACTCGCTTGTACGTTTGCCTTTGATGATATAAAAATATAGTGTAGTGGCAAATGTGGTTGGATAAAACGTTGAACGTCATAGTTTGGAATCCTTACCAATGAACATAAGCTTTCAAAAACGGAAAACATCGCAATGAAGCTAAACATTTTTTTTTATATCATAAGAGGCAATCGAACGGTTAGGTCACCTGATTTTAAGTGATCATCGCCGTCCATAGACACCAGCAACACTAGAGGAGTCGCAAGTGCATTGCCAGCCTGTGTTGGTGTGGAAGGGGAAGAGAAAGAGAAAGCAGGGAGAGGGATGGAGGTAGGCCTCCGGCACTCTCACTGACCGAACAAAACGCAACAATGCAAGCACTATTAATTCACATCGGTTTTCTGTAAGAGGGTAGCCTCTTACAGAGGGGTAGAGAAGGGGAAGGGGAGAGGAAGGGAAGGGGAGGAGTGGGGAAGGGAAAGTCGGGCTTCCGGCACTCTCATTAACTGCATTGCTACTTCACGTCCATGTTACTGTGTGTCGGTTGGTACTACCACGGACGAGCCAACGCATTCATGCTAAAACCATTTTTTTTTTTCAAATGTCTACGCTATTGAGCTAAAACCATTTGTAGTATCAACGTGACTCTACTACCTACAAAGCTATAGATTTTTGGTGCGGCTTAAGCCTGCCTGGATAACTATCGTCCTAATATTAGAAATCTGTTGCCAAGCACCCATAAGAAAGTTCTAGCAACTGCATTTGCCAGTCCATCTCTAAGTTTTGCGTTCTTAACCATTTTAGATCACGTCGTCATTTTGACATCCTCGAATCTATACATATAATAATGATCGTGTCTGTTATATTTTCTTATAAGTTTTTAGATGTTCCTGATAAAAAAAATGTTGCCGATGTCTAAGAATAAGTCATAAAATACATTTCAATCATTTTTAGAATGTTTGTCTGACTGTCTTTTTGTTTGAACATGCATCACTGCTAAAGTACTACGTTCACGATAAAACCCTGCAAAGAGGATCGTAATGTATTTCTTCGAGTAGCATTTAGTTTTTGTTTCATTAGGATCGGTTCACTGTGTCAAAAGTTATTGTAAATTAAATGATGAAAGTGAATGGATTCAATACATTCGGAATATTTGATTAACAACTGTTTTTTTTTTTATAAAATTCCACGAAAATGAAGTTAAGGGGACAGTTAGTACATATATAATGCATTGTTTCCAAACAGTGAAATAAAAAAATTGAGTCGTCACGGGACGCCTGGTAGAGTGAAACATTAAAATTGTTTTGTATAAGTTATATGCATAAAAGAACAGATTACGACAGGAATCAATTATGGCATAATGAAAAGATAAAGCTAAAAAAAATGGAAACAAATGACACAGACTCTACCGCTTCTTTGAAAGCGCGAACGAACGAAAATTTGCAGCGTTTGCTTCTTTGTTCTTTGTATAATTAACATAAATTAGGCGGTCGAGTCAAAAGCTTTGATTTTACGTATTCATCTCTCTAATTCGCTGACATAACGCAATTCCTATTTTGGAGGTATTCTTTCACACTATATTTATAGCTGACAGAAAATGCCACGTGTAATGTGAAAACCTATTAAATACTTGCTTTAAAAAGGTTTCGTGCTAAATGCACCGCGCTCGCCAGAGGCAAGTTGACGATATCCTTTTTTCGCAAATTTAACCTAACCTAACCGAAGCGAGAAAAACAACAAGATGGCGAACTTTCAGCGAGCGTGGTACATTTAGAACGTAACCTTTTTAAAGCAAGTATTCAATACGTATTTTATTTTTTTAGTAATAACACCGTAAGTATCGAAACAAAAGGATTTATGTTGTTTACATACTAATATAACCTTTTGTAGAGACCCTTATCTTAAACCAATAACTGCATGCTAAATGTTCATTGAAATTGTTGACAAAGGAAATTGCTATTGACAACAGAATATACAAGATTGAAATATACCACGCTATATTTTATTATTCACATATCTTTATTATTAACTAACTTTTCCTGCGACTTCGTTCGCGTGGAATATTTACTTTGTAACGTTAACACGCAGCGAAAGCTCTTAAAAGGAAAAAGCCCCGATATTGAAACATTCTTCATAGGTGCTCGGCTCCTATTGTTCTTAGGGTGATTATATATAGCCTTCTTCGATAAATTAGGTATCTAACACTGAAAGAATTTTTCCAATCGGACCAATAGTTCCTGAAATTAACGCGTTCAATCAAACTAACAAAATTTCAAGTGTGTAGTTAACGAAAGCGTTAACTAATTAAGATAATAAAAACACAAACTCGTATTCAAATTAGCTACTTCTAAATCTATAACCAAAAGTACGAAGCCGACAAACTCAATACTAATCTCAAATTTTTTATTTCTAAATTCCGAGAGGTTCATTAATTCACTTAACTGATTTCTAATTTACTCCTCGAGGGGTTTTCAGTGAAAACTTTCTGTACCGAATGTCAGTCAAATGGACGATTCTTCGAAATCTCTGAAAATACATTAAGAATTAACAGTTAAAAGTAATACATATTGGATTGGATTCGAAATTTGTTTTTTTAAAAGCGGTTTACCTACCTACTTTTATATATATAACAAAAAAAATTGACAAATTGTATACGTAAACCTTCCTTGTAAATCACATTATCTAATGGTGCAAACCGCATGAATCATTTAGTGGTTTTTGAGCTTATCACGAACAAACAGACAGACGTGGCAGAGGACTTTGATTTATATTTCGTAGTGATATACATTTAATAGAGGTGTGTCGTTGTACGTACATCACTCAACTTCACGACTGAATAGATTTTATCAATTTTTTTTTCGAACTAACTACGCTATTGGACTTGCTAGAGACCTTCACAGCTTCACCGGACTACTCATTTTGATAAAATAAAATAGTAAACGATAACTACATTTTTATATTTATAATTCTTCTGTCCGTATGTATGTGACTAAGCTCCTCCTAAACGGTTGAACAGATTTTGAAGAACGTTTCTATGTGTAATCCGGTGGATTCAAGAGTTGTTCAGATTCACAATTGAAACCGGTAGTTGGCGCTGTGGTTGTCTTTTAGAATTTTTAGAATTTTTTTATCAAGGCAAGACAACGTCCACTTGGATCGCTAGTTTAATATCAATTTTTTTTTTATATATCAAAGGAGGCAAACGAACTGGTGGATCACGTGACGTTAAGTGATCACCACCGTCCATAGACACTAGCGACATCAGGGACGTCGCAAGTGCGTTGCCAGCCTGTATATGAGAGAAGGGGGAGGGGAAGGAAAGAGAAAGCAGGAAAGAGGAAGGAACGTGGGCCTCCGGCTCTCTCACTGACCGAACGAAACACAACAATGCAAGCACTGTTATTTCACGTCAGTTATCTGTGAGAGGGGTGGTACTACCCCGGAGGAGCCGACCCATTCATGCTGAAACCAAAAATAGCTTCAGCAGGGCTCTACCACCTACAGCAGGGCTCTATCACCTACAAATCAAGTTATTAATATTTTAAATAACTACGATTCTTATCAACTACGTATTCAAGTGATGTGTGTTTTATAACCCTAAAGAAATGGTTCAAAGATGTCGTTCTTATCTTTTTCCCACTATACATAAAATATATTAATAAGCCAGTGAACAAAACAGATAAGCACGCATGATCATCTAGTCTTATAGCAGGTGAATGTTTAGACAGTAGCAATATTTATAGATGACAATCTGCACTCGATTCTCGTTCTAAATAAAAAAATGTGCTTAATATTTGACATAATTATATAGAAACTCACAAAAATTATACTCAATCCTCTAAGCGTGTATGTTAAAGCACAGTCTCAATGACCGTCGGGTGAAGGGAAAGTGAAGCCAATCAATTAGTAAATGATTATTTTTTTGAAGTTTGAACGAACAAAAGGGTT
Organism: Antheraea mylitta; assembly: GCA_014332785.1. Taxonomy (NCBI): domain Eukaryota; kingdom Metazoa; phylum Arthropoda; class Insecta; order Lepidoptera; family Saturniidae; genus Antheraea; species Antheraea mylitta. The sequence continues at coordinate 115,138 of JACEII010000043.1, read as the reverse complement.
TGTTGTCCGTTTTTTTATCGAAAGTTATTAACTCCGGATCACCGCTCGCAGACTTTATCACCGATCATCCGACCTAGGTTTACGAGTATTTAAATTATTATCCATACTTTTTAAATGTTTGGAACAAACTTTACCTCAGTTTCTCTTTGTTTTCTATTAGCATTTGTTTTGATATTATTATTTTATGTGTTAAATGTGATCACGAAGTGTCATATCCTAGAATACTGCAAGTGTATATATAATCTTTCACCTGATATAATTAATCGAGAGGGAGTTACATAATTATAATACATACCTCTAAGCAATACAATATCAAATGTTTAAATGTTTTCTTCCAAAGTTATTATTTAAGGATTCAAAAAAATTATCAGTATTTTTCTAAAAATAGATTCACGTTACCCCATAACTTCAATCGAATATCAAAAAAATCTGCTAACACAGTGGGAAAACAAAAGGAAAAAAAATCCATTGACAATAGACCTTTGTATCCAACACAGTTGACGTAAAACCTTGTAAAAGGCTTTTGTAGATTTTATTCTTTCGCTTTGACTCGTTCGACATTCCCTTACACGACGATTATGGTAATAGATGTAATTCGGGAGTTACGGAGCTTATACAAAATCATGTCATACATATTGTTTTGAATATATCTGTGAAATATCGTTGCGTCTTGGTGAAAGATCTCCGCTTGTAATCGAAATTACGTAAGATCATATTATATTTTATGATTGTAAAAAAACACTTGATGTTTTTTTATACCATAGGAGGTAAACCAACAGGTGGGTCAACTCATGTTACGTAATCATCACCGTCCATAGACACCAGCAACACCAGAGAAGTCGTAAGTGCATTGCTAACCTGTGTTGGAGGGGAAGGGGAGATGAGAGAGGAGGATAAGGGAGAGGGAAGCGGTGAGCCTCTGGCGCTCTTACTGCCCGAACAAAACCCATCAATACAAGCACTGTTACTTCTCGTCAGTTTTCTGTGAGAGGGTGGTACTACCCTGAGTTAGCCAACCCATTGATACTGAAACCAGTTATAGCTTCAGCATGGCTTTGCCACCTGTGATACATGATAATTGATACATGAGATTAGAGATGTTAGGTTTATTCCTGTATACTACTGTTAATTAAATTACAATTAAGTACATCATCTAAATATATAAAATACCAGTGTGATGCTGTTTGTCTACGATGAACTCCAAAACTACTCAACTGATCTACATAAAAGTTGGCATTTATGTATAATTTGCTCCAATTTAAAACATAGGATTAATATTTCGATTAATGATTCCAATATTTGTTTATTACAAATGAAATGATTGTCAATGTTGATTATTGTTAGTTTCATCAGTCTCGAACAGATGGCGCTGTAGATTAGTCTCTTGACAGAAAACTGTAGGATCGACTGTTATAGATACCTCATAGATGGCGCCACGTTTTAATTCTGTACGTCTTTTTAAACTCCAGTTTATTTTATGGTGCACGTAGCGTTATCATGTAATAAAACACATGGTAGGTCTGAAGCTGGAGTTACCGATGATTTCAATGTGACAGTAGGTTTACACCAGGGTTCAGCTTTACACCCTTATTTATTTCTTCTTGTTATGGATGCATTAACATCAGACATACAGGAGGATACACCTTGGTGTATGCTGTTTGCTGACGATATTGTTCTTATTGGTGAGGATGCTACCGATGTCCAGAGTAGGCTGGAAAAATGGCGAGAAAGCCTGGAGAATGTTGGTTTAAAAATTAGTAGAACAAAAACTGAATACTTGTTTTGCGACTTTGGTGGTACATCTATAGCCTGAAATGGTGTATCCTTACCAGCTTGCTCCAATTTTCGGTGTCTCGGTTCAATGATACAAAACGACGGTGGCATTGATAAGGATGTGAGGAACAGGATAAATGCAGGATGGATGAAATGGCTAAATGTGTCTGGAGTAGCTTGTGACCTACGAATGCCTTTGAAACTCAAGGGGAAAGTTTATAAAACTATGATAAGACCGGTCATGCTGTATACATCTGAGTGCTGGGGTACGAAAGGAATGGATGAGAGAAAATTACATGTGGCAAAAATACAATTGTTAAGGTGGATGTGTGGTGGACTAGAATGGATAAGATTAAGAATGAGTTTATCAGAGGAAGTTTGAAAATAGCATCGGTGACAGAGAAGTTGAGAAGTAATAGGTTAGCATGGTATGGGCATGTCATGAGACCGCTGGACGATGAGCCGTCTCGATTCGGAGCGAGCGAGAGAGGCGGCCATCGTCCAGGCCTGGGGACATGTCCCCCCCGGACAGAGATATCGACGCGTCTGCAGCCCGCCTCTGTAACGCTCTCATGGAAGTATGCGACGCGTCGATGCCGCGGAGCGTACACCGTCCGAAGAGGAGGGCGGTGTACTGGTGGTCGCACGAGATCGCCGAGCTCCGTGCGGCCTGCTCCGCGGCCCGGCAGCTGTACGGGCGCAGTCGCCGGAGAAGGTCCAACAGGGACCCAGAGGAGGAGGCCCGGCTGTATGGCGACTACAGAACCTGCAGGAAAACACTGCAGGTCGCCATCAGTCGGGCAAAAGAGCAGGCATGGGAGGAGATGCTCCGTGAGCTGGAAAGGGATCCGTGGGGGCGCCCGTACAATGTGGCGCGGAAGAAGTTCCGCGGCCAGGCACCCCCGACAACGGAGACTATCCAGCCGGAAGTGGTTGAGAGGGTCGTGGGAGCATTGTTCCCCGACCCTCCGGAGCTCTTCCCTCCTCCCATGCCTCCTCCTCAGGCAGTGGAGGAGGTGCTGATTGACCCTCCCCCTGTTACGGAGGGGGAGATGGGGAGGGTGATTGAGCGCCTCCGCACTGCGGGACGCAAGGCACCCGGCTCTGACGGGGTCCCGGGCCGGGTGCTAGCCATTGCTCTGGACCATCTCGGAGAGTGGTTTCGGGAGCTGTTCAGTCGCTGTCTGGCGGTCGGGCAGTTCCCGAGGCCCTGGAAGACGGGGCGGCTGTGCCTGATGGCGAAGAATGGCCGCCCTCCGGACTGCGCGTCCGCGTACCGGCCCCTCGTGTTGCTAGACGACACCGGGAAGGCGCTCGAAAGGATCGTTGCCTCCCGGGTCGTCCGGCACCTAGAGGAAGTGGGGCCGAACCTGTCCGACGCGCAGTTCGGCTTCCGGTCGGGGCGTTCCACGCTGGACGCCCTGACCCTCCTAAAAAAGGTCTCCATGGAGGCGACCTCTGAGGGCGAAAGAATATTGGCGGTGTCCTTGGACATCGCCAACGCCTTCAACAGTCTGCCGCACAGTGTCATACTGGAGGCGCTCCGGTATTTTGGAGTGCCCCTGTATCTGCTACGGCTGTTGGAGGCGTACCTCGACAGGAGAGAGGTCGCCTTCGTGGACGCCAGAGGGCGGATGGTCCGGCGCAACACGGCGCGTGGGGTTCCACAGGGGTCGGCGTTAGGGCCACTCCTGTGGAACATGGGCTACGGCTGGGTGCTCCGCGGCGCGCTCCCTTCTATGCGGACGACACCCTAGTCGTAGCCCGAGGGGGGGGGG
>JACEII010000043.1:90061-111487 GCA_014332785.1 Antheraea mylitta | reverse complement strand
AGCCCGAGGGGGGGGGGGAACAAACAGTTTATTGCGCCTGGCTACGGAGGCTGTAACTCTCGTGGTCAGGCGCATCAGAAGGCTGGGCCTCGAGGTGGCCCTCGAGAAGACCGAGGCCCTAATGTTCCATGGGCCTCGGCGGGGGCCACCTCCGGGGGCCCACATCTGTGTGGAGGGCGTCCGTGTCAGGGTGGGGACCCATATGAAATACCTAGGCCTCACCCTGGACGGACGCTGGCGGTTCGAGCCCCACTTTAAGGGGCTCGGACCACGGATAGTGGGGGCGGCAGGGGCCCTCGGACGACTTCTCCCCAACATCGGGGGGCCGGGTGCCGCCTGCCGCCGCCTCTACATGGGGGTCATCCAATCCATGGCCTCCTACGGGGCACCGTTGTGGGTAGATGCTCTCAGCGCCACCAATATCCGCGCGTTGCGAAATGCGCAGCGCACTTTGGCGTTGAGGGCAATAAGAGGGTACCGAACGGTGTCCTCGGCGGCGGCCATGGTTCTGGCTGGCTCCCTTCCATGGGAGCTGGAGGCGCTAGTGCTGGCCGCCGTTTATGAATATACGGTGGCTAAAAAGCGGTCAGGGGAGCCTCCAGCTCCCAGGGAAATAGAGGAGAGAAGGCGAAGTGAGAGGCGCCAAATGATGGAGAGGTGGAAGCAGGACCTGGCGGACGCGCAGTACGGCAGATACACTATCGACGCCGTCCGCCCGGTCCTGCTGGGTTGGTGTAACCGACGATGGGGCTCCCTGACATTCCGTCTGGTGCAGGTGCTGACCGGGCACGGTTGCTTCGGTTGTTACCTGTACCGGATAACACGCAGGGAGCCGACCGCCGTATGCCATGAGTGCGGCGTTGAACCGGACACCGCGCAGCACACACTTTCTGAATATGCTGCGTGGGAGGAGCGACGCCGCATTCTGGCTGCGGCGGTAGGAGGAAACCTCTCGCTGCCGAGCGTAGTCGCGGCCATGCTCGGTAGCGAGGATGTCTGGAACGCAGTTGCCTCCTTCTGCGAGGAAGTCGTCTCGCAGAAGGAGGCGGCGAAGAGGGTCCGCGAGAACGATCCGCTAAGCGGCCGTCTCCGCCAAAGGAGGACAGGCAGGAGGAGGCGGCAGTTTGAGTTTGGCTGGGGCCCCACCTTCCCATTGCACAGGTCCGGCAGACGAGAAGGAGACGGCCGGTGTGTACCCGGCTGTCTCCTTACAAGACGAGGCCCGGCGGCGGCACTTCTGCCGCTGGGCCACACCGCTGGGGCGGCACGATGAAGTCTATAGAGATCTCGTGCCGCCCCAACAACAGCGGAAGACGTACACCGTGGAGTTTTAGTCCGTGCGAGTCGGACATAATCCACCCTCTCCCCAGGGAGGGTGGGTACCCATAAGGGATTTCCCCACGAAAAAAAAAATGTCATGAGAAGAGATGAAAACCATGTAACTAGAAAAGTGTTGAGTATGATGGTGGATGGATGTACGAGTAGAGGAAGACCGAAAAAGGTGTGAATGGATTGTGTGAAAAATGATATGTGCGTAAAAAGTGTGAATACTGAGATGACATTTGATAGGAGGGAGTGGAAAAAGAAAACATGTTGTGCCGACCCTACTTAGGTGAGATAAGAGTAATGATGATGATGATGTAGCGCTATCATCTAATAATTGAGCCACAACAACACGTGGCCGGATCAGCTAGTTGTCAATAAGATTGATACTACAGTCCTAGTCAATCTTTTTGACCGCTCTAAATGTAGCCGTAAGCTCGGACTTGTTAGTAATATTATCGTCAAGAGTTTATTCAATAAAGAATAAAGTTAAAATATTGGCATTTATTTATCCTTAATGAGCTGATATGTTCGGTGAAAGCCCCTAAAAAAATACCCTTAACTTCTCTCGATGCTATACATAAAATATTATACAATATGAATTTATATGTAAATTTGTGTTCTACTCAACTACGTTCAGAACGGTCAAAAAGTTGGACGTGAACCGTAACTTATCTTTCCTGAAAATTTGAGCTCCGTGTTAAGATAATGATTAATGCCATCAAAAACAAAACTTGTAAAAAAGTCTCGCAACACCATTCTTCTACCGTATAAAGTTGTGAGGTCCATTTCGATTATTTAGTCGGTTATTTTATTGATTCCCAATAAAATACCTTCTGCATTAGGTTATTTCGTAATTAGCTAACCTAACAATATCTTACAGTGACCATATCAATATTAAAAATCTGTTATGTTTTAAATAAAATATATTGACTTCAATACAAGTTTCTAGTTTTATCCACAACGAAGTTATTGGGAGTCGAAAATGGCCTGAATTGCTTCGAGAAAAGATTGGTACGGCCGTGCCGCTTTTTGCTCGACGTAGCAGGGATATGCACTGCCATGCCCCCAGATAAAATTCCATTATAATACTTGTAAATAAACAGTACCGACATACAATTAAACTCACTATTCAGTTGAGTTTTAAATCTACTAATGCTTTCACAAAATATATAGACGTAACTTTGTTTGGTATCTCATTTGTTTTATTTGCACATGAGATTTAAGTTAGCGTTGATAAATGTGATGAGAAAAATTTGCAGTTATGCTAATTTAGAGAAATAAAATGGTGTATATTTAATTCTTGATCTCAATCGTAAATATTATTATAGTAAAATCAGTTATAAGACAGGTTAGGTACTTCAAAGTAATTCGATTCATCATTTGTTTTTACGTTACACTCACCATTTAAAAACTTTTTACCTGAGTATTAATTATCTTCTTAAGCAGCAAAAAGATCCATACCGGTGAACGTCCCAGTTTTAAAATTCAACGTACCCTACCCGGCTTGCTTTCATGGCGTGGGAACACATACAGCTGTACAAATTACTTTCTCCAACTTACCGAGTCCAGGAATAATGTACGCTGCCAAGGCGAACATTGAAAAATACCTTTCAACGATCGTTGTTATGTTCCCAAAAGATAATCTGGAAATAAGAGTTAATGCAGCTTTTATGTGCTTTTCAAAAATCTTGTTCCCTTTTACAATATCATCGAGAAATTGGATATTGCTTGAAACTATTATAAAATATATAATGTATGCATATCTATATTATAAACAGTATAATGATTGTATTTTTCACTCAGAACCCGTGAAATTGTATACTATAAGAAGCGTTATAGTTATAGCTTTAAGTGTTTACAAATGGCAACGCATATAAGTCCACGCGTAACTTACGGTACACTTTACTAATTAACAAAGAATGTTTGATGAGCTCAGTGGCTCCAGGTATGCGCCTTGTGGTACTCCATATAAACCTGTAAAGAATGTTTTTAATATCACTAATAAATAAAAAATAAAAAGACATAAATGTTCTTACAAAAACGTCACTAAAATAAAACATATTATCAAAATAAACAAAATAACACTCACACCTACAAACGCTTATCAAAGAGTACTAGACTCAATTTCAATAGCCGTCAACGTGTTTACTTAGTTGTTTTACGTATGAGTTTTATTTTTTTCTTCTGTTCCTTTTTTCTACAAGCCTATTTTATTTAACACAATAGATGCCTAGGCCTTAGGATTGAATTAGATCACGACTTTACCACACCAAGCTGTTCCTTTGTTTCACCGGACACCGAGCTTCTTTTTAGTGTACTCCTGACCTCACACACCGTACATGCCCGCAGTTACCTCAACTCTTGGCTTCCAATACCTTGGGTCTTCGATTATACAGCATTTGGATTATAGGGATAGCATACTCTTTCCTCGTCTACCTTATCTGTATGAGGACTCTCAAAGGATTATTACTTAGAACTCCTTTGAGGGTAATCGTAGTGCGGCACGGGTGGTCGGCGTTGGTAGCTGTTGGTAACGTGGTTGTGGGGCAGCGGTGGCGTGGGGTGAGTGCCCGCCGGCGGTTCGTGCACTGTTCGAGGGCCCACGGAGACCGTCTGCGCGCGCACCGTCCCTCACACGCTATGCCGCCCCCGACGGCACCATACTCCTTCTCACCGAGAACGGCACCAGGCTGATGACACGCGCTGCTGCCGCCAGCCTCCTGCGCGCCGCTCTCCTCTCCCCGCGACCCCCTCGGCCCCGCCATGGTGAGCCGCCGCCGCACCCTCTCTTCTCTTCTCTCTCTGTGTATCTCTGTCGAAAACCGTCGCCTTTAGTGTTGCACGCTTCGCACTACGCCTTTTAAAGCAGGAGCGTGCCCTTATATACAATAACATTGCTTAACAAAGTTCTCAAATTGTCATAACTAGAAGATAATATACATAAATTGTCCTCGAGATCTTAGATAAAAGCAATTTAATTATGACGTTTTACTTCCCTGTGTTAATTTAGTCAAGTATGATATTGTATACTACTAGTTAATAAAACTGTGTTACTTAATTCGCTGATGAATACGCTCCTACTTTATATTTTTGCATGCTTCCGTTACTGCTATTTCCTTCTCCTTTCCACCTTAAACTTTTGAGAGCTTAACGTACTCGACAAGGGTTTAAATGTGGACACTACCATTTGCATGAATGCATGTTTCTTTCTGCATCTGTTTTCTACGATCTCTATGGTTACTGCGAGGCATAGATTTGGCTTTGATAAAATAGTACGGGCGGGACTGCCAATCGAAGGCGATAATATAGTTTTTGAGGGCTAGTTTCGAAAATCGTAATTTTTTGTACGTTAATTAAACTATTTTACTGATATCCTTGTTGATTGCTTTTATAGTAGGGTTTTTATTATCGATGTCTGTGATCCGATCGACCGGCGCGATCGTCTCTTATGCTCGTTTGAGTCCCGTCGCGCTATGGCTCGGTCGCCAGCCTAGCCAGAGCTAAGCGGTTCGATGGCTGAAATTCCAGTAAAGCTGATGTCGGACGGAAGAATCGCAAATCGGAACGGATCAGCTGTGACTTCATGGATCGGTGGTATGTCCATAACGCAAGATGGAAACGTTATAGCACCGGACAAAATAATGACCCACATCCATCGATATGCAAGTCCACACTACAACCCACATGGGCATCATTACCATCGGTGGAACCATGAGCCAGGGGGCGGCGAAGAACCTCTCTATGCAACCAAGACAGTCTACGGAGCTGGATACATTGATGAAAACCGTACGTACCGTTGGCATTATTTGGACGTAACTCTTCTAACACTCGAAACCTTTTCAAGGCAATCCATGATTCCTTTAAATCCCCTTTGAAATAAACACATGAAAATGGATATTATTCCTTAACAAATTTCTTTAGACGTATCAGTTAACACTTTATATTTAGTAAACCAACCATAGACATCGTAGGCGACACCTAATGGGATTGCAGTTTGTACAGTTAGACAGATGTTTATGTAAATCTATCAGAATAATGTTCTAATTCATCGTTAGCATTACATGTTTGTTTATTTCGAGTGCTCTTTTCTTGTCCCCTATTATTATTATTATTATTTCGTAATATAATTGAGCACTTTAGTTTAGACTTTCCACATTTTTATAGTATAACATAGTCAAATAAATACACGAAGTAAAGCTTTGCGTAGATAATTTATTTAGAAAAGAGGCTTTAGTCACCCTTTATCTATTTCCTAATTCAAACTTAATCGGCTTGTTAAAACATCTATCAAATAATCGATTACTCTTTTCCTGGTAAACACTTTACTGGGTTCAGTATTAAAAGGATCATTTAGAAAAAGTGCTGTGTCACACGGTCTTCGCGAAGCTTTACAATTTATATGAATATCTTCGAATTTGTCACATTCATCAACAAATGCAGTATTAGGACAACATTTAAAATAATACTCTATCATAACGGCTCTAATGTCGACTTTATCAGTGCATGATCTTTTAAAGGTTTTATTAGGTTAAACAAGAAAATGAAATTAGGTATTATAATAAGAAGTTTACACACATTTTATATGCATGACAAAATTCTGCGAGTCAAAGGTATTTATTGATACTCGTTTCATATTGATTAATTTGAACAGTCGCTTAGAAATAAAACATTTCTTAATTTACAGATGAACCTAATTTTAGAACACTTATTATACATACCATTTTAAATACATCCAATTAATTTCACCGACGTAAACAATTTGAAAAAAATTATAAATTATAATGACATAAACGCAAATTTATTTTGACGACTGCATTGTTACATAAGTATGTCAAATTATTTCAAAGATGTTAGCCGAATCCTATATTTAATAGAGTCATATTAAGAATGAATTAACATTTGAAATTATTTGTCATACTAGTAAATTCAACCAAACGATTTTTTAATAAGTCTGAGGCGACGTTTAAAAGCATGATTAAAAAATTACATTCGCTTGTATCGTAAAATTCGTATCCATAAAACATTATAATTATTGAAATTCATCACGTTTTATTCGCAACTACCTCCCTTGATTGATATTTACCACAGATTTATTATTAATAATTCCAATTATTTTTATAAACACCGTTGTATAAATGTATGGCATGAACGTATGTATAATAAATTAATTTTTTTTTGTTGTTTTTATTAAATATGATATTTAACATTACGGATTTTTAAATATGTTTTAATCATTCAACTTTTTTTATTATTTTATACGTGTAACATTACTTATGATAAATATAACAATACGTGTACACGCACTTAAAGCACAAACATATTTTTGTAAGATATACTTAAAAACTATATAAAAACATTCTAAGAAACAGGCACTATTTTTAATCTTTAGATCCCTAGAGTATTATATATCAAATAATTCTTTATCGCAACTAACATGACGAAGATTGTATTCATAAATATATCAAAGTACTACAATATAATAAACTATGTCAATTAAAATATTTTCAAACGTACCGTGATTCTACAATGGATCTGCCCGTAAATAAAACATTTAAAAATATGATATACTAGCAGAGCCCGCGTACTTCATTCCGCCTAAAGTATATTACAATTTAGATTTTTTGACGTGACAACGTCTTATAAATTGGTTTGCCGGGTGACACTTCAAGAAATTGCGTTACGCTCCGCTCACGTTATGCGCTCACAATGAGAGCGAGTGAGAGGCACGCGTCCCTTCCACTCGGGCATGGTTAGCCCGCCTAAGAGCGAGAGAGACTACTATACGAAAATTATTTTACCACTCAAAGTCGTTGTCACGTAAAACTTTCGCCCGTATACCGACTTTACAGGCAACCAATATTTTTTTTGCATAAGATCCTCCTTACAACATCAAACACAACAACAAAAGAATTAGCGAAATCGCTTCAGCTGTTCTCGAGATTTGCGCTTAGGAACACATTCAGCGAACCATTTTTATATTATAGATAAGTTGTTACAAACATATGTATACTTTGACAATGGTGATTGCGATTTTATGAAGCAGTAATAAGAAACAAAACCTATGTTGCAAGCTTTAAAAGCAGGAACCCAGACACGTCATAATATAGAAAAATTGGACGGTGGTGTTAACACTCATGTAATCCTATCTAAAAATCTAGGGTATGAAAGAATTTGAAAGGAGGAAGAAAGAAAGAAAGAAATACTTTGTTGTTGGAACAACCATACAATTAAATTAACTTACACAAACTGGTTACACAGAAAAGAAATAAAATACATTTGAAAATAAAAAATAAATGTCCAATAATTCGCGAACCCATCCAGCAAATAATGTGCAATACAAATAGTACTGCAGCGCTGATTTTCGATGGAAGCCTGTATGAAGATAATCGAACGCTCAGTCGGTCATAATAGTGTTAATACAAAATTTAAAACGAACAAAAAAATAATACAGACACACAACACGTCACGGATGATCACACAAAGAAGGTATAACTAATGTAGCCACAAATTTAAGACTAAATATAAGAAATATAATTTTAGAAAAAAAAAAGAAAAAACAAAGTACACACTAATAAACAGAGCTTACAATAGAACTGCGTGAATATGTTACTTTAATTATTCAGCTTGAAGTTGCAATAAGTATCATAATTTATATAAGTATTTGCTGCTTAGAGTTAAAATTAGGGGGTGCGAGTATTCGAATTAACGAATTATTCGATAGTGAATCAAACATTCGAACTATATTCAATTAATTCAAACTATTGTAACGATTTAAACTAATTAAATATTTATCGAATACTAAATAATTATTAATATACAAAATTAGTTTATTAGATTCTTCTGTTAATCAAATGAATTTCAATGAAACTAGTTTAAAAATCTATAATAAATAAGAAAGGGCGCTGTTTATTCTATAAAATTATTTAAGTTTTTATGCACAAAAAAAAAGGGGAAATGTATCTTTCCCTATAACTATCTAATACTCTAATATTTCCTTCTTGTTTTAAAAATATTCGAATAATTAATTCGAATATTCAACTCAAAATTCGAGTCGAAAAACATTATTCGATTCGAGCATTATTCATATAACTATAATGAAAATCATAAAAACAAAACCACAACTTAAATTCCAACGATGGAACGGAATGATTAGTATTTTCATGATTGCCAATATTCAAACTTTCATAATATGGAAAGGAAGACTTTTCGGGTCACATACGTGCCTATAACAATACAAAATAGTACTACAATTCAAATGAATTGTTGATTTTAATCATTACACTATTAAAAAAGCAAATTCTAATAGGAGCGGTTGATGCTTAGTAAATAAAAGTATGAAATTGTTCCGGGGCTCACGTACAGATTTCAAGTGGTAACCAAAAATAAAAGAATCAGAATCAGCCTTATTTCAAATGTTACATAAACAAACTATCATGCAGACAACTACACTAATACTGACGTTTCTTAACTCCATATATAAATCAGTTTAAAGCAGAAACAAATTATCTATGCAATAATAATAAATGCATACAACTAACAGACACGTCAATTACAAACCAAGAAACACTGTACGGATGTTTTCCCAAAACAGCTCGACACAATCCCAACTAACTCATAACAAACAACCAACAGAGAGGATTGGCAAAGAAAACGGTAAATCAGGTGACGAGAAGGTGGCCCTGCAGTCGACGTGCCACGTCGCGTTGGACGCTTGCATTAAGGACAGCGAGTGCGTGACGTCATTGACACCGGTTCTCCAGAAGTGTCACTCTAATGACTGCGACAGGGAGGGATGTATGACGGCACTACGAGGATTCTACAGGAAGCCTGGCGTCGAATGGAACACGGAGATCGCTTTCTGCTTATGCAAGTTAGTCAATAATCATTAAAATAAATTGTTAACGTTCATGCATATTATACATTTTTGCCGTGACTAGGTTAGTAGCAAAAACTAAATAAGATAGCCCATAATTCATCCTGGTAAGCAATGTGGTTCTCATGGAAAATAAAAATCATTTTCTGAGAAAGTCTCTAGTATCACATACATTTTATAATGAACTTCGAACAAATAAAAATAAACATATAAACATGTACAATTTTTCACTTAGTTTTTTTTTTGGGCGTCCATTAATTATGAGAGGGAATCGGGGGAGAGAGGCTCAAGCCGTATCTTACTAAATCTCCAAGGAGGTGAGAGGGGATTTCGGCAAACATCGCGTTTTTTTTCGGGCAAAGTAAATGTAAAAATTGTAGAAAAGTAATTTAATTTAAACTAAAACATACTTCTAGTCTTTTCTAGTTTAGTCAAATCTGACACAATTCTTCTATATAATATAGATGTTAAGTTATTTATTACTGATATATTGAAAGGTAATAATTGTTGTAATTAAATGGCTGAAAATTGCGTTTTTTTTTTTAATAAATCCAATGCATTTATACTCAAAATTCAAATGTTTATAAATCTCACAACAGATGATTAGGGACGGAGGAAGGGGCGAGACAAATCTCACGATATCTTGGCCGCGGCGAATGAGGTCAACAATTTTTAAAAAACGCCTTTCCTAATTAATGGACGCCAGGGATATTGGTCCGAAAATAATGCTAGGAATAATTGGTGTTTTCTTCTTCAGAAAAACTGACAACCGCGAAGACTCTTGCATGAACGCCCAGGAACGTCTCCACCCATCTTGTGCCCAGCGACCACCGGTCGGGTCAACTTTACCAGCCTGTCATACCCTCGCTCACGAGTGCCGCGAAGAACCGGAATGCAGGTTCGTTATTTCTGACCCTAATTTAAATAACGAAGCTAAATCGGTGGTTTGCACCTGTCTAAGAAACAGACGAAAAGTTTCTATAAGATTAAAAGTAGGAAGAAAGTCTATAGCTCGCATCATGTATCTTTGCTTTCTGTTCTGTGGACGGCGTGTTTTAAGCTTAAACTCTTTTTATCTCCTATAGTTCGCTCGTGGCATCACCAAAATCAAACAAGGTCCTATGGCATTGGTACCCAACCTTTTAAAGGGGCCACAAACACGTTTCACTCATGGTGTCGCGGGCCGCAAACTGCAAATATTTAAGTTTTATAAAAAAAAACGAAAAGTCAAATTAACAACCTATTAATGTAGTGAAAACGGTCGTCCAATAAAATCTTGGTATAGCCCTTATATCCTAATGAATGCGGTCGAACTGTCTGGGATATGTTTAATTTATTCAGCATGCTCATAGTTTTTCTAATGGACACGTTATTTAAAATAATTGAAAATAAAGTATCAGCGGATGGGCTAATTACGAAGACCCGACGTGCCGCAGGTTGAGTATAGCTGTCCTATACCGTTAATCTATACTAATATTATAAAGAGATAAAGTTTGTGACGTTGTAGGGGGAAATCTCAGGAACTACTGGTCCGATTGTGAAAATTATTTTACCAATAGAAAGCCACGTTATTTGTGAGTGTCATGGGCTATATATTATCATTAAAAATGCAAAGACTTTTTTGGGGTAGATTAGCAAATTAAGTTGAAGAAAAAAAATCTTACGAACGCTGCTTTAACGATGAGAGAATTAGGATTGAATATTAAAGAAAAGTTGTAGAACTTTATATAACTTTTTTATTTTTAAGTCACAAAAAGTAGTTTTTAAAAATCTTTGACGCCCAACGAAGTGGGAACGGGCAAAATAGTTCTATTAATAAATATGGCATCGGAGTTTTAGGCGTGATTTTGGTCCGTCATGTAGTTGATTTTTTTTAAATTCATAATCTTCTGTTATTTGACTTTATATTTTGTAAAATTGGTGGTGTTTTACGTAACACAGGTCTGTTATTGTGTTTAAGTGAAGTAAATGACAAATAATACCTCGGACTATGAATTCTGAGATGCCACAAAACTTCCAGGATAGTTCTAACAAGGGAGCCACCATCTTTTTGGAACATTTAAATAATCACACGACACTTATTGTGTAAAATGTGTTGTAATCTGCATTGAAACAAAACATTGGTTGGCGAATATTTCTGCTGAGTCGAATCAAAAAAAAAGAAAATGGCATTTTTTTACTAAGAAATCTTTACTTCTATATTTTTAAATTCCGCATTGCTATTGTTGATTTTCCACAAATTGAAAAATTGACTTTAATGTTTACTTTTTCTATAATTAAGATGTATTAAATTTTTTTATATTGTAAATAATTACTGCTATAAACATTAATTGTTTGATAATTTGATTATTAGTTAGCATAGAATCTAAATTTCTGCAAGTTTAATTTTTACCCACAAGAAAGTTTAAATCCTTATAAGACCTCTTCATTTTTTTTTCCACATATCTCTTGAAATTCATCTTAGCGAAATTCTACTACATTATTTGTCAAATCAATATTACTTTTTAAAATGATATTGAAGTACAGTCATAATAAAAGTATGCTTTTATATTTAACCTACTTTATTACAAATACAAATATGTATAGAAAATGAATATTAAAAAGGTTTAAAAGATTTCTAAAGAAACAACAAATTCAACAACAAATCAGATTTCCATTGTAGTACACAGTTCAGTTATTACGTACACAAACCTCTCTCACAAACGAGTTAGCAACGGCCGGTTGAGTTTTCAGCAAAACGAAACGCGCGGACAAAATTCAATCTGAACGTAGACTATTTAGAACTTTGGTATTGACTTCACCCTTTTTGCTCACGTTCATTTATTTCAAAGCTTCCTTCGAAAACCTTATAATAATATTGTTATCCTTTAACAGATTTTGATTTAAATGTTGGAAGCTCTTAATTTTTTTTTTTTTCACTTTGCAACTATTCATCTATGTCTGTACTTTTTAAATATTTAAGAAAAAAATGTTGCATGTGTCTAGAAATTAGTATCATGTTTAGAAATGACCATCTGTCTGTCTGTTTGTATGAACACGCATCATTGCTAAAGTACTGAGTTCACAATAAAACCTCAGAAAAAAGAAAACTATAAAGCATTATTCTTAGTGTTTCATTAAAATCGGCTCACTCTATCAAAAGTTATGGTAATTTGAATGACGGCTCGAGGTAAGTACGAGAAAAAAGTTGTAATCTACGAGTATATTAATATTATAAAGCTTATTTGTTTGGTTGAGCGCGCTAATCTCAAGAACTACTGCTCCGATTTGGAAAGAGCACCAATGAAGAATATTTCAAAATCTGGGTTTTTTTTTCATTTGAGATCGTCCGCTGCGTGTTAGTTAGCTCGAAGTGACTATTCCACGCGGACTAAGTCGCGGGCAGAAGCTAGTTTCTACTAAATAGACAAAATTAGGACAGGTCAGTAGCAGCAGCTGCTGCAAACGCTGGAGGGGGAACCTTGGGGGTGCCCGTATCGACTCGTACGCAACAAGTTACGATTCTGGGCGCCCCCGGTGACGGAGACCCTCCAGCCGGAGGTGGTGGCGAGGGTCGTGCGAGAATTATTCCCCGACCCTCTGCCGCTACTGCCTCCTCTCATGCCTCCACTGGCGGAAGTTGGGGAGGTACCTGACTGTCCGCCCCCAATTACGGAGGAAGAGATGGGGAGAGCTGTCGGCAATGCAATGCAATGCAGCCGGAGGGCTCATCCCTTTATTGCACAGGTCTGGCGGACGAGGGGGGGGCAGCTGGTGTGTGCCCAGCTGCCTCTCTATAGGCGGCCACCTTCCGCCGAGTGGACCGTTGGGGCGGCTATCTAAGGGGAATAGCTTAGACCGATCCCTTGTCACCCCAACATCACGGTCTGTCGGTACACCGTGGGGTTATAGTCCGTGCGAGTCGGACATAACTCACTCTCTCCCCCGGGAGGGTGGGTAAGGGATTTCCCCAAGTTAAAAAAAAGGTCAGTAGCAGCAATTTTTTTGCTAAGTATTTTAATGACGAGATTTTTCTCTAATGTCATCAATACTTAAAAATTCTGTAAATTGTTTTTCTATACGTTCGAGGAACTGAAATTTTCATTTATAAGTCTCTGTTTGTCAAATACTAATAATATATATTGGAATAGAATAATAAATTTTGTACTCCCAGTAATAGTCCAAATTCGACCACTGTAACGTCACCATTTAATGTAATTATCTTAAACAATAAACATAAATTATCGAAAATTAATAACTATCTATGAATATTAGATTCGATTCCATATATAGACGTATACTAATGACTATTTGGTCATTCGCGTACGTTTACTCTTTTAACTTGGTTACACTATCCGGTAAAAGTAAAGAAAAACGTACTGAGGAATTCTGGAACGTCACCTCGCTTCACCTCACCTCATTTCACCTCACTCCGCCTAACCGCAGGCCGGTGACCTACGAGGGCGAGAGTCGAGAGGTGTCTCTATATTGACAGGCGGCGGCCCCAACAACTTGAACCTAGGATGTTCTTGTTGTATCACCGTATGTCAGAAAATACCGAATTGTATATTTCTCTGTGTTTGAGATCTCTAATACGTCGTAAGCTGGCCTGGTGATTACGCCCGTATCTTCCTTTAAACTCTGTTCGAAAGATTTTTTTTGAAAAATGAGACACCAAAGTTTGAAAAAAAAAAATTAACTTATTTAACTATATATAAAAGTGAGTGAAACAGAAGACTAGGAGGGCTTCAAAAGTATTGACAAAAATTGATAGATTTACTTTCAGTTGTTCATTTTCTAGTAAGGAAAATTCACATTGTCTTTGATACTACAGTCGTGCGAAGCCGAGATGGACAGGTAGTATGTATTAAAAATGATGCCAGAGAGACTATGACACAATTTATTTCACCATGCCAGTTTTAACATATTGCTTTTTACATTCATCTATCTAGAAGTTTCCATATAATATTTGTACACAGATTTGATGACAATCGTTCGTTTGTTTCTAACACTTTAATCAAATTCATGTGCTTACCAATTGATACGAACTAGCTCATAAGTGATTGAGTGACTATTACTCAATTTTCAATGTTCTTTCTTACAGAGTCTAGTCTGTGTTGTGTTTCTATGGTAAAATAATTAGTAGTTCATATTTTCACCAACATGCCAACACAAACGACTTAGTCACGGCTCAATGAGGAGTGAACAATATGGTGCGAATAGCAATCTGCAATTGAGTGTAAACTGGCCCATAAACCAGACGTGAGCCGGCCTATACTTGAGTGTTACTTATGCATATTAATAACATAATATGTTATCTAATGAAGCATCGTAGCTCATTACTAATATCCTAAACACGAATGTGAGGTTATTTATTTCGCTTTCACGGCTTAACCACTTTATTTATATTTGTGGGTCGTCACCTCCTTCTTCTTCTTACCCTTATCCCATGTAAGTAGGGTCGGTACAACATGTTTGTCATGTTGTGATGTATGCTTTGGCTTAATTTTTACGATCGGCCGCCTGCCCGTCATCAACTCTCCTTGGGATTATTTTGTTGTATCTCTATATGTTTATGATTATTATATATAATTACGAAGTCTAATAGGATCTTTTAGCTACACAATTTTCCTGTAGGCTTCAGTTAAGACTATGTCCGACGACTGCATTTTCGTTTTTTTTTTTTCAGTATTCGCGAATTCAGAACCTTTACAGTACTTTCAACTACACAAGCTATTGTACCACTGTTTTCGTACAAAATTTTCGGGTTAATTACTTACTGGTTTTTATTCAACGTTGGTGACTGTCATAACAGTTTTCACATGCGCGGCTTCAACATTTTGTATCACGTAAATCGGTATATATTGACTGAAATGAATAAAGTTGATATCTTTCGGGGTATTAATATAAAATAAGATACAGTAAACCATTATAATAACATAAAATATTAAAACCATGATATAAAATAGATTTAAAAAAATGGCATGGGTCATTAACATGACAATACATTTATAAAGCTACTAACAGTAGCACTTTTGTGGTTGAATGGAAAGGCAGTCATTTTTAGACAAAACCACGGCATACTCCAACCATAAATTAAATGGTCTAACCAGGTTACTACGGGAAATTCACCACCGCGGCTTTTTTGACTCGCACTTAAAGGACCGATTTGGTGTCGAATAGAAATAATTTACCTAAATTTTTGATCCTTTTATCTCAGCGGTTTTCCTCCGCTAAAAATGGATTTTTTATTTAAGAATCATTTTTTTATATCTTGCACTACTAAGAATTAGGAACAAAATCATTATTAATGATTTTTTAATTTTTCCTGTGAAAATAAAAATAATATCTAGAAACTAAGTTTTTTTTACAATTTCGAAAACCATTTGAGATAACAGGCTAAAACTGTAAGTGAATTAATTTATTCGAACTATTTTACATATTTAGATATTTGACATAATAATAAAACTACTAGGAAACTGTAACATGAAAAAAAAACCTAAAAGTAGTCATTACTCTAAAACCATAATTTAAAATATTATGAAAACAAATACAAAAAGAAAAACAAAATTATTGAATGTCGTGAAATTTTACGTACACTAAATTAAGAGTACAGAAAAGTACATAGAATACTTTTTTAATGCAAAACAAGTAGTGTTCCCGAGTGATTATAGGTGTTTTTTTATATCATAGGAAACGAACATGTGGGTCACCTTATGTTAAGTGATTACTACCGTCCATAGACACTTGCAACACCAAGGGAGTCGCAAGAGCGTTGCCAGCCTATGTTGGGGGGAGGATGGGAAGAAAAGAGAAGGGATGGTGAGGGTGGGCCGCTTGGGCTCTCACAGACCGATCGAAACGCAACAATGCAAGTACTGTTACTTCACGTCGGTTTTCTGTGGGAGGGTGGTGCTAACCTAGATGAGCCGATCCATTCATGCTGAAGCCAGTAATATCTTCAGCGTAGCTCTACCACCTACAACATTTTTACATTACAGCAAGTTAAGTCGTGGGCAAAAAGTATTCGCAAATACTTCATTACAGATTTACCCTTTATGATTGAAACTATAAAATCTTGAAAAAGTATAACATGGTTTGAAAGGAGTATTTATGTATGGAAAATAGAATTAAATATTTTCCATAGTACGACAAGAATTTAAAAATTTGCCACCCTGTGCTTTAGTCCCGAGAGACTCTTGGGTAGACCCAGTTCTGTTTCAAAATCAAAATTAAAAACACTTTATTCAATTTAGGCTCTAAGAAGGCACGTATGAACGTTAAAGCTATCAACGGTTCGGAAAACAAGCCAATCATCGAGAAGAACTGGCAAGAAACATCGATCTGGTTTATCTTATGTTTAGAATATATTAGGTACATGTGACTAACGTTTTAATGAATACACAGAGATAAGTCAATTCCAGACATCACTATCGTTCATATACTGATCCACTCTATAAAGCTTTTTGACACCAAAACCTGCTCGACATGGCTCTTAAACTTACAATCCGGCAAATAGGTAACTTTGTTTTTTTTTTAACTTTTTGGGACTTTGTTGTAAAACCTAAGACTATTTCCCAGAAAACTGTTACTGGTTTTACGGCTATATTTTTTTATTCGAAATGACTACGCTATTGGCCTAGCAAAGTCTTAACAACTTCACTGGGCTACTAAGGCGAGCGCTTAAGGCACTCAGCCGATTTTATTTTACAACTACATCAAGGTTGCACGGTACACCTCGGCTTAGGCTGTTGTCTGATACATTCGATTCGCAACCTATATGAGCTACATACATATATGAGTTGTTGAAACATGTATGTATACCAAGCATACATACCTCAACAACTCCTATATATATTTCGTATTGGATAATTTTCTAAACTAATTCAGTTCGATAAGGGAAAAAAATAAAATCTTCCACTTTCATGTGTAAGCGTGTATGCGTTCACGTGTGTTGAGGTATGTGTAATGTTGTTGCAGTGATGTACGATTTTATGTTACTGTATCGCGCGAGCTGCGCACTCAAGGGCTTCACGCCGAGGGAACGGACCTAGGCTTGAGTCGCTGCCAAGGGGTGCCTAATCGGGTGGTTTTTACGTTTACAGAATTCGTCTTGAGAATTACGAACAATGGTGTGCTGTTGATGCCGTCACACAAGGTTGTGCCGGATCGCCTGCCGCCTGCCGAGCTGCAGTTGTCGCCATCTTGGGTACCCAGTTGCGTGCCGCTTGCGCTTGTCGTGGTACCGACTTTGCACAGTTATACGACTGCCTGGGTTGGCAACGGCTGCTATGGTTAAACCCTTGTGTTGGTGAGTGAACTATCATTATTGATTTTTTTTTTCATTTAAATCGAAATAGATTAACTGCTTTCTTGTTTAAATATTTATTATTGTTTGAAAAATTAATCCGATAAAACATTAGATGAGGAGATATATATTTAAAAAAAAACACGCGAGTAAATAAACGCTGTAACACTTGGTTTTTTAATCACGCCTGGCTAGCTATTACCACCCTCGAAATGAAAATCTGTAGTCAAGCACCAATGGACGTATTTCGGCAGTCGCATTTGAGAACCGGGCCCTTTAGATTTAGTGTAGCTACCACTATCTACACTATCTTGGTCCTAGTTAACAAATAACATCGAATGAGATTCTGTTAAGCGATGAAATAAAATATATTAAATTTGAAACTAAAACTAAACTTTGTACATATAATTTTGATAGACTCAACCTTTTTTTATTGTTAAAGTGATAACTCTATACCTTCTGATAAGTACGAGTACAATGCAGTTTATCTATGTCAAGCGCCTTCTCGACGACCATATTGAATAAAGTAGTTTTAATTGGGATTCATTTCCTCTAGTACCATTATTAAACTCTATACTTATATTAATATTATCTTTATGCAAACGTATAATATTTCAAATATTTTTAATTTCCAAAATGACGACGTTTATCTCGAATATATCCTGCATTAATAACGACACTAATTATATTGCTATAATTAAATACGAAACAATGCGAGTTTATGGCTCATATTTAACTTTTTTAATATTATATGAGGCAAACTAGCAGGCGGGTCACCTGCTGTTGTTAAATGATCACCACCGTCCATAGACACTAGCAACACCAGGGGAGTCGCAACTGCGTTGCTAATCCGTGTTTGGGAGAAACGGGGAAAGGAACAGAGAGGAGAGGCGAGGGTAGGGGAAGGGAAATGGGTCTTCGGTGCTCTCACTGACGGAACGGAACGCAACAATACGAGCACTGTTACTTCATGTCGGTTTTCTGTGAGAGGGTGGTACTACCCCGGATGAGCCGACCCATTCATTTTGAAACCAGTAATAGTTTCAGCGTGGTTCTAACACCTACAAATGTAACGCAGTGAATTTTACATTCATTTGCTGCTCTGATGGTTCAACCATCTATAGGCTGCGGTAACGGCTTAACATTAGGCGGACCGCATGTTTGTTTGCCACCAACGTGGTATTGTATTATTTTAGTGGAATCTCAAAGCGACTACCACGTGAAAACCTACGGCTCCCTCCTCACGACTACTCAATTCGACAACGGCATCAGGTACATCACGGTGCCACCAGAATCTCCGATCTACCACCGCACAACTACTCATCACCATCGTCATACCACCCAACATGGGAATGCACAGACCGACCGAACTGAAGTAAGTTTTTTTTAACCATAAATTACAAACGTAAGATTTATTACATAGGTACCAGACTAGGACACCCTCGGTAGCGGCTCAAGTCTAGGAGTCCTTGAGTACGCTGCTCCGACGATACAGTGACACGAAATCTTACATCACTGCAACAACATTACACCCCCACACATGCATGCATACATGCTTACACATAAAAGTGGAAGGGTTTGATTTTTCCCCCTTATCGAAGTAAATCGAAGTTCAGAAAAATTACCCAACACAAAATACATTTAAGTGTTAGTAAGGTATGTATATTGGTATACGTATATACTCTTATAAGTATAAATATGTAGCTAAGCTTAGGTTAGCTCAATTAGGTCGCGAATGGCATGAACTAGGCAACGGCCCAAGCCGAGGTGTGCCGTGCAACCTTGAGCTATTTGTTGTCAAATTGAATCGACTACGTGCGTATCTTGGGTATCTTGTAGTAAGAAGCTCTTCCATTAAAGCAAAAGAGTATAGTGTCCTTTTCATTATCGAAAGTTATTAACTCCGGGTCGCCCATTGTAGCATTCGATCATTGCACTTAGGTTTATTACGATTGTGTTTATACTTTTGAAAGTCTTAGAATAAACTTTAAATTTGGTATTTTTTGTTCTTTTAGTATTTGTTTTGACATGGTTCCTTTATATGTTAAGAGTGACATTTCACCTAGTATAAATAAGTGAAATCAAATGAGTTCATTACGTTATAATTTTGTTTGTTAATTGATATCCCTATTTTTTTTCTTACTAGCTTTTGAGTCATCCTTTAGCGTTACCAATAAAAGTATTAGAAACGTTTTTTTAATACCATCGACTGTATCTTACATATTTCAATAAATCGAAAATTAATAGATTTTTTATACTGCTGGACAATTGACTCTGAAATAATTAAACACAATTTAACAATGTGTTGATTGAAAACACATGAAACACATGTGTTGTGATTGTAGTTGTGTATATTCTTTTGCGAAAAATGTTGCAACTTACCGATGTAATTATAGTCGAATTCTAACCACTATACGGTAACTAGTTTATTGAAATATTCATGTTTTACTGAATGTTCAGTCATTCTAACAGTTATAAAAATATTTTTTTTTATATCATATGACGCAAACGAACAGGCACCTAATGTTAACTGACCACCGCCATCCACAGACAAAAGCAACACCAAAGGGGTCGCTAATGCATTGCCAGCTTGTGTTTGGAAGAGCGGGGAGAGGGGAGGTGAGTCTCCGGCGCTCTCACTGACCGAACGAAATGCAACGATGCAAGCACTATTACTTCACGTCCATGTTTCTGTGGATCTGGAGGTACTACCCTGGGCGAGCTGACCCATTCATGCTGAAACCAGCAATAAGTTCAGCATGGCTCTGCCACCTACATAATAAAACTGTATTAAAAGTTACAAGTTTTGATATAAGTATAAAAAACATTTTAGGAGAATCACCAAGAACTAAACCCGATCACGACTATGTCCGAACAGACTGTGGGACCGAATGAGATCGCTCAAATATCGGAACCAATTGTCGAGACCACGACCGAAACGACAACCACGACGACAAGTACCACAACCACCACGACAACAACGACAACAACAACAAAGGCACCAACTACAGCAGAACCGATCAAGTATTGCATCGTGAAGAAACCAGAGAGTGACGACCAAGCACAGTACATAAAGATGGGAGAAACAAGACGGGTGAGTCCACTTACAATTAGGAATTTACTGATAAAAAATATTAAGTACCCTTTCTAATGTATTATATTTTAGGGGATTTTATTTATTTAGAAAAACTTACAGTTAACACTGAGAATGAAATAAATAACATACAAAGACTAATTACAAATTTTCGTTTATAAAAACTTAATAAACAAAGAAACGACAGCTATTGATATAAATCTATCTATACTATAATAAAACTGTAACAAGGCGAAATCTGTATATTAAATATTTTTTGAAAATTTTAATCAGGGTAGACTATGTTATCGATATAGAAGCCAAAAATAATCTTTTTACAATTTTTGTCTGTCTGTCTGTCCCTATGCACACGCATCACTCTGAAAGTACTGAACCAATCTTGACGAAACTTGACATAGTGATACCTAATATAACGAGATTACATCAAATGTACTTTTTGTCCCATAAAGCTCAAAGGGTTCTTCAGGATAAAGGATTAAAGTCTAGAATCTAAACCCGTATTACCCTGAAAGTACTGAACTAATTTTAACGAAACTTAACACAGTGATAACTGATATTACAAGGCCACATCCAGGATAGTTTTTGTCCCATAAAACGCAAGGGGTTCTCCAGGATAACGAAAAGTAAAAATTTGTAGTTAACGTAACTAGACTTTTTTGCGACACCTTAGTACAAGAGCCGGCAACGTCGGAAGAACAAGAATTTTAGAGTACCTGATTCTTTAATATATGAATATATATTTTTTTGTATCATAAGAGGCAAACGACAGGTGGGTCACGTGATGTTTAGTGACCACCACCGTCTATAGACACTTGCAAATCCCCTGGTGTTGCTAGTGTCTATAGA